>CM063505.1:16767381-16784881 GCA_032207245.1 Pardosa pseudoannulata
ATTCAATCTTTCTATCTTATTGTATCGTAAATAAATCTTAATAATAATAAGAAGCAAAAACGTATTTATTATGGTCTGCATTTTGTAACACAGTAATTATTACCACAATGTAAATATTTTTCAATCTTTCCATCCACAATTCAATCTTTCTATCTTATTGTATCGTAAATAAATCTTAATAATAAAAATAAGAAGCAAAAATTTAACGTTCAATATCTATCCACAATTCAATCTTTCTATCTTATCGTATCGTAAATAAATCTTAATAATAATAAGAAGCAAAAACTTAACGTTCAATCTCCATCCACAATTCAATCTTTCTATCTTATTGTATCGTAAATAAATCTTAATAATAATAATAATAATAAACAAAAACTTAACGTTCAATCTCTATCCACAATTCAATCTTTCTATCTTATCGTATCATAAATAAATCTTAATAATAATAATAATAATAAACAAAAACTTAACGTTCAATCTCCATCCACAATTTAATCTTTCTATCTTATTGTATCGTAAATAAATCTTAATAATAATAAGAAGCTAAAACTTAGCGTTCAATCTTCATCCACAATTCAATCTTTCTATCTTATCGTATCGTAAATAAATTTTAATAATAATAAGAAGCAAAAACGGTTTTATTATAGTCTGTATTTTGTAACGACAGTAATTATTACCACAATCTATAAAACCTATAACTTTAAACACTTTTTTAAAACAAATATTTATTTCTATATTGTGAATATTTAAAATTCTCATGAAAAATTTCTGAATGGATTTTCTAACGGAAATTTGTCTTTTAATATATTTCGAAATGCAAAATAGGACTAAAATAGGTCTGTAAAAGGACTTTTATAGACCATTTGTACACGAAAAAAATTTATATTTTTACATTTACTATGTTTTTCGGTTGTTTTGCTTTTCATAGCAACTAGGATTTGCCGTAAAAAAATAATAAATAAAAATGCGCAAAGAAAATGTTTTAAATAATTAATAATTGTGTTTATAATAATTCATGTTGAATTTTAACTTCATTCACATACATATCTTACTAATAACATTTTGAATTTTCAAGCAGATTTATAAGAAATAAAATAGTTACGGAAGTCCAATGTTCTTTAATTTTATTTGATTTTAGCAGGGGTACAATGATAATAATCAAGTTAAATTATTTGAGAGAAGTTTAACTAATCTTCCACTAATCATTAAATGAAAAGAGGAAACCTTATCCAAAGTATTTCAATAATCGCATTAAAGACAAATGAGCTTTAAAAGTTAACTGTTTTTTCCTTTTTTTACTTCGTATTTAAACCTTTTTCAGGGTAACTAACTAAGCTCCGAATTATTTTAGTCCAACAAGATAGCAGCGTAAAAGTTTGGTTTGGTTTGGAATACTACGGTCTACTTTTTGCAACACGAGGGCTATTGAGACCGAGACCTACAGTTTAAAGCCGATTCCAAACCGCTATGAACATCCATGCCACTGTGGGATTCGAACCCATGAACTCCGGTATCGAAGGCCAGCACCCTAACCAATCGGCCATAGTTTGGCGAAAAAGTTTGAGAACCGGTTAAAAGGGTTGCTACTGCAATACATAAAAATATTCAAAATACATATCAACCTTTAATTTTCTGAAAGTTCTTATTTACAACCACAACAGCCCTTTACAAGCTTTGGCTGCCTCAACAACACGCTCCCTTCAGCGTCTTCTATCCATAGCAAATCCTCTCTCTTTCCTAATTTTTCCAAGTACCAATTGTCACATCCTTTTCCTTCCTAAAATATCAGGTGAAATAATATTTAGTACCTCTAAATAACAATTTTAAAATTTTTATACTATCAAATTTTTATTATATTTTACAAATACAGGATGTGCAGACAAGTAAAATAATAAAGTAATAAAAATAATAAACCATTTTAATAAAGAAACAAAATAAAAGCAAGTACTGAAAATATGCATGGAAAAGTTATATACAAAGTAATAAAAGATGTTATATGAAACAGTATGTAAGATCTATTCAAACTCATTTGCTTCCCTGCTGGCGAATAAGTCCGACTTCACAGGTATGTTAGTAGATAAAAGTAAAGTGTTAACCAATCTTAATCGTTGTAATCACTAGCATTCTGTTTGGTAGGTGTGTGTCGATATTCCTCAGAGTTATCAAGTCCAGATAAAAATTGTGTGATCTTTTATTTACAGTTGAAGGAAGAGTCAACTTTTAATCTGTAGAGAGTAGTGGGAGGTAAACCTTTGTCTGCTCTTCTTTTGAAAAAGAAATATATTTTGTATTCCACTTTGACCCAAGACTTTAAATAGTTTAAAATACCTTTTTAGAATACAAATATTTAAACCACTTTGATGCACTTTAAAGAGTTTACTAATTTGAACTCACTCAAATGTGTTCATTTGACATCATGTTCTTTAATGTGTTTGGCTTATATAATATTTGAAACTAAATTTTTGTGGAAGTTTTGTTTCTTTAACGACCAAAGGCTTTAATTTTGGTGTTCTAAACATATCTAGAGAATGGTAGAGCTTTAAACATTGTGGGTATTATGTTCTTTGAACATTGTGAATAATAATAAATATATAAAGAATATGATGTCAACGAATTCTTATTTAATAGAAATCATATTACAACGTGCTCGTCTTCTAAATGTTCCAAATATCATATAAATCATACGCTTTAAAATATTTCCCAAATGACTTCTTTTTCATACAAAAGAGAGCTTTTCTGAAATATCCATTGCCCAGTAAACCTTGAAAAAGTTTTGAATTTTTTTTAAATTATCGCTTATTAAGTTGAATATCATAGTATAAAATTCTGTCATAGTATGTATAACCAAGGTAGCACATTGAAAGAAACTTTTTCCTCTAAATTATGTTAAATTAAAATATATCCATGCCGAATGTTGATTTCTTTAAATTTATCTATTTTTACAATATTTAGGCTTGCTGAACTACGTTCTACATCAAAGTATATATATGAAAAATTTCATAAATGTCGGTCAAGAGTTTCCAAATACGCTTTTAACTTCTCTCCAATTAATCTTTAAAATATAGAGTTAGATTGTTTATGATTTACATCTTTTATTTTAAATTCTTACTTTCTCACTCATATTTATATAAATATTTTGCACTCGTATATTATATCTGAACCATTTCATTTTGTAGATAGGATTTATCTGCTGTTACAAAGGACATGTCTAAAATGTCACAACCTCATACTCTGTAACATTGGAGTACTTATCAGTAGTCCACTTAACAGTGAACAAGGTATATTTTAATTGTTGTGTTAAAATATCGCCTTTCGCTTGATACATATGTCAAGATATCTGTGTCCGATTTGTTTATGCAGCCCACTCGTATGAGCTAATTTATGAATGACTTATTTTGTGCCATCTGAGAAGCTTTTAAACTTCGAGAACATCCATCCCAAAATAGCACCAGTGGCTATCCATCATTCATTTCCGAAGATAATAGTATTGGGAAGCATCTCATCTATTTCCCGATGCGGGTCACTTGAACTCTTTCGTAGTACAAAATATTTAACTCACTAACTACCCACTTCCCGAACAAATGAAAGCAAAATGCACGCTCTACACTTGGGGAAAGGTTATTCTCTAGCTGTAGCGTAACTGTCGCGCAGTCTCTTCAGTGAAAATCAACAGAGTCCCCGCTCTTGGAGTTGGATTTTGAGCTTCAATAGGCTTACGGGGGAAAACGCCTATTAATTGTGAGTTTAGTGAAAAGAGTCTCATGCCCCGTTTTGAATCTCGAGTGCATCATTAGGGGATTGGACAATTGCGCGCACGTGACTCTTCAAAACTTTTGGGATTCGTTACTGGAGGGGAGGCCAATGAAGCATGGGATTTGATCGTGACTGGACCCTGCCGTGATGACCAATGTCCGTGAAAATAGAACCTCGCCTTCTTTTGATTTTCTGGGGCCCTGAATGGCATAGCTGGGAATAAATATTCCTCTGAAATCGCCGCATTTGTTGTGATCAGTATGGAAGAATAGGCAAATTCTGCACTGTAGTTTGAGTTTGACTGAAATGGAATGGTATTTAGATGGTACACTGATCCTGTTCATCATTTCGTTTCCTGTCTAAAATGAACGAAGCATTACTAATTTTTGAACTCATTTCTATCTTTTAGAGGAGCACTTCGTTTATAATTTTAATAATGTTTATTTTAATGAAATTTCTAATACATTCATAGGAGAGAGGATGAATTTGTGATCTGCCTTAATTAATTTAAAGTTGTCTACTACATTTCTAAAAGTGTGTTTTATAGCTACTAACAATACGATTTATTTACTTTACACAAAATTTTCTTTTTAATGTCGTCTAATTTATAATTAAAATTCATCCATAAATTATCAGGATTGAAGATTTCATGAATAAATTGTAACTTATCGTCGAATAAGGTATGTTGTCCTTATATAATTTACTAATTGTTAGTTCATATATATGCTTCCACTTGATCATTTTTTGAAAATTATATGAATGGCTGAAGTATTGCCAAACCGTAAGCTCTTATCTTCCCGATACAACTGCAAACATGGTTCTTCAGAGCATATTAAACAATGCCAGTCTGTAGTGGTCAACGACTACGTTGCTGGGTCCAGATTAAGTGTACAGATCTATCTAACCCTCTCATAAGGGGTTCTCTTGCGGGGTGCTAAATTCTAAATGAAGTAACTTTCATGTGGGTTGCTGTTTGTAAAAGCTCCTTCACTGAAACTAGGTGTTAATTGATGAATTTCTTACCGACCTCCCATGTCAGGTCAAACAGCGTTAAATACTTTCATTCACAAGCTTTTTTTACGACCGCAATGTTAAGGGCTTATAGCTTATTTCCCAATTTCTCTTAATTATTCGTACTGTGTATCTTTGAATTTACATTGCTTGAAGTTACGGATGTTTCTGTAATTTCACGAGTTACTATAACTTTTCTCATACGGAAATCACATGTATTAATGTGAGACCGTCATCGGGATAATATCTATAATTCTCTTATTTCCCTTAAATCTCTATCTATATATACAACTGAGCTGACTAAAAAATAATCATTACTTTCCAAACAAACGGTACTGATTGACATGTACAGTGTACTTTTTATAATAGTTTTATTATGTATGTATATTTGTGTGTAAAACAGTGTGTTTTGCATGTAAATTCGTAAAATACCTTTCATAAGAAACTTATTTGCTATTAAATTATAACAATCGTAAATTCAATCATTTTTCTAAAAAGTCGGAAACCTTATCTAAGCTTTTTTACCCAACTAGTATGACGTATTACCTATTACACTATAAACTAGAATTGGGAAAATTTTAACGATTTAAAGTTGCATTTAAATTAAGCAGTGATAAAAAAGGTCACATAATATGGCATACTAATAAATGCGGCTTTTGTGAAATTATTAGCTTTTCTATAGTGTAATGAATTTATTGCCTTATACAGAAATAATATAAAAAATTTTCAGTAATTTATTATTTAACACAAAATGTCTCCGCATAAAATATTTTTGTATTCACATAAGATTAATAACTTTTTAAAACATTTATCTTTAAATATTTTTGATAAGCAACTACATGCTTAAATACCACATTAAATAAAAAAAAAATAAAGTCGAAGCATTTTAAAATCAATTTACTACATAATATAACAAAATTAAATGATTAGACCATTAAAAAGCTAAAATAACAATAGCATGATAGTATTATATATCAAACTGTTATAGTTTGTATAGTAAAATTTTATTAATATAGTAGTTAGCATTTATGAAGTCCACACAAGAAATTAACAGAGGCTGCACATCCTCAACCAATGTTATAAACTATAACATGGAAAAAATATTATTAACCTTAAAAAATTTCCATTTTTTTAATATTATAAATTTATTTATAGCCTTTTATTTATTAATTTTGACTCAATTTAGATACATATTTTTATAATGCAATTTCATTATTATTTACTACTTAAAAAATGAGAGATTTTCAAGAAAAAAAAACTGAAATTGTTCTAGTTCTACAAAATAAATTCTGCTGTGAAATTTAATTCTGAATCACATTTATTCCAAAGAGCACTTTTATTGCATGTATTATAAATTGCTGTATTTTTATCATCTATTATGTCTTTCTTATTTTTTATTTAAAATTTCACTCTTCAAACTTTCTAATTTTCATTACAAACCTTTAGACATAATAATAATTTATTTTTCAAAATCAAATGCTTCTGATAATTATAAATCTTTTCAATGTTTTATATTTTATGCTCAATTTAGTAAGATTCTTAAATGTTAAAAAAAACAGTCTCTTTTAACTTATATGCACGCTTAAATAACTACAAAGTCACGATGCTAAACACATAGTTTTATGCATTGATATACGGCTGTCTTAAAAATAAACATTCATCTTGTTTCCTTATGTTTGACATTTTTAATAGTGTTCACAAATGTAAAGCAGGATATTCTGTTATGAAACTTTAATAAGCTTCTGTCATATATCCATTCTTTCTATCCCATCTAGTAGCATATTTCGATTCATGTAAATAAAATAGTAAGGATATTATCTATAAATAAACAAAAAGTCGATTTACTAAGAAGTTGATTTTCAAGTTAAAATTTAAATCTAAATCTATTACTTCTTATTTCGAAACTGAATATTGTTTGCTGTACTTTGTACTCAATATCCCCTGTCGCAATCTAAAATCATCAGAACAAAGTATTCCAGTATATAATAAAGTATTTTCTTATATGAACTATTCTCTCTTCTACAGAAACGCAGCGTACTTTTTGAAATTACTTTTTTTAAGCAGTTGATACTTGAGTTTCTTTACTGACAACAATCTTATCCTAAATCCATCTACTGACTTGAGATCTAGAGTTTTGTTTTTTCATTTCATTTTTAAGATTCACTCGAATTTCATCCAATTTGTCTACTGAAATATTAAAACCCCCTTTCCCGTATAGATCTCTTTCTTTATTTTTTTATTCCTACTCCACTTCCAATTTCCTTATTCTTATTTTAATATTTCACAAAATATGAAAAGCCAAGAAGAATTGATTTCTACATGTGATTCTCTCAGACAAAAATATCATTTACTCGGTACAGTTGCAGAGTAAAAGATAAACTATATATATATTTATTTCTGAGCAAGATTTTATTTTACTCCAAAGCTGATATGAGAGAGATGCATCATTTCTCACATAATAACACATAAATTTAAGATATATTAAACAACAATTTCGTTACATATTTTACAGGCAATGATCTTATTTCTTCATAATTTCACTGTCATATTGCCTTCTGAACTACTAGGCATTAATTCATGTGTACCGAGATTAAAGTAAAAAATTGCCTCTTCGACTTTATCGCCAGTTTCACTTTTTTTTAAATTTTAATATTAAACAACAATTACTAAACAAAAATTTTATTAGATATGTTACATGCAGTCATTCTATTTCTACATAATTTTATTGCCAAATTTCATTCTGAGCTGTTAAGAATTAATTTATATATTCAAAGTTTAAAATATGCTTCTTCGTCTTTAATCACCAGTTTTAATTTTATAAGCATTTCGTGCTTAATTTTAATGTTAACCAGATTTATTATACAATAATTTTGAAATATTTTACATGCCATTGTCGTACTTCTTCATAATTTCATTGTTATACTGCCTTCTGAACTGCTAAGAATTAATTCCTATGTACAGAGATAAATAAAAAGTAAGTTGATTCTTTGGCTTTATCACTAGTTTTAATTTTGTAAGTATTTTGTTTTTAATTTTAATATTAAAAAATAATTTTATAAGATATTTTACATGCAATCATCCTATTTCTGCATAATTTTACTGCTAAATTAGGATCTAGATAGCTGGTGTTTTTTTTTTTTTTAACTAATCTTCAACTTTTCTTTGTGAAATTTTATTTAAATATAAAACTATTTTTCTTATTCAGAATTTCTGATTCATATAAATTGTCATAAAAGTATAATCATAACATTGATATACGGTTTTCGTTACACACTTAGTTTTAGTGGTAGTAGAAATATTTATATACTGTGTTAAATGTTGTAGTAAGTCATTGAATTTCACACGCTTAAACCAAGAAAGGTAGACATATCATGTATTAAGAAATGCCAGAAAATCTTTGTGCGGTCAATTTTAACTAAACTTTTTGAAGTCAAATTTCATTTAAACTTAAAATTATTTTACTTAATCAGAATGTAATTAATATTATTTTTAAAGAAGTATGATCATATTACTATATAATATTCTTTTCTTATACTTCTTTAGTCATCTCAAGAATGTTTTTATAATGTGGTAGTAGATCATTAAATTTACTGCTTCTAATCCGAGCAAGGTAGACCTATTAAGGAGTTAGATAGCTATTTTTTTATTCTAATCTTCAACTTTTCTTTGTGAAATTTTATTTAAACATAAAATTATTTTTCTTATTCAGAATTTCTGATTCATATAAATTGTTATAGAAGTATAATCATAACATTAATATACGGTTTTCGTTACACACATAGTTTTAGTGGTAGTAGAAATATTTATATGCTGTGTTAAATGCGGTATTATGTCATTGAATTTCACACTCTTAATCCAAGAAAGATAGACATATATGTATTATGAAATACCAGAAAATTTTTGTGCGTGCAAGTTTAACTAAACTTTTTGAAGTCAAATTTCATTTAAAAATAAAATTATTTTACTTAATCCGAATGTAATTAATATTATTATTTTTATAGAAGTACGATCAAATTAATATACAATTTTCTTTTCTTACACATCTTGAGTCATCTGCAGAATGTTACTATAGTGTGGTAGTCGAGCATTAAATTTCCTGCCAAGGTGGGTCTATTACGGAGCGAAGTGGCAATGTAGAGGTTAAGTTCCCCCGCGGATTCGCTCCTCCAGATAAACTGCCTCACTTTGAGTCTCATCCCCCCGCCGGCCCTGGAGGCAGAAGGATCTCTCTCAGCGTTCTTGTTCGATATTTCGTTAACCGCTCTCCCTGTCCATCGATCTCGCCGTAAAACGGTTTTCCGCAGTCGCAAATCGGACAAAAGGCACGCGGCAAGCTTCCTCTTTTCTCTCCCTCGCTTTTCGCTGCCCCTCTAATGGAAAAGAGAGGCTTGTGCGCCCCTTTTCCGATTTAAACGAAGCGTGCGCCGAAATATGATCACGTTTTGCTTAATTTCAAGAATGGATAGTTGCGTCTCTGATGTAGCTGGTGGTTTGCCGTCTCCGAGTCTCATCCCCCCGCGCAGATAGGATCTCTTCCGTTCTTGTTCGATATTTTTTTCTCCCCCTGTCCCTGATCTCGCCGATCTTTTGCCTTACAATTAAGCACGCGGGCAATCTCTTTTCCAAAAATTCGAGTTTGCTGTTGTTTTTTGATTTAAACGAAGCGTGCGCCGAAAAGTAAACTTCAAGAAAGACGTTCAGAAGCTAATTTGGTAGAGAAGAGCATTTCATTGCTTGTAAATTTCCTCAGGAAATGCTTAATTTGGTAAATACTTCGCAAAGGAGATCGAAGTAAAGATTTTTCACTTAAAAACTGGGTATTGATCTTTTCATAGAAACAAATTGCTGAAAATTTTTACTTGTTATTGGAATTGATTAACGGAATAAAAGTAAACTTAAGAAAGACTTCAGAAGTAATTTGTAGTAGAATCTTTCAATTGCTTGTAAATTTAGAAATGCCTTAATTTGGTAAATACTTACAGCAAAGGAGATCGAAGTAAAGATTTTATACACTTAAAAACTGATTGCTTTTCATAGAAACAAATTATTGAAAATTTTTGCTTTTACAAATTTATTTACACTGTTATTAGAATAGTAATTTTTGGTATAACACATTTCAATTGCTTTTAAATTTAGAAGTGAATTAATTTGGTAAATACTTACAGCAAAGGAGATCAAAGTAAAGATTTTATACACTTAAAAACTGATTGCTTTTCATAGAAACAAATTGTTGAAAATTTTTGCTTTTACAAATTTATTTACTCTATTATAAGAATAGTAATTTTTGGTATGACACATTTCAATTGCTTGTAAATTTAAAAGTGCCTTAATTTGGTAAATACTTGCAGCAAAGGAGATCGAAGTAAAGATTTTATACACTTAAAAACTGATTGATTTTCATAGGAACAAATGATTGAAAATTTTTGCTTTTACAAATTTATTTACACTGTTATTAGAATAGTAATTTTCGGTATGACACATTTCAGTTGCTTTTAAATTTATAAGTTAAATTTATAAGTAATTTGATAAATACTTACAGCAAAGAAGATAGAAGTAAAGATTTTCTTAAAAACTGATTGATTTTCATAGAAAAAACAAAGTTGCTGAAAATTTTTGCTTTACTAATTTATTTACACTGTTATTAGAATATAATTTTTTTGGTATAAACATTTCAGTTGCTTTTAAATTTAGAAGTGCCTTAATTTTAAATACTTTTCAAAGAGA
Organism: Pardosa pseudoannulata; assembly: GCA_032207245.1. Taxonomy (NCBI): domain Eukaryota; kingdom Metazoa; phylum Arthropoda; class Arachnida; order Araneae; family Lycosidae; genus Pardosa; species Pardosa pseudoannulata. The sequence goes on from CM063505.1 coordinate 16,777,870, forward strand.
TCGAAGTAAGATTTTATCACAAAATGATTGATTTTCATAGGAACAATGATTTGAGTTTTTGCTTTAGAAATTTATTTAATGTAATTAGAATAATTTTCGGTATGAAGTTCAGTTGCTTTAAAAAGAAAATTTATTGCTGCTTAGGTATTTTCCTCAGTTGCTTTTATAATATGTTAAGAGTAACTCAAAGGAGGTTTAAGTAAAGATTTCATATACTAAAAATCTGGTTCTTTTTCACAAAAACAAATAATAGTTCTACGGTTTTTGCTTTCTGAAACTATTAATGTAACATCAGCGACTTAAAGAAATTGATCATTTATAGAACTGTTGCAATCTTTTATCGTACAATTATTCAGGAAATACATAGAAATCAATTTAATAAGATTTCTATTGTGTAAATAGCAAACATACTGATCCTTTTATCAGCACAAAATAAAACTGCATAAAAGTTTTAGAATGTTTATCATTTTCTTTACATTATGCAAACTGAAATTTTTCTTCTGTTTTTTTTCAATTTCCTCAAAATAATTTATTGTCTATTTAAATGCTGTTAAAACATTTATTTTCCTTCTGTTAAGATCTTAGCATACCACTCTGTTTAAAACAGAAAAAATATCTTCAATATTTTAGCGTGTCATAAAGGAAGAATCAATTTAACCGAGTCTCTGTAAATAAAATAGATTTTCCACGACATGAATGCGTCTGAAGTGAGTAACCAGTTTATACAGTGCTATAATTTATAGTAAATAGTCGCAGGATCTTGAAGCTGATTTTATCAATTAGAATAAGCTATGAATAACTAAATGGGATTCTATACTATTTCTATACAGATTTTGAAATTATTGCCATAAAATTATTGAACATGGGTGCACTAAAATGTGTGCTTAGACTAGAAATTACCGAGTTAAGATAATTGCTTTTAACAAGTTTGATTAGATTTATATTTCCTTTTAATATATAAATGTAACTTTACATTATCTATTTTTAAACAAACTTTCTGATGAAATTAAAATTGGCATATTCTCGAATCTTGGTGTTTTCTCTATCCCCTATACAGTAGGTATATAATATTTAACCAACATATAAGTTTCCTTTGCAATGCCTTGGAAATGGGTTTTGAAAATATTTGTATGGCTGTTTTCTCCGGTCTTGGGGAAATTTTAAATTCGCTTTATGATAGACAGAAAGTTGAAGATTAGTTTTATCTATTTTCAATTCATTGACAGTTTGTACATTAATTTTTTCTAACATTAAAGCACCAGATACTGTCTGTCTTCTACAAGAATCTTTATATTTTACAAAATTTTATTCAAAATTTTTCAATCACAAAGATAGCTCACGCTTACATATCCACGTATATCTTTTGCCATGGAAAACTTAATATAATAAATGTAAAATTTTAAGATATATTTGAAAGCAAGATTTTATCTTGTCATTTTTTTAGCTTATTTGTTTTTGTCTCTAACATATAATTAAAACAGTAACTCTTTCTGAAATCTAATGAAGCATTTTTCCCCTAAATCACCATTTCAAAAGTATTCATTACCATTATTATTATTATTATTATTATTAGCCATACATTAAGCTCTTATTTTTGTTATTCGAAGCCTCAAAATTACGTAACGGTAATGCAGTTAGAAAAGAGGAAGGGACAGAGACTAAAGAGAGATTTACAGGGAAAATAACTGTCAATATGAGTTGACATTATATAATATATTTTCTAGATTACTGCAACTGTATTCATGTTACTGCAACTGTAAATTTTCAGTTTCTACTTTAAATCCTAAGACTCTACATGGGCAAATCTTTTACTGCTAAATTATACGGGATCTGTATAAGTTTCTAGATTTGAACTATTAGTTACAAATAGGTATTAAAAATATTATGTAAATAACTAGGAAAAACAATTAGGTTGTTTTTGATTTTTAAATAATTATCACTGAAAAGCAAAATTCATATTACATATTGTTCACAGTACTTTAAAAACATAAAGTATTTTTAAAACTTAACTCTGTGAATTTGTGAATTAAATGTATTTAGTGAACACACACACACACACACACACATATATATATATATATATTATATATATATATATATATATATATATATATAATGTACATGTATATGTGTGTAATGGGTATTTTTTACCCATTAAGAATTATATCAGAGCTTAAGAATTATATCTATGTTGGATAAAGCCCAGAAATTAGGCCATGAAAGAAGAAAGTAAAATATTAAAATTTCTCAATAGTCTATCCGTCCCTGTTGCTAAATCTCTTTACATTCGACTAGATAGTGGCATGAAGCCACAAGGAATCCAACCAATCAGAAGATTTAAGAGCTTATCAAATGGGGAGGCTAACAATCTAAAATGTATTACTTAATGTAGTTATATAAAATTAAATGAGCTATGCAGAAATTAAGTTTCCATGGTTGCCAAAAGTTGCCAGAATCAAAAGAGAAACAAAAACACTTCGCTAAAGGTTCTCATTTAAGGGGCAATCATCAAAAATTTATTAGGTATATATAATTATAATTATGTTTAGTTTGGTTAAAATGTTATATATATACATACATATATATATATATATATATATATATATATATATATATATATATATATATATATATATAATGTATGTGTGTGTGAGTATATGTATATATATGTATATGTATATATATATGTGTATATGTATATATATATGTATAGGTGTATATATATATATGTATATATATATATATATATATATATATATATATATATATATATATATATATATATATATATATATATTTTTTTTCCATTAATATTATATTTATATATATATATATATATATATATATTATATATATATATATATATATATATATATATATATATATATATATATATATATATATATATATATATATATATATATATATATATTATATATATATATATATATATATATATATATATATATATATATATATATAATGATAGAATAAATAGACAAGTAAGGTGCTTTTGAATCTTATTTTTAATTGTAAAAATATTAATCATAAGTTAATTTTATTCCCAGCTATTCCTCCCATATTTTCGAAGAAAAGAATGCCTCTTCCTCCATAGACCTGTATAGTTTTTAAAAATGTCTGATTTATTTTTGTTGCTCTACTCGTATACTAATTACTTTTCTCTCCGTGTTGATACTTATTATTTTCATAGCCTTTCAAGACGCGTCCAGTCACAAGGCTTCTCATCCACTCCACCGCCTCATTGTTTCGACACAAGAGACTCTAAAAGAATGTACACTCGAGTCTCCCTCCGTGTTAACTCATTAATTAACTCCTCTTAATTGACGCGAGAAAGATGTAATACAACACGAATCGATAAGCTATCGACCTAGGGGCCCTTCATTAAGGGGGCAAAAAGGTAAGAGTCTTCATTTGGGTTTGAAGCGCTTTTTGAAAGCTTTTAATTAAGGAAACAGATTTGTTTCCCTTGTCTCCGAAAAGGGGGGAAAAAGAAACTTAAGTTTGGATCGAAGGCTGCGCACACAAATGCTACTTAATGACGCCTCGGATCTTCAAAGAGTGACAGCTTACGAGGTTAAGGCCGACTTTTAATATTGAGGAAACTAACTTGTGCACCAGAGGACACTTGTGATGCTGCGTAAAAGGGCATTTTTTAGCCCTTAATAAGGACTTCTCTCAAAGGTGACTGCGCTGTTGCGACGTCATTATGGGCATACTTTCTTAGGAAACTTTAATGACATTTACTTGTGCTACTGATGACAGATACACAAGTGCCTCTCCCGAGCTTCTTGAAATAATTTGTGTTTTTCCCCTTGCTTTGTTAAATGCGAGAGAGACATCCGTTGGAAAAGGTTGAAAAAAAAATGGAAATTTATAACTGACTTAATGACTATTCGAGAGTGTAAATAAATAATTAGATAGCTGTAGAGAGAAAGAGGGAAGCAGTTCTCAAAGACAATTTGAAGTGCAGTGTCAAATGTCACGCTGGGAAAAATAATGGAAGAAATTATTTAATAAATCACAAAGTGTTTTATTCTGAGGTAACACTTGAAACATATGCTTGTACTTAGAAATCTTTGAATATAGATGACGGTATCCTTTTGAATCGCGAGCACTTTTTTAGAGTATGTGCACATACACACATTCATGTGTAATGCCAAAAAATTAGCGTGAGTAATTCTCAAATTATAAATTCGATTCTTTCCTTTTAATGGGTAGTATAAAAATTATTTTAAGTGTATAAATAACGAGAGAATTTTAAAGTACTTTTTCCCTTATCAAATATATTGCAGCTTAGAACTGAAATTGTTAAATCAAAGCCAAGCTAATATAAGCTTGGAGCGTGAGAATGAAATAAGATTATCTTAGGGGTTTTTTGTCTTGTTATCTCACATCTACTCACTTTTTTTGCATATTTTGAAAATGGCTACAGTCCCTATTTGATAATAAGATGAAGCATCTTTATAATCATTATCTATGAATAATATAAATAAGTTTTTTCTCTTCACTGACTGCATTTATTTATAATGTATATATATATATATATATATATATATATTTGTGTGCGTGTGTAGGTATGAATATGTAATATGGGCGAGACTCATTCAAAATCACAACACAGTTTATTTCTTGTGAGATACATGAAATTCATACAACAGGCAAGAACTTTTACAACATCGTGCACATAGACTATGTGATCCTGCGCACACACACTTTTCAAGTAGGGATTTCTCAGGTAAAAAGACTACGAATCATCCCTAAGCACAATTGATCACCTGATAAAAAATACCCATGTTTAAAGAAGACGAGCCAACTATTGGCTAGAGTAGTACAGACAGAGGCTGAAGTAAGTTTATAGCGTGTCTGGAGGGAAAAATCAGAATTACCGCGCAAATCCCCAACGTACCTTATGAACAAAAGTTATTAAATTAATATTAAAATATATAAATAAGGGACTTTAATATTGCACACACACACACACACACACACACACACATATATATATATATATATATATATATATATATATATATATATATATATATATATATATATATATATATGTGTGTGTGTGTGTGTGTGTGTGTGTGTGTGTGCGTGTATGCATATAAATATGCATATGTACTTATATTTATATCATGTATATCAATATTTATTCCTCTTTATGCAGGTATACACATACATGCACATATATGTATGTGTATATATAGTTCTGAAAGTTAGTTTGAAGTGTAGTGTCCAAATATGGTAGTGAAAATAAAGTAGAAATTGCTTTCCGTGGTTGACTGCGATGATAAGTCACAAAACGTTTTATTCTGATAAGTGTTCCTAACACTAAATTCCTGTGTAAACCTGTATGTATAAATTCGAATATTGATGGCTGTATATTTCAGATCCCATTGTAAAAATTATATGTAAAGACATCTAATGTTTTAACGACCGATACAAACCGAATCTTCTATTTACCAATAGTATTTGCTTAGGCATGCCAAGTCCTTGCATAAAAAGCAGCTTACATCCATATTCTACCTGCGTTCTTTCTGATCTCGTCCCAGTTGCAACTTATACCATCTATCAATCATATCTTTAAGCTCTCGTTTCTAAAATGATGCGTTTCAGAGGGGAATATTCCTCTAGAAAAAAAAATATTTTCGAATGATCCAGTTTAATTCCGGGCGCTTCGTATTTCGGAATTTTTTCGTGTTTGTTTACATTGCTTTTTCGTAGCATCTTCTGCCACGAATTGGGAATTGCAGGAATATCAAATTCTCCAGCACAACTACCCCTTCCCCCATTCCGTATTTTTGTATGCATGTGGGAATAAGGAAAGGAAAAAATGGAACTGCCGCATGCCACATAGGAAATGCCATTGTTTTGAGTGAAGGTAGAAGTTTTAGAGACAGATCTGTATGGGCAATTTAACCGCCATTTTGGAGCAAACTTTTCGGAATAACTGCAGGGAATTTGAAATATTACAGCAGTATTAAAGGATAACGCAAAACATTCGAACAAGTCTCTTGGGCAAACTCAATGTTCATTTTGCGAGGTTTTATTGTAAAAATATAATATCTATAAAGTAATGGTATGGCTTATTCCTTTCCCATTTTGTACTTTTTTTTATATTTTCCATGTATAGATTATTAATAGCTCCGTGTGTTTTCATATTAAGTTTGTGAAGATGTTTATATTACATTTGTGTTTAATAAAAATATAAAAACACAAATATATATCGTGTTTATATATATATATATATATATATATATATATATATATATATATATATATATAATGGGAGAAAATAGCAAGAGCTGAATAATTGAAATCAAAACTAATTTTTCTATAGATGGGAGATTAAATCTATTCATGATATAAAGATAAAAAGCGAGCAGTTGTTTGAGCAGTTGTTGTCACTAATTGCTCGTGGACTTCACACCACGTCTACAATAGTGCAAGATGAATGTAACCTCTTGGTTATTGTTCATCTGTATTAATTATTTAAATCATTAATCTAAATCATAGAAGCATTAAGCATTAAGTGGATAGTCACGAAGACAATCATCAGTATCTTCTAAATTTGTTCCAATCGGTACCACAGAGTCCAAACCCACTATCTGAAAAGTTGGTCTTCATGTTGAAATTTGGTATTTTTCTCCTTTTTTAGTTTTTCATGGAGATTAATAATATAAATCATTAATATTGACACAAAGGACGTAAGAGGTTAAGAGATTAATCATAAAGACATTCATTAGTAGCTTCTAAATCACACCCAATCAGTCTCTCAGAGTTCAAACCCATCACCAGTTAGTTTATCTTACTGTTGCAAAGAAGCAACTGTATCCTCTTGGTTATTGTTCATCCAGATAATTCTTTAAATCATTAATTATAAAGACAATCATCAGTACTTTCTACATCTCCCTCTATTGGTACCACAGAGTTCGGACCCAGCGCCTGAAGAGTTATCCTTGTTGAAAATTCACAACTTCAGCCTCTT
>CM063505.1:16792381-16799881 GCA_032207245.1 Pardosa pseudoannulata
TCGAAGTTTGTTTTGAAAATTTTAAAATTTTTCTCACACACTGTCTATTTATTTACAATGACACAATGGGAGTTTTGTTAATAATTTTTGTTTTTTGTAAATAATTATTATGAGGTATAATTCCCCATCTATTTATACTTTTAAAAAGTGTCAGAAATATTACATCAGGGGATTGAGATTTCTATAACACTTAAATAATATTTTAAAATTTCTTTTCAAGTACTTAATGTATGCTAAATGACATAAACAACACCGAAAGATGAAGGTACAGTTTCTTGGTAAGTCTGTAATGTTTTTACTGTGAAAATTTGAGATCAATATGTTCAATAGTTTTTAACATAGAGACGTAATTTAAGATAAAGATTATGCATGTCAGAGATTGCCATAAAAACTGAATAGGCTAGTGTTTTTGCAATCCGAAAAGATATTCTTTAAAAATGTATATTAACACCTCGGAGTTAATTGTTAAAAATATATTCGTTGTTGTATCTTGAATGTGCTAGTTCACTCTAGAAAACAATCACCAGAAAAAAAATACACGATATCTTTATTTGAGATACCATGTATCAAGCTATTTCTTGAAGAGAAATTTTATCAATGATCTTTATATACTAAATTTTATTGTTCGACAAAATCTTAAACTTCAATTTTATCTTTCTATAAATGCTGTGGAATATCTTCTTTTGCGCTGTATTTCTCTTCCCCCTTTGGAATCCCACTGTCAACATTCTTTTCCTCAAAAAATATTCTTCTGTCTATATTTCTTTTCCGTCCAATACGTCTTTGTCTATATACACACTTCTCTTCAATTCCTTTAAGTCTATACGCATTTCTACTCTCTTCTATATATGCCTATAGATTCGGAGCTGTATATAATTTTTATTATTTGACGGGGACGAGCGATGTAGGACAAAAGCTCAAATTATTTAGTTATAATTTATCAATCTTGTGCTTATAATTGAGATGGTAAAAGGTTTTTATGAGATCTCAATTTTGAAAATGAAGTTTTTATACTACTAAAGTATTGGGTGTATATCTGTGAAAAAAAATTTAACTCTGCAATTATTACAATATCCTAATTAAAAAAGTGCTAAAATTGCTTAATATATCTTTAAATCATTTTCATTAAAACACAACGCAAAAATAATTATTCTAAATTTTTCTAAACCATCTTACAGCATATACATAAATTTATACATATGTATGTAAGTGATTTTAAAACAAAGTAAATGAATATTTAATTCATATATATTTTGTATGCATATATATTTTGTATGTTATTTGACTTTTGGAGTATTATCTATACGTAAAGAGGCTATATCAATTATTTTTTTAATTATTATGCATAAAAAAGACATATACATTAAATACCTATAACAGTATGCGAGCTTTAAATTGATTGTTTAGTATAGAAAGGGGACTTTTCATGATTACTGCCTCAGTTTGTGTAGCTTTTGTACTTTTAATTTGACGTAAAATATTTTTGAGTATGAAAAATATGAAATAATATATAATAAGGTATAATATATATTATATGTCGAGGAGGTAATAAGATAGTTTTTAACTTTCTTTTATACTTATTATCTTTAACTTTTCATTTATTTTTTTAATCTAATTCAATTAATCGATTGAAGTGTCGATTAGAATATTTAAATCTGCATAAATATTTTCAAAGTAAAATTTAATATTTAAGCTCAAAAAGAGCAATGAAAATATGAAATTCATTAAAGTTCTACAGTTTGTACATATCATGTCATTTTATTTTCAACATATGCTGTTGCCATCTGGCTCTAAACAAGCAGTTAAATTATTCCATCTTTAAATGAATGAATTTTCAATTCCTCTAAGCGACTCTTTTTATATTTTTGTTGAAAAATTTACGTAACTTGGAAAGTTTACTCACCCTAAGAAGGTACTTATTTTAAAATTTTGACGCCGACGTACGGACTTTATTTTTTTCACTTATTCACAACATCGATATGCAAAAGTACGAATACAAAATAACTTATCACTCTCTTTCTTGCAAAATGTTCCCCTAAAAAGTACGGAAAAATAAGAATAACAAAAATATCCCTTCCTTAGTCCATATTCATGAAGAACTGCGCCCGAATTTGTCTGCAGCTGCACTTCTTAAGAAGATATTTACGCTGAAGCCGGAAAAATCCAATCCGAGAAAGACACGATGTGCTAATGTGAATACAAGAAAGTGGAGATTTTTCTTTTTTCATTTAGGGGCGTTTCCGCTCCAAAAAGGGGGCGTTTCGACAACTAAATAGAACGTGTTGCGGACCTAACCTTCGATTTTTCTCCTCCTAGTGAAAGAAAAAAAATATTCTCTCCCTCCTCAATATTTTCTGTACTCGGATGGGACTTGCATTGTAATGGATTGCGACAACTTGGGAAATCCAAAGATGAGTATTTGATTTGGCGGATTTATCCAGTGTTTGGCGATAGTGGAAGGCGTAAAGGGAGATGGGGAAAGCCTTATCAGCCATATTTTCTTGAATTCTGCCACTCAAAAGGTAGAATTTTTGAATTCCAAAGTCACCACACCTTCTTTTCTGAATCGTTTAGATCTCAGCTTACGATTAATCAGCAATTCGTAAAAAAGAAATGAACAAGACATGATCTTGACCTATTAGCAATAGAAATCAACGGGATTTGTTAAGCCATTATTACCCCAATCATTTCTGCAGCATATATATAATGATTAATATTTTAAATACGAGGTTATAATTTCCTGTGAGTTTAAAAAAAAATTTAAACTGGAATTCGAACAGCTTTGAAAACTACAACCTGTCTTAATTGGTATCCATTATCTATTTAAATAACATAGAAAGTCATACATAAAAAAATCACATGTAAAAACGTCTGTAAATTGAAGTTATACTAGATACAGATGTTCTTCTACAGTTTATTCAATATATCTGATGGTAAAGCAAATTTAGTTATTAATGCCCGGATAATTTTTACGGTCTATGTAATGGTACGTAATACAATTAATATTGCTTAAATATAAATGATTATGAACTTCCTGAAAACTATAGAAAAAAAATATGCTAGAATTTGAACAACGTTAAAACTTACAGTAACTCCTAATTAGTAATAAATTATCATTTTAAATAGCATACGAGGACGTGCATAAAACCCATCTTAGAACCTCCTGATATGATATTTAATATCACATACAAACACTACCATACAGTGAAGTTATATAAAAGATATAAATTTTTATAATTAATCCATGTATTTGTGGGAAAAGCAATTTATGTGCAAAGCTTTAAAAATCATAAAATATCACACCAAATGACAAAGTTATAAACAACATAATATACTCGAACATTTTAGGGGGTTGTTTATAGGTTTGCAAGCTACCTTTGTTAAGAAGGAAATACCGTACCAATTAGACATAAAATTCTACAAAATATTTTTTCCTCTCCTTAAAAAGAGACACAGTCCATTAATCAGTTAATGTGCAGTGAAAATTATTTTCCTTATTTACTTAATCTTTATTTCTTTTCTTGAATAATTTATTGATATCTAATGAGAAAGGTTTTCATTTATTATGTAATGTACTCAAATTTATGTCAAATCTTAATTATAGACGTACAGTAAGGAAATTTTTAAAAAATATATTTACTAATGCATTTTTAGCATCTTTTAAGAATTCGTCTCTTAAAAAATTACTAAATGGTTCAGATTATTATACATTTCATCTTTACAGAGATTTGAATGTTTTTCAGATTTCTACCTTCTAAGGTATTAGGATTCTCATAATTTTTAATGTACAATAAAAATATCACTTCATTTTGAGCACTAGATTCTATGCTACAAAACTTTTGATCTCTAATTTTCACTTGTTTATTAACCCTTAATTTGGCTAAGTCCGCTACACTGGACATGTATATTTATAACTACTATATAACATAATTGTCAGTGTTCGTCACAGCGGACATTAATTATCTCAAAAATGGAAAATGATATATTTTTTTTTTGTTTATTTTAAAGAGATCCTAATGCCTATATTGATATGGGAAAATAACAGAAATTAAAATTAAAAAATATTTGAAAAATCATCTTGTCAAATTAAAGGTTAACATAAAATTTAAGCTATGTTAAGATTTATAATACGAAATGAGTCCAAACTATATTAATTCATTCATATTTTATATGAACCTGGTTCCTGTATCATTTATTATTTCTGTACATGTTTTTATATGAGAGCATTTTTAAAAATGAATTTTATTCCAGCCACATTTTAGAAACTTATCTTTTTCAATAAAATACATTGTAATTTCTTTTATTATATAAACAAAGCTCACACTTTAGATTAGTAAAAGCAACTAAAATTAACCCCTTCCCTGTTTTGCCCATACGCCGTACGGGCACAGCTTTCGGGTCTTTACTGATTTGCCCGAACGGCGTACGGGCAATCTGATTTCTATTTCGCTTGAACTGTTTCGGCCTTATTTTTTCCAATTTTAATAACAAATTATTTGATAGTTGTCCAGTAAATGATAGTTTGCAGTTTATTGTATTTTCTACTCTGATTGGTTCAAAAGCGCGAGTTTTTTCGCATGTTTTGTATCAGAAGACGAATTGTTATCTTTCAGTGTATAGCTTTCTGGTTATATTTTACTAACCGCCTGATAATTTTATTGATATAAGAGTTGAATAATATATTTTTACTTTTAAATAATGGATAATTCAGAGCTTATGGAGATAATTTCTTGTGATTCGAACTGTGACTTAGAATCAGAAACTGAATTATCTGTAAATGAATCTGTAAATTATCTGTAGCGAAAGTTTACTAGATGACCTGAAAAGTAGTGACTCTAATAGTAGTACAGATGGAATCAATCAAGCAAGACATTTTTTAAAAATTAATTGTGATAATCCTCCTAGATTTGGTTTCACTGGAATTCCAAAAATTAACTTGGATATCGATGAGACTAAAGGTAAGACTTCAGTTCTATGATGCTTTCATAGAAAGAAAAAAAGTTGTAATAAATGCTTAAAAATATTAGAAATGTTAATTTTAATAACATATCTTTACTTAAAAATGTAAAATGAACAAAAAAAATGCAATAAAAAAATTTGACATATTTTTGACCAAATTCTAAAAAAAAATGAGACTGTCAAAGGGTTAAACAAAAAATGTTTGGTTTTGATACAGTCGATGATTCAACCATTTAACCGATATTTACTGCTTAAATTGATAATATTGAATGAATGCATCTTTACCATCAGGGAAACTTGAACCCAAATACACTAGCTAGGACGCTAGCATCTAAAACCATTCACCCATCCACTGGCATTCATGAAATTAAATACCCTTTAGCATTATACTACAAATTTTACCCTGCATGACTATTTTTTAATTCTTTACATCACCGGCTCGTTGCATTTCTAATGAAAAGGATCCGTGTTCCCTCCCATTGGTCAGAATGCATTTCGCGCCATTATGTCTATACGCATTTTCCTGCATCTGTAATGAAAAGAAGATGTAACTCCGCAGCAGAACCTATTGGTCAGACTCAGTATTTTACGCCAATATGTCGTTACATGTTATGTGACAGCCGAGGGAGTGAGTCATAAATATGAATGGGGTGCCCCTATGTCCCGGCGACTTTGAGCGCAAATCATCCGTTACGAATCTGTTGTCTCTTTTCTTTCTTCTTTTTTTTATGAATTTATTCACATCACAGATGAATATTATAATCGTGAAAAATTTCCTGCGTTCCGTTATGTATTCGTGATAGAAGTGCGTTATGTATTTCATAGAGCCGTAGGGCTGTGTTCTGATTTAAGATTTAAGATATATGTTACCTTATATATTTTCACGGAGTCTCTGCATTGACGTTTCTTATTTTGTGTCGAGATTTTAGGAAATATATATATGCTTTCTGAGATTATTTTTCAGCATATATCTATTTCACTATTGTTTATTTTATGCTGTTAGATAGTACACTAGAGTTTTTTGTTGATAATCAATATTTCTGGTTTCAATATATTAATGGAAGGTTTATAAAGATTATATTACTATTATCTTTATATAGTTTCAAGTTTGATGTTTTTCAAACCGTGCCGCGCCCTATCCTCTTTTTGTTTTTAGTGTTGATGAACCCTAAGTATGTGTATATAATGTTACGATGTAACGATTATGATACAATTATGATGTAAGCATATGTGTACAATAAGTTTTGTATATATATACTGAGTGTGCACGAATTTATACATATATATATATATGTGTGTGTGTGTATGTGTCTATGTGTGTGCATGAATATATATGTGTGTATGTGTCTACATATGTGTGTATGAATATATATGTGTGTTTATGTACACATGTATGTGTATGTATAATATATTTATGTATATATGTATATAAGTGTGTGTGTGTGTGTGTGTGTGTGAGTGAGTGAATGTTCTCAAACAAATTTTAGGGGGAACACGTGGGTACTTGGGAAACTAAAGTCACTATCCTGTTACCTCACTTATACTGTTGTTCATGTGATAAACCAAATTACAAATCTGATGTTAAATATCGCCTATGTATAAAGCAGTATAGCACATGGTTTACAATAAATTACACAAAATCTATTAAATTATTATTTAAGATTCTTTTGTGTTTGATAATTTAATTAAAGAAATAGGATATAAATTGTGTTTTCCCGTATCAGAATAAATTATTTTCTTTTCCATTAGTTATAAAAATAAATATATAAACATACTTATAAAACATACTGTAGTGGTTGATTTTTTTACGTCCAACTTATGAATCTAATAACAGATCTGCAGTCAAAAAATGAAAGAGTAAAAAATAGCATCACACAATTTTCTTTCTGAAATTTATTCTAAAACAACGTTTTAATTCTCGTTTTAAATCTTTTTTGCATTTTATTAATTAGTTAAGTTGTTAGCATATAATATATCCAAAATTAATAATTTTATTTTACAAGAGTAATAAAAATAAATCAGTAAACACACACACACAAAACGTATAGTAGTAGTTGATATTTTGTGTATAATCTAATTTATCTTTAGAAAAAACCCCTCCAAAATTATGTAATACGCTTTATTTTTATATAATTTTTTAAGTTATTCTGTAAATTAATACACAGAGCGCATTCTAACGAAAGAAAATGTATTTAATATATAAATATCCTAATTAGGATTTGAATTCGAGTATTTGCATAATGAAATTATTTAGTTACCATAATCTATTCATACACATGCTTTACTGACAAATACTTCTAGTATTACACACAATATGATCCTTTTACTAAAAAAAAACAGTATCCCTTGTCTAGCCTTTAACCTGTAGGTCCAAGTTTTATTGGCGCTGGTTTAGCAAAGTCAAACCAATTAGTGATGTGTGTGTGTGTGTGTGTGTGTGTGTGCATACACACACACACACACATACACACACACACACACACACACACACACACACACACATATATATATATATATATATATATATATATATATATATAT
>CM063505.1:16802381-16809881 GCA_032207245.1 Pardosa pseudoannulata
TCTAATAACATTTTTTGTCATACTTTTATTTAAAATTTTAAAAAGTATTTTTTCCTTATAATAATTTTTTAAAAATTTAAAAACTGGGATTCAACGTCACTTTTTCCTTATTTAAGTCTTAGCATGTCATATGCATTACATATGATCTACACATCTAATGTTTTATATGAATGCATATCAAATGCGATACACAATAATATGAAATATATAAAATCTTGTACATAACGTTTTATATCCCATGTTATATACAAGGATATAAACCATTAAATGTGTATAACATGTACAGGACAAGCTAAGGATAAAAAATCTTCTAAATATAATATCTAAGCTTTAAATTTTATTTAAAAGTAATTGTATGTTTTACAGTAGATAAAAAACTAAATCAACGTTAATCAACTGCAATTTCAATTATGTTTTCCTGTAACTGCTATACAACAACCACTTAAATTTTGTCTTAAAGCATCCTGTAACTTCAATTAAATTCTAAAAAGAAAACTACGTAGCACAGTTTAAATATAGAAATGAAATAAATGTTTGGATTTACCAATAAAATTTTGCGGATCGAAATACCAGCATATTTATAAATAATCTGCTTTGTATCTTTTATTAATTTTACATAAAAAATTCACTTCATAATTTTATTATTTGCTCTTAAATGATAATTTGAAAATATTTTTATTACCTGAAGAAATACTACTAACTTTCAATGATTTACTACTCTCTGGTATCTATAACTTTCAAAACTTGATATTTTTTTTCTTAAACTAAATTTAACAGCTGAAAATGTTCGTCTCAAATTCCCTTATCTTTTTTCACTGTAAAGTCACAGTTCAAGCAGCGTAAAAACATTTACAGTGTATTCAGTACTCAGTTAAAGAAATTTCTAAATAATTTGTAAATAAATTTGTAAATAATTTGTGAATATCTGTAAATAAAACAAAGTTATTAGAAAAATATATTTCTAATTAGTTCTGCATTATTTGTTAAAAATTAAACATATTAACATAGGGTGGAGTTAATGTTATTTTACTTTATGATGCTTCGAATGGGAAATAATTTATACATTCTAATTTCCTCTTCCTCTTTTCACTGTATAGCCACAGCTCAGGCAGGATAAAAACATTTACAGTATATTCGTGATTCAGTTTAAGAAATTAACATGAATAATTATAAATTAAATAGCATAATTAGAAAATATAAAAGTTTTATAAAAATTAAGCTGCTTGTATCTGCATTATTTTAAAAATTAAACATATTCTATTTTTCTTATGATTGTAAAATTCATAACTCTATAATAAAACAATAAATAAATTTATTATTCAGTTAAATTAATAAGCAGAAAATTCATAGATTAAAATTAAAACCCAAAAACTATTTTGTGTCAAATTTTCTGAAAGTTACTATCGAAATTGAATTAAATTTATCTTTTCTTAATTTTTTACTTATATTTATGAAAATATAAAATTAAAAAAAATGTTCATATGTGAAAAATGGTTCATTAATAAGCTTCCAAGTGTGGAAATACACTGTAGATATTTGTACTGACTGTAAAACAGCGATATGTACAAAATGTACAAAATATATATATAAAAAAAGTTGTCTGAACTGTGTAAGAAACTTTGACTAAGAAATTACAGTTTTCTATACATATTTCTAACTATATATACTTTTCGATATCGTAATATCTTGTAATTTTTTCAGTTATTATAATAATTTAATGTCTAAAATTGAATAAATTTTATTGCATATAAATACAGAGTACTTTTTGAATAACGAACCGGATTCATATTAATCTGGGTAAATTTCAGTCAGCCCACAGTTTTAGGTAAGCTAAAACTTTCACGGTTCTAGTTTTAATGATGTAAATAGACGGTGATATTTCTTAACTGTTTCCTGGTATTTAAAAATATTTAGATAACATACAATTAAGTAAACAATATTTATATTCTCTGTATAATGTTTCTAATGCTTTAACTAATTTTTTTCGATACAATAAATGGAAATTGGTCAATTTGTTACACTTTCGTCTCTCTTTTTCATTCTATAAGTTATATCTCAAGTGAGTATCAGAGAAAACACGTTTACATTAATTAAGTTTTTATTTAAAGAAATAAACAAGGATATTTACAAATTTAATAATTTTAATTAGAAAATTAGGTATCCACTCTTGTGAACATTGTTTTGGCCAATTTCCTCTCCCTTTTTTCACTGTACAGTCATAGCTTGAGCAGTGTAAAAACATTTACAGTAAATTCACTCTTTTATTTAAGCAATAGTAATATTTATAAATTACGTAAAGAACTGATGATCTTAATTCTTATGGAACTTTAGTCAGTTTGATTTTTTTTACTTGAATGATATTTTGAAACTGATTTTTATCATTAAAAAACCGATTTTCACTCTTAGTATTATATAGTAATATATAATTTACTGTAATGTTAAAAATAATGACTTTTTTTTGTTTTGATTTTTGTAAAGTACTCTACATAACCTGGTCGGTTCGTTTCAGTCTTTACTCTCTTTTTCACTATAAATTCATATCTCAGGCAGGTTAAAAACAATTACAATAAATGTAGTTTTTAGTTGAAGAAATAGACAGGAATATTTATTTCTAAATCAAATACAATGATTCGAAAATTTGCATATACTTTTTGCATATTTTTTTTATTAAAAGAAAATTACGCAAAATATTTTCTTAAATTTTAATTTTAAAGTTTCACTTTGAATTACGGATGTTCTTTGAAGAAAAAATTAGATAACAGAATATATTTTAGATAAAACTGCTAGTAATAAACCATATACATTTCTACAATTTTGGTTGAAATAAATAAATTATATTTTAAATGCTAGAATAAATAAAGCCTTTGTTAAATTTTTCAATCTTCATTAAAAACATTTTTGTATTGAAATTTTAAAAGCAATGTTTTAGTTTTAAACTTGTTTAACTTATTATTTTCTACTTTATGTTTAATCATATAATCAGCCCTATTAATTTTGAATTTTTTTTTATTCAATAATCATATTTGTAACATATGTTTGCTTCTTGTTATACATATCTAACAAGGTAAATTTAATGTATTTCATTATTTGTATTCTTTGTATTTACGTATGTGATATTTAACTATGTTAATAATATTAAACTTCTTGAATAGTTTTTATACAGATGTGACAAATTGAAGAAGATATTTAATGCACTATAAATAATTTTAAATTAAATATAGCAAATTACATTTCAAGTACTAAATCAAATTGTGTTAAAATTGCATATTCGCACGTTTTATATTTATTTTTTGATTTATAAATTACGTTTATTCCAGTAATGTTTAGCATATTAATAATTTCTTTTATGAATAAAGAAATTTACTATTATAAAACTTTGTAGTATTACCTTTCAATAAATATTTTGAGTAGAAAACAATTTCTAATGAATTTAGTTAAAAATGTTTATATTATTAATTGATGTAAATCGACATTGCAAAATAATTCTTATATTATTTAGATTAAATAAAATTTTATTTTCAAAATGTATAACATTTTTGATTTAGTTTCATTTATGCCGTATATTATTTACGAAATAAAACATAAATTCAATCGCTGTCATTTCTTGAATTAAATTTTTAATGAAATTATTTGTAAATTCTGTAACATTTTCTTCTCTAATAAATGTCATTATATTAAGCTGAGATCTCTATTGTAGAAATAAACTATTTTAAATTGATAAATACTAGTACATTATAAATTACACAATAATCTTGTATTGATTGTTAGAGATATTATTTTTTAACTTAAACAAAATTTATCTTTCATTTTTAAGTAGAAAAAATATCATTTAACTACAGAAATTAAAAAGACTTCAACAAATTGTGCATATACTCACCTTTACTCGGCTTAGGAAAACAAGAATGTTTCCCAAAAATTTAATAATTTTCTGTAAATAATTATACATGCTAAGCAAAATTACTTTTAACCCATATAATGTAATGTAAACGAAGTTTAATTTATTCTTAAATTCGTATTAACACTAGATTTACGGATGTTGATAATATACCTATTTTACTGAAGAGAGCCAATTTGACTCATATGAGAAAATGGAAGTTTTTTGCTAAGAAAATAGTTCCAAATTAATTTAAATAAAATGTTTATTATAAAAAAATTCATGGAAAATATTTTTTACACATAAAATTTATTTTTGAAACACATTTTTCGCAGACATTTCTATTACATTGAGCACAATGGTTTCTACATTTGTTTATTTTGCATGATTGCTGAACTTGACATTTCTTCCGTGCGTCAGTAGCATGAATTTCTGTCATTGGAATGGAAGTGTTCTCGACTTCTTCTCTATATTTACTTCTTAGCTCTTCAGCCAATTGGAAAATAAAATCTTGACTGTTGCCCAGGCCTGATAGGACCAATAAATTTCATGTTATGCGATTAACTGTTAAATCATTCTATGAGCCAAATTGGCTCAACAACCACGAAAATAGATATACCACATTTGAAAATGCGAAATTAAGGGGTCTGAGATTGAAAGTTTACATATATTTTATTACTTAACTAAAAACCAACATATGTTTTAAAAATAATTAAAGTTATATTAAAATATATATATATATATATATATATATATATATATATATATATAATATATATATATATATATATATATATATATATATATATATATATATATATATATATAATATATATATATATATATATATATATATATATATATATATATATATATATATATATATATATATATATTATATATACATATATATATATATTATATATATATAATATATATATATATAAATATATATATTTATAGATATATAATATATATATAGAAAGATAATAGATAGATATATAAATAGATAGATAATATATAATATATATATATAAAATAATATAACTGGCTATATATCAGTGTAATAGCCCTATATTGCAGATTCTGTCTCTCGAATATGTTACAAAAATATATTATTATCCCAGATAAAAAAAATTTCTGTGTTTAATCAGTGATACTTGGGTAAGGCTTCATTCAAATAGAGAAGTAACAGCTATAATAGGAAAATGTTATAAATTTCCTTTTCACATATAATGCGATTATGAATCCCGTTGGTCGAATAATATATATATATATATATATATATATATATAAATATATATGGTAGAATATATATATATATATATATATATATATATATATATATTAACTTTCAAATTTTTAATGAGTCAAATTGGCTCGGTCTGTAAATCTAGTGTTAAAATTGTTGGGTTAAAGTTATATTGTCAGTCCAATTAAAATCCTGTGATATAAGGTTAATGTAAATTTTCTAATTAATTTAATCATAAATACATATATATATATATATATATATATATATATATATATATATATATATATATATATATATATATATATATATATGTATGCAATAAACGGTTATTAATTTCAAATTTTTTTACCTCTAATCTCCAGAATGTCTACTCGTAAACTCATTATAACTGACGGTAATTCCCGATGAAAGTTAAACGATCTTAATGCAAAGCGAACTTCCTCGAGATAGGTCTTGATTCCTTTTCGAAGCAAATTGTTTTAACTTTTAAACTACTCTTCCCCCCAACCTTCCATCACTCGTTACTGTGACTCAGAAACGGCAAATGGACGTCTGTAATAAGTCAAGAACGGAAGATCGGATAGCAGTATGCAAAAAACTGAAATAACTAAGTACCCCGACTTTTCGATAATAAAGCCACACAAATTGCTTGGACAAGTTTCTGGTTCCATCAAAGCATGCTTTCTGCTTTATTTCATTAGGGAACAGTTTCATGAACCTTCTCCGGATATCCCCTCATATTGTAAGATCGACCCTTTATTTCTTCTCCTTCGATGGCTGCAAATAGCAAGAACTAAAAATCATCTTTCCGCTTTTGGAGTTTTAATTGCAATGTCCTCGTTTCTGAAACTTTTAAAATTGCCCTCCGCTAATTCTGTTTTCTTTTGATGCAGCGCGGCAACTTTTCCGGTACGAACAAAGGGCATAAAAAATGAATCTGTTCTGGGGGCTCGTATATTTATCTGGCCATTCATTAGCTTAACTTAATATGTGAATGAAAAATTGGCTCAAAGTATTGAATTAATGAGGCAAAAGGGTTCACTTTAAACGTTTCGCGTTTCATGTCTGATGTAAAAGGGGGATGAACTTAAAAATGAAGCGATGGATATGAAAAGCACTGCCATTAAAGTACCCTATTTTAGATTTTATATGTATCATAATTCAAGCTTAAAAAGTACATCATAGAGCTATTGATTGGCAAATTTTATTGACTGCTTCAAATCTGGAGCTTCCTTTTGGAATAATTTGTAAATGAAAAGCTTTTATAGATAAGAGATGGGCATGAATTTTACTATCTAATTAGATTGAAGAAGTGTTCACATTCAATACAGCCAGAAGATCTGTACCTATTAATTTAAATTATGATTGCATATAAGTTCCCGGGGAGCGATGTGTTGTCACTCTTGTACGTTTGGAGGTGATTCAATTTATTTTTTACTCGGTTGCCCTAATTAAACATAATTAAATATACTTCCGAATTTTGGATTTTTCATAATCGCACTTTTTTGAAATTTTTACCGTGAATAAATGGAGAGAGCTGTTTTATTATGAGCCTGGTTTATTTATATTTAATTAGACGATGATTTCATTTATCTAAAAATTGTAAATATAATTGAAATTCATTTTTCAGGATTAAGCACATATGCGGTAAAATTATGCCATGTAGATCAAAATTAAATTTCTTAAAGTTAGCCGTTATTTTCTAATTATGTTATATACATAGTCTTTAATCCCATAGAGGTAGTCGTGCAGTTAATTTTATTTATAAAAATTTCTTATGAGCAGTGCACTTTCATATGGGAGAAATTTGAATGAAAATTCAATCTTTCTATCGTATTGCATCGTAAATAAATCTTAATAATAATACATATTTATTTATTATACAAGATCCTACAATTTTCTAAATGATTATGATATACAATTTTATTATAGTCTGTATTTTGTAACACAGTAATTATTGTGAGTGTGTATGTGTGTGTCTGTACCATCCACAATTCTAATCTTTCTATCTTATTGTATCGTAAATAAATCTTAATAATTATATGTATAATAATAATAAGAAGCAAAAACTTAACGTTCAATATCCATCCACTATTCAATCTTATACAGAGAGAGAGAGAGATGTATGTATGCATACATATTTATTTATTATTCAAGATCCTACAATTTTCTATAAGATTATAATATACAATATTTATGTTGATATTATTAAATAAATTAAAAGTATTTTGAGTGAATGTGTGTGTGTGTGTGAGCGAGAATACATTTATATACATATATATATTTAAATGAATTTATATACATATTACTATGCAAGGGGATAGATTATTTTTATACAATTTTGCTATGTAAGATAATGTAATTGTCTAAA
>CM063505.1:16814881-16817381 GCA_032207245.1 Pardosa pseudoannulata
AAACCTACAATTTTAGTAATAGAAATATATTTTAAAATGATTTATCATAAAATAATTATATTTAGAGTAACTTCTTTTACATCCAGAGATCGTATGGGGTTTCAAATTTAATTGACTTTTTGATAAGATGTATTAAAGGATGAGATTGAAAAGTTGATTGTTGAAATTTGTCAAAAAAAGTAAAAAAGTAGATACAGAAAAAGCATATTATTTGTAGATAGTTTTTCGTATCTCTTCTAATAATATTAAAAAATCATATGTGTAAAATTTAATACATCAGTATAATGTTTATTGCCTAATTGCGCTGTCTATTTTGTTGCATCTCCCTGTCCCCAGGTATTCTAGTCTTTTATAAGACTCCTTGAATTTTAATATCTGCCTTCATATTGAATTGCACTCGCTCAATGTTAACCTGGAAAAAATAAAACTCACTATGACTGGCTCGCATTTTAAATTGTTTTTAAAATTATTGATAAAGATTATACTAAAATGTCCCATAAATAATTTAAAATTAAATATATTTTCTCGGAGTTTTTTAAAAAAAGGGAAAAATAGCTTCCTAGAAAATTGACTGCATTACCACGTAGTAATTTTTTAAAAATTACTTAAATGCGAACTGGTCAAAGAAAATTTTATTTTTTCCCATATGTTAATATTCAGTGACCGGAATTCAATATGAAAAATACAGATCCATCTTAAGTATAGAATGTTTCCTGATTTTATTGTACGTTATTAGTATTATTACTTCTACAAGACAGTTTTTTAAAAATTTATTCTGTAATTGAATGCAATACGTACACGTTCATTTAAAAATAGATTTATTGTTTATTAGTTATTTTCAACTTATAACAGTTTATGATTTTATTCACAAAAAATCTTTGATGTAACGATAATATTTTAAATTTAACAGCATCATGCTGAATATATATTTTATCTCTATATTATAAAATATTTTTTAATGTATAACAATGTACAGAATTATGCAACGCGCCTTAGATATTAATGTAGCATTCTAGCTTTATTCTGAACATACATTTTATATATAATTTGAAATACAATTTAAAGTGTAACAATACAAAAAATTATGCAAAATGTCTTGGATGTAAAGTTAGCATTCTAGAATTAACAGTATCATGAAGAATATACATTTTTCTGTATAATATAAAATACCATGTAAATTTTAAGAATGCATAAAAGTGTACAAAGTGTCTCAGATGTAAAGCATTCTAGAGCTTACAGCTTCTTACTGAATATATGTTTTGTCTGCATAATCTAAAATATCATTTAAATTATTACAATGCACAAATTTATGCGGAATTTACCATATGTAAATAGAGCATTCTAGAATTAAAAGCTTCATGGTGGACATTTATTTTATTTACATAATCTAAAATACCATTTAAAGTATAACAATGTACAAATTTATTCTTCTTTTATTTTCAAATAACAACTGAGAGACACTGATAAAAATTTCTATGAAAATAAAATTGCAATTTTCTGTAATATCTAGCTTTTCAATCGAAAACTTTTCAATTTGTGGTACAGAGTAGCCATTGTTTTGACTTGCATTTTCTAAAAACCAAGTCGAAGTACAAAGTTGTTACAGTCAGCTACATAGGAAAGCATTTAAGAAATTGTTAATCTTATCATTTTCGTTCAGAAAAATAAAGCCCTTCAAAACTTTTGAAAATAAAGCTATTTCAGACTTATTTTGTTATTTCTTCTTTCTAAATATTCTTTTTGTGTTTTCCTAATACTGAGTGTGCCAATCAAAACCTACCAAAAAGACGTCGGCGAACAAAATTATATCCGAGATAAACAAAGAGAATAAACGAATTTAAGAAGATTATCAATTCATGGTTTTAAGAGAGAATGAATGAAAATATTTCAATTTAAATGTGTGTTCTTAGAAGTAAATCAAATTTATTTACCTAGAACTTTGTTATCGTCTGTTTTCGAGTTGTTTTAGTTTTATTTTAATGCTAAAATATAGAGTTAAATGCATTAATTCTAAATAATATCCTAAGGTTATTGTATATTTATGTAACATTTTATTTTAAACCTTAAAAACTTGTGTATTTTAAAATTACCTTGTTTTTGCTTTCTAAAAAAGGATTTCAGTGCTGATATGTGAAAAATAACTTTTAAAAAGTCGGCCGTAGCTTAAAGCCCTTTTATCAGAAAAGCTTCGGTGAAAGCAGTAAAAAACAAGAATTTTTTCCAATGTCACGGAATGAAGGAATATTACATTTGACTCTTTAGATGGAATCTATTTTCGATATATGAACTGAAATGAAGTCTGTGATAAAATTTATGAAAATTTCCACGAAAGAGAAAAAATTGCGTATGCTATATTTTTGAAGTTTCTGTACTCGGATTTAGTTTTACTTTCTTTGTATGGTAGAGTCAATAATTTGTTTATTTTTAGTTCAAAGTATTTATGTCTGAACTATATTTATTTATAGCAATCTATAAATAGAAAACAAATTCCATACAATAA
>CM063505.1:16822381-16874881 GCA_032207245.1 Pardosa pseudoannulata
GATTATTAGAAAAAAATATCCCAGGTCTAACAATTTATTAAAAACGTTTGTAAAAAACTTTACAACTCTTCCCACAAACCTGTAGATACTTATCGCAAATTAATTTATATCAGGTAAAATTTTCTCTAAATTTTTCTTTAATTTAGAAAGTCTATTAACTAAAATGGCAACTGCTAAAAAGGGATTCCCCTATTTTCTGGCAAGTCAGGGGGCCAAAAATTAAGAGCAATTAATAAAGAGTGAACATGCACCGATTAATTTTGATTTCTTTATGTTATGACTTTAATTTCTTTTATCTTTGTGACAATATTGTCTTTCCATCCTATCCCTGACTATCATCTTTCTAAGAAAATGGTCAACTACGAGCAAGAGGAAGGAGAGAATAAAAAATGCTGAAAAAAAGTATATAGAGAATAGAGCAGAGCAAAGAGATGGACAAGGATTTCCCTTCAAAACTTGTTCGAAAATGTACTATGTGCTACACCCTAAACATCATCCAGAGAAATGAAAATGTACACAATTCTAACTACATGTTAGATAAGAAAAATTTCCATCCCTAACTATTTGTAAACAAACTTTTGAACATCTGACACGGAGATATATATATATATATATATATATATATATATATATATATATATATATATATATATATATATATATGTATATGTATATATATATGTATATATATGCATATATATGTATATATATATGTATATATATGTATATATATGTATATATATGTATATATATATATATATGTATATATATATGTATATATATGTATAGATATAATATATATAATATATATATACATACATACACACATATATGTATAAAATGGTATATTTTAAACTAATTTGTAGGGTAAATACTTCCACTTAATTTTTCTAAATTGGAAAGCTTAACAATTAATAGATCTAAAACAGCAGCTTTTAATAATGAATTGGCCTATTTTCCGGCAAATTAGAGCGACAGAATATAAGAGCGATTAATAAAGAGCGAACATGCACTGATTGATTCTGACTTCTAAATGTTATAGCTTTAACAATTTTTTATCTTGTGTGACAATAACATTGTCGTTTCCCTTACTGCCGTCTTCCCGAGAAAATGATCAGCCACGAGCGATCGCGCGCGCAAAGCAACAAAAGAGCGGTTCGAATTTAAAAATCCATTAAACGTGTACCGGAAAAATCTACAAATACCTCTTCATAAGTAGAGAGTGAAGCAAGAGAAGGGAGAGCAAGGAAAAAAATTGCTGAAAAGAAAGGTAAACAGACGATAGAGCAGAGCAAAAGGGGGTGGGCAAAGGGGGCGCGAGCAGATTACCGTTTGCGATAATTTGTTTGGTCCGTTTCAGGTTTTGGTTCGGCGAGCCCATCGGATCGAACCAGGCGGATGAAGTGTGAATGAAGTTTAAGGCTCATTAAGCGAAGCGGGATCGGAGAGCCATTAAAGGACTGCTCCTCCTCCGCATCTCGTATCCATGGCAACGGGAGGGGGTTGCAACGGGGGGAGAGCGGAGCAAACGGTTCAATCCGGTGGAAGAATTAGACGGATCAAGTGGTCTCATTACGGGGAGGCGTATGAGATTTTTAATGAGAAACTGCTGTGCAGGGAATGTTATTGATTGAAATTTGTGTAAGCTTGAAAAGCAATTTCTTGGAAATAAATTTAGTAAAAAAAAATTCCTGTATGACTTTGAGAAAAATTAATTTTGTTAGTTCTAATAGAGATGTTATGAATATACTGATACGAAAATTTACGGTGGTTTTAAGTAGATAGCTTTATAGACAAGCCGGGTCTTCTCATTACAGGGGAGGGGGACAATTTTCGTACTCTTATGCGGACATTATTTATAACTTGAACTGCGTAGTTTATTCCTTGATGATCCATTAGATGTCGGGACACTGGTTGGTTTGTTAGAATGCCACCTCTCCTCATCTTCGGAGACAATCATAACGGCTCATGAAGATTTACCCCACGGCCTATTAACTTGTAGCGATGCATTTTATTCTTTAAAGTTGCACCAACTTTAAACTTAGGGAAGACTTTAGTTTTCCTTAGATTATAATCTTTATCTACAGACTTTTTTATAACTGTAATCGTGGATTAATTTTTTTTTCAGTGAGTTAATTTATAAGATTGCTCTCTAAAGTGGGAAAGAATTTCCTCAATTGTTTTATTTTAATAAATGTACGAGAATATTGTTTTGCAAGAGCAATGGCTAAACAGTGGTTTACGAGTAGCATACGGACAGCCATGAGTAGTTTTTGTGCTTAAATTTATGAAATTTATATTTAAAACAAGTGTCGCATTGATTATAATTAATGCACTATTATTCGACTGTTTTACTGAATATCATTGTTATAGTTTATATTAATTATTGTATTTATGAAATTTTAATTTAACTCTTCTATTATTAATTATAAATAATTAAAATCATAGGCTTTGATAATAATAATAATGTTTTAGATTTTTACCTAAATTTTTACACAGAAGCCAATCGGAACAAAATGCATTTTTAAAGTGGCCCAGAGAGGCTTTAATTTTTGTATAAAAATAAATTATACACTAATTTTAAAATTCATATTTTTATTACATTATTAAATCCAACTTAAACAGAAAATGTATAATTGTTACAATATTTTCATAAAAGTGAATCAATTCCATAGTTACAAACAAGAATGTAGAAATTTTTAACATGTCATGCATTAAAAAACAAATAAATTTGATGCCCAAGTAATTCTCCTTTTGTGGTCCACTTTTACATAAAATTGAACTAGTATAAGAAATAGGATAATCGTAAAATAATTTAAGCAACCTTTAAAACTCTACCTGAATAACTTACTGAACATATTTCGAGTGAAAATGGATTGGATGTTATAAATATTTGATGACGAATTATTATGACGCAAACATTATCCCTTTAGATTCTCTCTCTCTCTCTCTCTCTCTCTCTCTCTCTCTATATATATTTATATATATAAATATGAACACCACATACATGTATATATATATATATATATATATATATATAAAAAAAATATATATATATACATATACATATATTTATATATATATATATATATATATATATATAATATATATATATTATATATAAATATATTTAAATATATATATATATATATATATATATATGTATATATATGTATATGTATATATATATATATATATATATATATATATATATAAATATATATATATATACATATACATATATTTATATATATGTATATATAAATATATATATATATATACAGATACATATATTTATATATATGTATATATATGTAATATATATATAATATATCTATATATATCTTTATTTCTTTATTTATTTATATACATACATACATATATATACACATACATATATATGAGAGTGCGCGTGTATGCACGCATATGAAACTTTTGTTTTGTGAGCAAGCCAAAGCATAATCTATGGCATTTCTTTTTAATATAGCAGGAGGTTCTAATATGAATAATGTCTGAACCTGATCGTTTTGATTTAGCGCTTTCAATGGGGCTTTACTGAAGTGTAACGAGTTAGAGCGCAAGTGAAATATTATAATTAGTTGCTTTTATTACGATGCCTAGTTCTCACGGAATAGGTTAAATATTATTTTAATGTTACATTTAAATATAAACTAAAATTTTAAATATACATACAAATTTGACTCAGCATATTTTTATGAGATATATAATGTTTTAAATATGACTTGTAATTTACTGATTTATGCTAAATTTATTTTTATTTCTCTTTACAGACAGAAATAGCCAAACGCTTAAATGCGATTATTGGTCAGATTATGCCATATCTTTCGCAGGAGGTAAGTTATTTTCTATGTTTGTCTTGGTATTATGATTAAAATTCTTCACGTTAAATTCAATTGATAAATATTATCGTTTCTTAAAAATAAGAGCTTTTACCTAAAATGAAAACCCTATTTTCATTTCCTTAGCAAGCTGTATTTAAGACGCTACAGTTTATTTACTAAAATGAATTATGAACATATATAAAAAAAAGCTTTTTTTAGACGAGCACATCTTACAAATACAAAAGTTGAGGCAAAACTTATATTCATTAAACCATATTTACACTTGTAAGGTCTTAAAAAGAAACTCGTTTAACACATGGGTATGGATATGTAATATCTTAAAAAATATCGTAAATTAACTAAATTATTCCCCCAAACTGAATTAGTTTGCTAACTTGAATAGTAATTAACCACTTGACATACAAATAAATTTGACAAAGAACGGACAAAGGAATTTGATGTGTTCGAAAGATACTATTTATTTCTGGCTCAAATAAACAATTCTGTGCAAGATGAGAAAAAGAACTTTTTATTTTTAAATTTGCATCGCTATATAACATTTAGGGAAGTTTATATATGATATTAATGGACAGTAATTAAATAATAGTATAAAATTAGTATTTTTGTAAAGTATAAAACATTTTAAATCATTATCGAATAGGCAGAGTTGGTCACCTCTGAGTTGATCAGCTTCATACATTATATTCAAGCCCATATGAATAGTCTAATCAAAACAAAATAAAAACATTAGTTAAATAATTAAATGATTTAATATTAGGCTGCACGATGTCTGCCACAGACAGCTATAGACGTCTCGGAAACGTCAAAGTCAAATATGCTAACTTGAGTAGTAATTAACCCTTTGACATACAAATAAATTTGACAAAGGACGTTCAAAAGAATTTGATATGTCTGAAAAATATTATATAGTTCTAGTTCAACTGAACAATTCTGTGCAAGATGAGAAAAAGAACGTTTTATTTTTAACGCTATATTACACTTAATGAAGTTTATATAGGATATTAATGCACAGTAATTAAATAATTTTATACATTTAGTATTTTTGTAAAGTATAAAACATTTCAAATCGTTTTCGAATAGGCAGAGGAGCTGGCACTTTTTTACGTCTTTAAGTTGATCAGCTTCATACAAAACTTTAAGGACACATAAATAGTCTAATCTTGAATAGTCTAATCCAAACAATATAAAAACGAGTTGAATATATATAAATGATTTAATATTATGCTGCACGATATCTGCCAAAGACAGCTATAGACGTGTCGGAAACGTCAAAGTCTACTTCGGCCTATAAAATGACTGACATCTCCCAGACGTCATGGCAGGTCAAGGAGTTAAACATTTTGAATTGCAAATAAAATATTTTCTCTTCATTTTAAAATGCACATTCTGATGAAATATGAGCCTTGTGTTTAGCAGAAATCATCTGTTAAATACGCCTCCATTCACAGACATGACATTAAGGTACTTAAACTATTCTTTAATACAAAGTTATAATAGTTGTGTGTTCCAGTATTTATTAGTTAGGTTTGTTGCAGAGTATCCAAAATTATTTTAAGAAAAGTCCAAATTTTCGATATATACATGTTATATATTAAACATTTATTATAATAACTAAATTATTTTCTCCAATTTTAAATCCACTTTATAAGAAAAAACGAAACTCAATTTAAATATCTCAAAAAGAAAATCATTAACTTGCAGTTCTCATATTTAAAATCTAGTTTTCTTTATACCTTAGTGACTCATTCAGACTTTATACTTGCTGACCAGTATATGTATATATACGTGTGTGCGTATGTATGTATATATATATATGTGTATATATATATATTATAAAAATATTTATATATATTATATATATATATAATATTATATTATATATATATTATTATATATATATATATATTATTATATATATATATATATATATAAAAATATATATATATATATATAAATATTATATAAAAATTATAATAACTTGCAGTTCTCATATTTAAAATCTAGTTTTCTTTATACCTTAGTGACTCATTCAGACTTTATACTTGCTGACCAGTATATGTATATATATATATATATATATATATATTATATATATATATATATATATATATTATATTATATATTATATATTATAATATATATAATGTATGTGTTATATGTATGTATGTATTTATATTTATATATATATATACATATATATATATATATAATATACATATACATATACATATGCATACACACATACATGTACAATCATACAATGTCCTTGTACTTTTTTACATTCAAGGACATCATAAATCATAATTTGAAATTCAAAATTATAAAGAGAGAAAAAAAACTCTCTGGCGATATCATAAATTATTTATCGTCAATTCACATGATAATTTACTTTCATTTTTCAGTTTTGTTGTTCAAAACATCTCGTATGTCGCAATATTGCTCCAGTTTATCATGCTTTAAAATATTAAAAACATCTGGATAGTCAGCATTATCCAAACGATGCTCATAATAACGTTTCCACAAGTTATTCGCTAAAGGAAAAAAAACTGAATAAAAATATTTCAAAAGAGCTAGAAATATTATCTTTCAAATAAAGAGATTTTATGATGAGAAAAACTAAAGGAGGTTAAGCTGCTGCATATGTTAATGGTTACTCAAAAAGTAATAAGCCTTTAGAATAGACAGTTTACAATCTTTTATCCATTTTGCGTGTGTGTAAACGATTTTATTTTCAAATACTTAGGTTTTTCTCCGATAAATAAACTCTCGAACTAAGGTATTTAAAGAATATATTTGAGTAATTTGATTTCTTGTATTTTAGATGAGCCTTAAAAAGGATAATGGTGTACTGGGTGACTGCAATAAATTTAATAAATATCTTTGCTTTCTCTTAATTTAAGAAAGATAGCTTTTTTTTACTTAAAAATATTTTAAGATATTTACGGTAGATTCATAGCGATGTTTCCTAAATAATGTATTTTATATCATTTTCCTCTAGCAATTCGTAATATTTTATTTTTTGAAAAAAGTTTCGATTTACTATATTTTTTAAAAATAAATACTGCTGAGGTTGTGTATTTACAAATATTACTTCATTTTACTTCATTTCAATTGGATTATTTTTCTTTAAGATTAAGTATTCTTGAAAGAGCATTGCACGCAAAATACAGTAGATCTCAATTTATGCATTTCTTATTTAATTAAATTAATACAAATGATCCAAAACCCTTATTTTATTTAAACGTCACAAAATTATAATTGTTGAAAATAGCTTTAAACTTCCATTTTGTAACACGAAACGCATGTTTTGTCTCTCTTTTTTTTATCTCTATGTGCTGTGATTTTATTATCGAATAATATTTAAATAGTGATGAGAATTTTGTGACTGGAAATTGCTTTCTATTGAGGAATTAATTGAGTCACAAGAGTGAAGCATCGGTGAGGATGATGACAATAAAGGCCTTATCTTACCACCAATTTTTTTCTAATTTAAAAATTCTATGCATGTTTTTTTCTTACAGAACAAAAATCATTTCAGCATTAAAATGCTCTATGTGCTGTGATTTTACTATCGAATAATTTTCAAATAGTGATGAGAATTTAGTGACTGGAAATTGCATTCGATTGATGAATTAATTGAGTTAAAAGATGGAAGCATCGGTGAGGATGACGATAGAAAAGACCTTGTCTTACCACCAAATTATAGTGAGGCAATATTTGTAAAAACTCTATGATCATGTTTTATGTATCATGATACAGAACAAAAATCATTTCTGCATTAAAATGCTTTATGTGCTGTGATTTTATTATCGAATAATATTTAAATAGTGATGAGAATTTTGTGACTGGAAATTGCTTTCTATTAAGGAATTAATTGAGTCACAAGAGTGAAGCATCGGTGAGGATGATGACAATAAAGGCCTTATCTTACCACCAATTTTTAATGAGGCAATATTGTTAAAAATTCTATGATCATGTTTTTTGTATCATGATACAGAACAAAAATCATTTCAGCATTAAAATGCTCTATGTGCTGTGATTTTACTATCGAATAATTTTCAAATAGTGATGAGAATTCAGTGACTGGAAATTGCTTTCGATTGATGAATTAATTGAGTCACAAGATGGAAGCATCGGTGAGGATGATGGCAGGAAAGGCCTTATCTTACCACCAAATTTTAATGAGGCAATATTGTTAAAAACTCTATGATCATGTTTTAGTATCATGATACAGAACAAAAATGATTTCAGCATTAAAATGCAATCCAAAATGCTTTATTAAATATTAAGGGAAATGTTTTAGCTCTCTGTTTTATCTATCTGGATTGTGATTTTATTATCCAGGAATATTCAAATTGGGATGTTGATTTAGTAAATCGAAATTGCTTTCGATTGATGAATTAATTGAGTCACAAGATGGAAGCATCGGTGAGGATGATGATAGAAAAGGCTTTGTCTAACCACCAAATTTTAGTGAGGCAGTATTAGTAAAAACTCTATGATCATGTTTTATGTATCATGATACAGAACAAACATCATTTCAGCATTAACATGCTATCCAAAATGCTTTATTAAGTATTAAGGAAAATGTTTTAGCTCTCTATTTTATCTATCTGGATTGTGATTTTATTATCCAGGAATATTCAAATTGGGATGTTGATTTAGTAACTAGAAATTGCTTTCGATGGATGAATTAATTGAGTCACAAGAGTGAAGCATCGGTGAGGATGATGACAGGAAAGGCCTTATCTTACCATCAAATTTTAATGAGGCAATATTTGTAAGAACTTTATGATCATGTTTTATGTATCATGATGCAGAACAAAAATCATTTCAGCATTAAAATGCTATCCAAAATGCTTTATTAAATATTAAGGGAATTGTTTTAGCTCTCTGTTTTATCTATCTGGATTGTGATTTTACTATTGAGGAATACTCAAATTGAAATGCTGATTTAGTGACTCAAAATTGATTTCGATGAAGGAATTAATTGAATCACAAGTTGCAGAAGATGAAGGCAGCAATGATGATGATGACAAAAAAGGATCTATGTAACCACTAAGTATTTGTGAGGCATTATAATGTGTAGAAACTCTACGATCATGTTTTATATATCATTTCAGCATTTAAATGATATCAAAAATGTTGCATTAAATATTAAGGGAAATATTTCCCGGGAAAGAAATATTTTTGATTTTTCTGAAATACTATTTTATATAATCGATAAACCTGTATTATCAATATTAATTTTGTAACATTAGCACATTATGTACGCTTTGTGTATATTTTAAGAGTTGTAAACTCTTAAACTAATTCTATCGTTTTAATAATTAACAAGTACCACAAATAATATTCACCATATATTAAGTCTAGAATGATTGTGTACAAAATGTTCAACATTTTTTTTTAAAGGTTTTACTGCATAATTTGTTAGAGAAATAGTTTCTGTGTATTATTGTTCTTAAACGAATATATTATTTATCAACAGGATCGCATTGCATTATAGCACAAAATATAGCAATAAATATGCTAAATAATATTTAATATGCTTTTATATATAATGTGCTTTATTAGTAATATGCTTTTCAAGTAAAAAGTTACAATGTTAAAAATAACAACGTTTAAAAATTAAGTTTAAATAAATTTTAATTTTTCAATTTCAAATCTTTAAATTAAAATTAAGTAAATATTTGCGAGTATATGCGTACTTTACTTATGCTTCGTTAAGTGTTTATCAGTTTTAAATTTTAAACATAATTTTAATGCTTTTAAAGCTAATAAATAAATCAATTATGTATTTATAAAAATAAAGCAAACCTAATCATTTTGGTTCTGAGAAATATTTTAAGTCAAATAATGTAACCATACTGTTCCAAAAATTTGGCTGGAAATCTTATTAAGTAAATACATAAAATATTATAATACCAAGAATAACTTGTAAAATATCCAATGACTAATCCCAGCAAATGGCAAAGAGCAATATATTTAGAACCATAAGTTAAACATTGTTGAAGACTGGACTCTCTCTTGCCTACGGCAACCCACGATGAAATCTAAACCTGGAAAAATATTTTCTCCTCGTTTCAGATTTGCTTTTTTCGTAGATGTTCCCGTCAATCAGAACATTTAAGCGAGGGATAAAAATCGTTGGAGATAAAGCGTTTATGTGTTTGGATAAAGAATTAATTTTATGTCGGTGATTTTTAGAAAAAGAAAGAGTATTGAGTCGGGCTATTTCAAAGAAATTCCTTCTCTTATAATGTGCGTTGTTCTTTTATTAACTACAAGTTATGAACATCTTTTATAAAGTATTATAAAGGCTATTAACATTAATTTAAATAAATTTAAAGTTTCATTTCTTAAAAAAGTTTCTATAAATAAACATGTGTTTAAAACTGTAAAAACTTTTAATAGTATTATTTAAATATTTGTTCTCATATATATTATATATATATATATATATATATATATATATATATATATATATATTCATATATATATATATATACATGTATATATGTGTGTATATATATATATATATATATATATATATATATATATATATGTATATATATATATATATATATATACATGTATATATACATGTATGCGTATATATATGTATATATATATGCATATATGTATATGTATATATATACATGTATAAATATATATAAATATATGTATACATATACATACACACATATATATATACATGTATATATACATGTATATATATATGTATATATATACATGTATATATATATGTATATACATATATATATGTATACACACACATATATATATATGTATATACATATATACATATATATATACATATATATATACATATATACATATATATATATATACACACATATATATATGTATATATACATGTATATATATATGTATATACATGCATATATACATGTATATATATATATATATGTATGTATATACATGTATATATGTATATATGTACATGTATACATGTATACATACATACATATATATATATATATATATACATATATATACACTTACAATGAATGTATGTATTTGTATGCACATATATATGTAGCAAGGTGTTACACAAGCCCCTATTTTTTTAATTGTATGGGCTTACAGGGAAATGAGAATATCTACGTAATTTTCAGTCGTGGCTCCATTGAAAAAGTCCGTGGTAAAAGTCCATGAAGTCCGTGGTAGAACTTCAACTTTATTCGAAACTAAAAAATGCACGTCTTTTCAAGACGAGAGCTCAGCATTGAATGATACCGAAAAGACACTTCTATTACATATTTCGCCCAGCAGTGAGTGATCACATGGATTCTTAACCATGATACCAACAGCTTAGTCAGCGTTATGAACAGTTAGGAACTAACTTTGATCATTTAAATCAGCTCGAAAATGAAGCCAATGGTCGGAAAATTAGCATTTATTCCAGCGTTACTTTTAGGAGACGAGTAAAAAGAATTTAAGTCGGTGAACACTAATTTAAATAAGACATTATACGAATGGGAATTAGGTATGACAGAATGAGAAGATGTAAAAGGAGAATTTTAGAAATATATTTTATGTCTAATTATTTTGAGATATATACTAATAGTATTCTCCTGTTTTGCTTTGGTAATTTCGTTTTTTATTGTAACTACACATAGCATTTAATGAAACATTTATATATGCCGCTAATAACTGAATGGCTAGCACAAATTATACAGATATATGTTTGTGAGTGTGTAATGTATAATAAAAATTTGCTATATCCAAATAAATTGTTTAAACTAAAACTGGCTTAAATATAATTTTAAAAATATTACTTTAAGTTTTTGGTTTTACAATTTTAAAAATGATTACATACCGGAGCTAATATAATTCATGAAAATAATAGCACATAACGTGATAATATTGAAATTTAGATATAATTTCA
Source organism: Pardosa pseudoannulata (assembly GCA_032207245.1). Taxonomy (NCBI): domain Eukaryota; kingdom Metazoa; phylum Arthropoda; class Arachnida; order Araneae; family Lycosidae; genus Pardosa; species Pardosa pseudoannulata. Next base: position 16,834,178 of record CM063505.1, read on the forward strand.
CTGCAATAAACATTTTTTACCTAGCAAATGAATCATTTGTAAAGTAAGGTATCTTAATTCATCCAAGAAAAGTAATCATTTTTAGACTTCAAACCAGAAATTAATCATTTTTGTTGTTCATAAAAATATCTTTCATAATTTTAACCGATATATTAATTTTTGCTATTTATAATAGATAATACGCGTTTTTATTCGAGCTTTAGTAAGTAATATAATTGACAAAATAGTAAATTTTTAGTGGTTGTACCACTCGAAAGCGATAAATCTTTTCTTAAAAAATTAAGGCACAAATTTAATGCTTGTAAAGGGTTTAAAAACCTTAAAAATTTAATTGACAGAACAATTTAAACAGACTTTACTTTGAATATGCTAAGGAGACAAAATTCTAAATTTTTCAATTAAAAAAACTTGGTAACGAAAATTTTACTCAAATATACACTTATACGGATATTACTGTAGATATAAATAACTTTGAATTCTTTAAATAATTAAAAAACTAAAATGCATTTATATAAGTGCATTGTAATTTTCATAGAAATTTCTGTGGATTTTCTTACAAATCACAAAAGAATCACTTTTTTAAAATAATATTTTCTCTTTTATAAAGTGTAAAAGAAACAATAATAAATTGTCTTTGAGGTTTATACAAATAAAATTTTATAAAGAAAAAAAATTAACTTACTTAGATTTGGGTGGGATTTTTGCGTTGCGGGAAATATATTAAAACTTACTGTTTATAACTATAAATCCCAAACATAAATCAAAGAAAATACATTGAAGAATATCTGTAAAAATCGTTAATTATTAAAATAAAATTTGAGGTACATCAATCTCATTTTGATTCGTTTTGAAATAAAAAAATATATTAAAGTAATTAGAATTCCGTACTTGTCTTTCAAAAAATTACTTACCATTTGTTATATTTTACACTAATTTAAGCTCTTATTTAAATTAACTAAACAATATTAGTGTAAAATTACTCTAAAATTAGTTGACTTTGCATCCAAATTTACTTTTATTAAAATATAGCTGCTTAACATTAAACTAATTTACAAATGAAAATATTTTTCAAGGACATTTACAACTTGAAGAGGGAGTGGTGCACGATAACATTATAAAACAAAAAAAATTATCTTCTCATTTAATTATTGTAGAAATATGTGATTTATTTGATTTGATTTACTGAATGTATTTTATGATTAAAAACTTAATGTTATTTTTTAAATTTATGAATTCTGGCCCCTTTAAATTGGATTCTAAGGTAAGAACTGATTAGAATATTTACTGCAAGACTGAAAATAAAATATTTTCTTGAAATGGTACCGTGTTCCCTTAAATTTTTATTCTTATACACTTATAAAAAGTATTTTTTAAGATAAAAGGTGTTATTTATTGAGATTTATTTGTGTCAGGCCCCATTAAATTTGATTCTAACATAGGGAATAATTTGACTGGTTACTATAAAACAGAAAAAAAGCCGTTTTCTTCAAATGTCAACTACTTGCCCCCTTAAACTTTTATTTATGTTTATTGAGATTTCATTACCCTATAACTCCTTAAATTGAATTCTAAGGTAAGGATTGATTAGAATATTTACTATAAGACTGAAAATAAAATATTTTCTTGAAATGGTGCCGTGTCCCCTTAAATTTTTATTCTCATACTCTAATAAAAATAAAAAATGAAAACATTGTAGAAACACCTCTAAAAATCATTAGTTAATATGGCCGCTTATTTTCTAGGTAAGAATGCATTCTCTATATATACAACCGTATTTCTCTTTACAACCAACCAGCTAGAAAAAATAAACAGAAAGAAATTTTTTCCAGTAGAAATCCACTCTTGAATGAATGTATGAGTGGAGAGAGTATATCTCTTTATAACTCAATCCGGGAATTTATACGAGTAATAGCTCCAAATGAGTTTAATCCCAGCAGCAAGCAAAGGGTCAATATTGATTGAACTACTGGTCAAACATTGTTCGGACTTTGACAGTCTTCCACGAATAGAGCAACCGACGATGAAAGCAAAACCCCGAAAAATATTTCTTTTTTGTTTGAGATATGTACTCCGTTGATTCTGATGTCACTCTAAGCGTTAGGAAAAATGGTGTTGGCTGTCTTTTTTAATGCTTTTGATACTTGGCGAAAAGGATTATATACATACTAAGTTTATTGTATTTTGTATTTGTAGGAGCAGAAAATTGTTATTCGCTTCTTTTATTTTTGTTCGTAATTATATTTATCAAATACAATATATTTAACTTGTGGTCCTTAACCAAAGCTGCGTGATTAACCCATTAATGTTTGAGTCATTTCTTTTCACTATACACTAATGAATATTTTAAGGGGATACATTACATTTAAAACTATATTTACGGATGTTGATCATATACTTATTTTGCCGAACGCTTGGTTAGGGCGTTGATTGCCGGTACCGGAGTTCGTGGGTTCGATTCCCACTATGACATGGATGTTCGTAGCCATTCGGAATCGGCTTTAAGCAGTAGGTCCCGGTCTCATTAACCCTCGTGTGCAAAACCATAAACCGTAGCTTTCCAAACCAAACCAAACCATATAGCTATTTTTACTGAAGTGAGCCAAGTTGACTCATACAAGAAAATTGAAGTTTTTTAAAGAAAAAAGTTCCAAATTAATTTAAAGAAAAAGTTTATTATCAAAAAATTCATGGAAAATATGTTTTACATGTAAAATATGTTTTTGAAGCCCATTCTCCTCAAACATTTCTATTACATTTAGCACAATGGTTTCTACATCTGTTTCTTTTGCATGATTGTTGAATTGCATGATTTGTATTGTTTTGCATGATTCTTCCGTGCGTCAGTAGCATGAATTTCTGTCATTGGAAGTGTTCTCGACTCCTTTTCTATATTTACTTTATACTATACTTTATATACTTTATACTATATTTATTACTATATTTATTTATTTTCATATACACTCTATGAGTCAAATAGTCTCACAACCCTAAAAGTAGGTATACCACATTTGATAATGCGAAATAAAGGGGTCTGTGGGGAAGAGGAATGAAAGTTTACATATATTTTATTACTTAACTAAAAACAAACGTATATTTTTGTAAAGTGATATTAAAGTTATATAGAAAATTTTTAATGAGTCAAATTGGCTCGGTTCGTAAATCTAGTGTTAAGCAAGTTTAAATGGAAGATTTTTTTTTTCGCCTTATCATATATTTCAAAATTATTATCGTAGATACATGAGATTTTCAGCGTGTGTTCTCTATTTTTATTTCATTGATTTTGCTGAATTTACTTTATTTCTAATAAATAAGTACTTTATATATAAAGTGAAACTTGGGAGTTAGATTCACATTTTTTTTTAAATTTTTCTCACACACTGTGCGCAGGCCTACAACAACATAAAGCGAGTTTCATTAATAATATTTGCATATTTGTAAGCACTAATTATTAGGTATAATTCTCCACATATTTAAAAACTTTAAAAAAGGCATCAGAAATATTATATATATTTTATAATTATTATCGTAAATATATGAGATTTTCAGCATATGTTCTCTATTTTTATTTCATTAGTTTCGCTTAATTTACTTTGTTTCTAATAAATAAGAACTTTATATATAAAGTGAAACTTTATTTTTTTTAAATTTTTCTCACAAACTGTGCGCAGACCTACATCAACATAAAGCGAGTTTCATTAATAATATTTGCTTTGTAAACAGTAATTATTAGGTATAATTCTCCACCTATTTAAAAATATAAAAAAGCAATAGAAATATTACTTTAAGGGATTGAATTGTCAAAAAAGGATAAAATAATATTTAAAAATTGCATTTTTAATACTGTAAATACTAAATAAAAGAAACAATGAAGAATTAAGTAGAATTTCACTGTAGATCTATAATGTATTTATCGTGAAAATTTTATATTAGTATGTGCAATAGTTTTTTATTTAGAGTGCACAAAAGTTGAAAAACCATCATTTTTGGTAAAATACATTTAAAGTTTTAAAGTTTCCTTAAAAGTCATGATATTAAATGCAAAGATTGTATAGTTTTACAGGTTCTAATTCGAATATTTAAATGAGTTTTGTTTTATTAAAATATTAAAAATGCCCAGAGATTTTAATACTGTAAAAATACCAAAAAATTGAATTTTTGAAGGTTTAAAGGGGATGTTTCCCCTTAAATCTAAGTCATGGGTATTCAACTTTTTACACTTGGAGGTCTTATCATTTTCATGGAGGAATCTCTTCATCAAAGAGCAGAAAATATTGGATATCAATGGTTTATCCTACACAGATTCATAAAATTATTATTGTATTTTTATTTTATCACAATACAAACATCTTAATAAAATATTGAATTGTAAAGTAGTTAATTTTATTTTTTGTTTTTCTAAAATATATAAAAAATTTAAATGACTTGGCTGTAATTGTTTTTTATTTCAACTTAATGCAGTTGTTTAGATTTGTTTTTGTTTTTAATGCAAATGTGAGATTTCAACTCTAAAAATACCTATACGACATACAGAACATCAAATACGGTAAAATGATCGAACCGCTACTGATAAAAAAAGAATTCTAAGAATAAGCATATATTCTTCTTTAGAAAGTCTAGAATAAAATTCAAGACATTTGGGTATATTTTCAGAGTAGAGAAATATATTTATTAAATAACCTTACTATTTAATATTTCCTAAAATATTTTGTAGTAAGGCTGTTTTCAATCTGTAGGAGAAAGAAATTACTAGTGCCCATTCATAAATAAACCCTTGTTACAATCTGACGTTGTTTAAACGAATATCTAATCTATAACTTCAATATAAAGATAACAAATTTTAGCGCTAATATCGTGAAGGATGGATACATAGATGTAAATATAGGTCTGAGATTTCAAGCTTTTAAATGGACAATGAAAATTCCACAATGTTATATTTATATGCATATATAAATATATATATATATATATATATATATATATATATATATAATACATACTACGTAATTCATATATACATACATAAACATATATATATACATACATGAATACATATAATATATATATACATACATATAAATAATATACAAAGGATGTATATGCAAGGATATGCATATATGCAAATATCGGTCTGAGATTTCAAGCTTTTAAATAAACAATGAAAATTCCAGTGTTATATATATATATATATATATATATATATAATATATATATATATATTTATATATATATATACATATACGTATAATTCTCAAACTACACTAATACATATATATATATATATATACACACACATATATATATATATATATATATATATATATATATATATATATATATATATATATATATATACATACATACATATATATGTAATAACTGACTTCTCGATTTGCAGTCATGGCCATAAAATGATACCGTCTCAGCTAAAGACTTTATTAAGATAACTTTGAAGGACGGGTTCCCACTTCATAGGACAAACTGAATCAGCTAGCATGAAGTTCTATGTACAAGACAAGTAACACCTGGGTCAACATCTGTGGAAAATATCTCTAGAAAAATCTGTCTCCGTTAGCGTGTGTTTCTTTTTCCTAAATTGTCCGCTAGCCATGTAGGTTTATAATTGGCCAGGCTTCTCTGAGGGCGTAACCTGTAGCCCCAGTGGTCAATTTAGGTTAGGGGTTAAAAAGGGGAATGGAAAATGACGTGAGAATTTTTACCCTTGATTTAAGTTTATAAAAATGAGAATTTTCCTTACATATATATACATATATATACACATATATATACATATATATACATATATATATACACATATATATATAAATATATATACATATATAAACATATATATACATATATATATACATATATATATATATATATGAGTTCTCAAACTACATTAATATAGTTTATAAAATTATACTGAAATCGTAAAAGAATTATAAAAATAAGGATCTACTCTCCTTTAAAAAGTCTATAATAAAGTGCAGGATACTTGGGTATATTTTAAAGAAGAAAAGATGTTCTATTCAATAACCTTATTATTTAATATCTACTAAAATATTTTTAATAAAGCAGTATTTAATCTCTGCTGAAAATTACCCTTGTCCATTTAGAAATAAACCTGTGTTACAATCTGACGCTGTTTAATCGAATATCTAACCTATAACTTCAATATAAAAATAATAAATTTTCGATTTAATATAGCAAAGGATGTATGCATAGATGCAAATATTGGTCTGAGATTTCAAGCTTTTAAATAAACAATCAAAATTCCACAGTGTTATATATATGCATATACCCATGTGAGTTCTCAAACTACACTAACAATTTTTAAAATTATACTGAAATCCAAAAATAATTATAAAAATAAGCATATATTCTGCTTTAGAAAGTCTAGAATAAAAGGTAGGATACTTGGGTATTTTTTAAAGAAGAAAAAATATTTTATTCAATAACCTTATTTAATATCTACTAAAATATTTTTAATAAAGCAGTATTCAATCCCTGGGAAAAAGTTACCCTTGCCCATTTATAAATAAACCTGTGTTACAATCTGACGCTGTTTAATCGAATATCTAACCTGTAACGTCAATATAAAAATAATAAATTTTCGACTTAATATAGCAAAGGATGTATGCATACATGCAAATATCGGTCTGAGATTTCAAGCTTTTAAACAAACAATCAGAATTCCACAGTGTTTTATATATATATATATGCATATACGTATGTGAATTCTCAAACTACACTAATACAATTTTTTAAATTATACTAAAATCCTAAAAGAATTATAAAAATAAGCGTATATTCTGCTTTAGAAAGTCTAGAATAAAAGGTAGGATACTTGGGTATTTTTTAAAGAAGAAAAAATATTTTATTCAATAACCTTATTATTTAATATCTACTAAAATATTTTTAATAAAGCAGTGTTTATTCCCTGTGGAAAAGTTACCCTTGCCCATTTATAAATAAACCTGTGTTACAATCTGACGCTGTTTAATCGAATATCTAACCTATAACTTCAATATAAAAATAATAAATTTTCGTGTTAATATAGCGAAGGATGGATAGATAGATAGATGTATTTACCTCCAGAAACTAACTGGAAAATGAGTGAAAGAGAAACATAATCCAGGGGTTTACGAATAATAGCGCTCGTCGACTTTAATCCCAAGAACGAGCTAGGGGTCAATATTGATAGAACCACTGGTCAAACATTGTTCAAAGCTGGACTATCCATTGCCTTCGGCAACAAGCGATGAAATCTAAAGCTCGAAAAATATTTTCTCCCCGTTTAAGGTTTGGTTTCCCATGCTGTTTCTGCCATTCAAAACACCGACGGCGGAAATTGTCTTTAGCAGAGATCGTTTCGGAAAGTTAAGTATAAAGGAATTTTTATTCGCGGGGAAACTTTATTAATTTTATTGTATTCCAGTTCCATGAATTTTTATATTCGGTTCATTTACTCTCAATTCGAGACCGAGTTACCATGGAGAGTATTTTATACCTGTTTATTAAGAGAAAATTAAATAGTTTAAAATAAAGCAATGTAAAGAGTTTTATTCGGTTTCAAAAATATTCTTAAATTTTACTCTTTATACTTAAGCATGTTATTTAAAAATTCTATGTGGAATAAACTTTATAAATATCCCTAAATATGTATATATATTATATAATATATATATATATATATATATATATATATATATATATATATTATATTTATATATATATATATATATATATATATATTTTATATATAGATATATATATATATATATATATATATTATATATATATAATATATATATATATATATATATATATATATTATATATATATATATATATATATATATCTATATATATATATATATTATATTATATTATATATAAATATATATATATATATATATATATATATTATATTATATATAAATATATATATATATATATATATATATATATATATATATATACATATATATGCCCTGAAAGTTAGGGTACAAAATCTATAGGTCTAGACATCTATCTGAGATTTGAAGCTTTGAAATAAATAATAAAGATTTCACTTAATGTTGCTTATATACAGGCTAATGCACTTGTGAGTTATCAAACAACACTAATACAACTTATAAAATTATATTGAAATTCTAATCTGTTTTCAGTTCGCAGTTTCCACTTGAGGACTCTCCCTGTAATTTTCATAGCTTAAAATCTTGATGAATATCTCTGAATTTAGTGAAATAATCATTATTTATGTATGTAAATTTTGTTTGTGAGACAGAGAATGAGCTATCAAACTATAAATTGCATTAATGTAATTTATAAAATTGAGTTTCTACTTATTTTTTAAATCATAATTTCTAACTTTCCATGAGTCTGAAAATTTCCATACTTCAATAGAAAAATTTCTTTATACTTAAATTTTTCATGTATAGCCTGCAAATAAGGTAGTCAAAGCTGTTAGTCTTGGTATTGGTTAAGATTTTAGTAAACAATAAAGATCAGAGAGGTTTGGATTGGACGCTATGGTCTACTTGTTTTTGTAACACAGGGTCTATTGAGATCGGGACCTACTGCTTAATGCCGAATCCAATGGCTACGAGATATCCGTACCTTAGTGGGATTCGAACTTACGAACTGCGGTACTGAAACTCAGCTCCATTGGTCGGCAAAGATAAAAAAAGGATCCTTGGATATGAATTCATGTATATAATTTCTGTGTGCGTAAGAAAGATATTCTAATTAAGTATTTAATATTAAGCTATTATTTCACTATATAGATATTATAAATTACTTTCAATGGTTATAAACCAATTTTATTGTTTACATCCTACCACACAAAACACTTTCAGTGACACATCATTTTCTTACGCAGAGCTTTTCTGTAAATAGATTTGATAAGGAAAAATATTAAATACGTAATAGTAGGTACAATAATTTTTTTACGGAGCTATTACGTTTAGTTAAAATCTCATTTTATGCTAATTGAATTTAAACACTTCGGTGATATAGTCCAACTTGGAGGCCAGTCTCCATTTATGAGACCAAGAGCCACGGGTTGCAAAGCATACGTTCCAGTTAGGTGTTCAATCTTACACGAAATTCCAAGAGTTTAGTTACCAATCATACTTGATCCTTAGTTTATCTATCCATGGATGGTATGAGAGATTCTGCCAAGCTTCCACTGACCGAAGATTTTTTGTTTACTTTCAATATATTTAATTTAAACTACTAACATTTTTTTTTCTGTTTTAAGTCTAAAGTTGTGTAGCAGTAAGATTTTAAAAATGCAACACAAAATTTTTTTTTTCGAATTTCATGATTGTTAAAACTTAAACACAGTGGTAATCCTTAATATATAAGTGAATTAAGTATATTTTTGTCAATCAGATTCAATATATATTAATACTTCACATCAAATTCTCATTTCTACAAAAAAAATTTTTTACGTTATTTAATATTAAATAGTACATTTAGCAAAATTACCTAAAAATTGCAAGATAGTATTATAATTAAAAACCCATAAAGTAGTATAATTCACATCCTTCCTGTATAAATATCGTGAAATCAGTTATTGTTAACATTTTTACCTATAGAGGAACCATTTTAAAAAGTTTATTTTATGTTAGCTTATTTTTACAATGTATTTTATAGGGAAAAAACATTCTAAAATGCAATAGTGACTTTCTTTAATGAATGGTGAAATAAATTTTAAAAACTTCAGTTGTAAAGCTAAATAATACACACACACACACACAACACACACATATATATATATATATATATATTATATATATATACACATATATATATATTATATTACACATATATATATATACATATATATATATATATATATTTATATATATAAATATATATATATATATACATATATATATATGTATATATTTACATATATATACATATATATATATTATATATTTATATGTATATATATACATATATATACAGTATATATATATATACATATATATATATATATATATATACATTTATATAAATATATATATACATATATATATATAATATATATATATATATATATATATATATATATTCTATATATATATAGTATAATATATATATATATATATATATACTTAATATGTAGTACTTAAATTCCTAACAATAAAACAAACCTTTAAAATTTGTATCTTATTAAATACTAAATCTAGAGAGAAACATCTAAACTAGATTTTTATTTTATATAATATTGAATATGGCTGGTAGAACCGCATAAAAATGTAAAGAAATTTTATAAATAGAATTACACAAAGTAGAATAACTTACATCGTTTAAGAGCTTTTTTTAATGTTAGCTTTTTATATTTTATTTTATTTTACATTACATTCTATTGGGATGCTTACCTTAAAAAGAATAATCTGAAATAAATTCTAAAAATTGTATAATGTAAAATTGAACAACATTTTTAGACTTTTATTTTCCGTTCAGAGCCATAAACGTTACTCTATTTCCTTTAAAATGTTAAGCGTACAAGACATTCCTATGCCATGAATTTCTATTTTTTTCGATCTGGAGAAATTTATCTGATACTTGTGAGTTTCAAAGGGCAAAATGTATGATTCCGAAATTAAATCTGGTAGACATACAAACCAATGAATTCCCTATGAACAGAATATGAAAGTTTAAAGTGTTCTCTGCATAAGGAAAAAGGCAGATATCTTGGTCACGAAAAAGTCAATATTGACCACGCGAGGTCCAACAGTGTTTAAAGATGAATTCTTTGTTGCCTGTGGCGGCCATCTATGATATCAGACTAGGAGGAAAAAAGTTATTCACCATCTTTAAATCGGCTGATCTTTTCCCATCGCTGAATTTTATTCTGTTTTTTCCATCTCTTTCATTTTTGAGTAACGTTTTGTTTATTTCAAGCATAGTGAAAATGTATAGTATTGTGTCACTTTTAAAGGAAACAGTTTAAAATAAATAGTGTCTCGGGAGACTGTGTTTATTTATATCTATCTATACACACACACACACATATATATATATATATATATGTATATATATATATATATATATATATATATATATATATGTGTGTGTGTGTGTGTGTGTGTGTGTATTATATAAGTATATATGTATATATTTGTATATGTATGTATGAATGTATGTATATATATATATGTGTGTGTATTATATAAGTATATATGTATGTATATATTTGTATATTTATGTATGAATGTATGTATATATATATATATATATGTGTGTGTATTATATAAGTATATATGTATGTATATATTTATATATGTATGTATGAATGTATATGTAAGTATGTATATATTTATATATGCATGTATGAATGTATATGTAAGTATGTATATATTTATATATGCATGTATGAATGTATGTGTAAGTATGTATATATTTATATATGCATGTATGAATGTATATGTAAGTATGTATATATTTATATATGCATGTATGAATGTATATGTAAGTATGTATATATTTATATATATAGATATATGTATGTATGAATGTATAGATATATATGTATGTATATATTTATATAGGTAATATGTGTGCACATGCGTGTGTATGAGTGAGCGGATTTTTTCATCTGGAAGGGAAGTTCAAAGCTGATATTACAGCTCTGCAGTCTTGCTAGAGTGGTAGAGAAGAACAAAAGACAAATAGAATCTCAAAATCTCGTAGTTTATTCATATTTTTTATTACGAACTACACTGACAGCCAACTCTCGAAAAAACTGACAACTCATCTCCTTTTATAATTTTACCAGCCAATTACCATTCATTACAAGTAACGTAGATGACGTAACTTAAGCTACATAACTCTATTTTCAGCATTGCAACCGGAAGGAATACACAAACGAATACTCTAGAACATTCGCTAGGGTTGCTAGAAGGAATTACCAGAAAAACAGAATTGGAATCGAAAGTTATAAAAATATCATTGAAAATATACATATATATATATATATATATATATATATATATATATATATATATATATATATATATATATATATATATATATATATATATATATATATATATATATATATACATATATATATATATATATATACATATACATATATATATATATATATATACATACATACATATATATATATATATATATATACATACATACATATATATATATATATATATATATATATATATATATATTATATATATATATACATATATATATATATATATATATATATATATATATATATATATATATATATATATATATATATACATATATATATATATATATATATATATATATATATATATATATATATATATATATATATATATATATACATATATATATACATATAATATGTGTGCGTGCGTTAGGTATGTATTTATGTATTGTGAAATTAAATTGATTAGCCTCAGTTAGCAACATCTATTTTACTGAATATCATACCAGTTAAATTCGTATTTTGGATGAATGCAACAAAAAAGTCGCCAAATATTCTAATGGGTATTCTATTCTAATTGAGTACCCAAATAAAATAAGTTTAAAAGAAGTGCAGAAAATGTGTAAAATTTAATAAACGTACAAGGAAGTCATATGATATTCTCGTCAGATTGTTTCCAGCGTAAGCCTTCGTTGTAATTCTATATACACGATTGTTGTAGGTAAATTTTTGCATATATCTGTCTAATACACATTATAAATATTGGACTATTATGTAAAAATATTAGCAACAACACCTCTTATTAGACTAAAACAACAAATATTTATTCTTCTTTTCTTTATAAATTCGTCTAATTCTTCATAGAAAAAATTCATATGGTATCCACTTCAAATATTTTCTTGTGTTAGTCTTCATTATAATCCTTTATACACAATTGTCAATTATACGCTTTCCTATTAATGATTATTGTCTTACTTTAATTCATATGCTAATTTTAAACGCATTATAAATATTAGACTATTGTGCAAAAATACTAGCAACAACATTTCTTACTCAAAATGAAATAACAAATACCTGTTCTTATTTTCTTTACACATTCGTTTATATCTGTATTTCCACCTGGCCGCTTGTACCGAACTAATTTTTTGCATCGAGCATTAAATAAAATAAATATTCCGAAGTGAATAACAAGGAATTTACACGTTTACTGTCCTAATACTGGATTTCTGTATAAAAATATCAGCAACAACACTTTTTATGAAAACAAAATTACGAATATCAATTCTTATTTACTTTATAAATTCGTCTAAATCCGAATTTCTATCAGACCACTTCCTAATTTTGCATCGAAAATCAAATAAAATAAGTATTCTCCCAGAAAATAACAAGGAGCTTCTACGTTTACTGCCCTAATACTGGATTTTTGTATAAAATATCAGCAACAACACTTTTTTATGAAAATAAAACGACAAATATCAATTCTTATTTACTTTATAAATTCGTCTAAATCCGAATTTCCATCTGGCCGCTTCCTAATTTTGCATTGAACATCAAATAAAATAAATATTTCCCAGTGAATAACAAGGAACTTCAACGTTTACTGCCCTAATACTGGATTTTTGTATAAAATATCAGCAACAACACGTTTTATGAAAATAAATGACAAATATCAATTCTTATTTTATAAATTCGTCTAAATCCGAACTTCCACCTAGCCGCTTCCTAATTTTGCATCGAACATCAAATAAAATAAATATTCTCCCAGTGAATAACAAGGAACTTCCCCGATCACTGTCCTAATACTGAATTTTTGTATAAAAATATCAGCAACAACACTTTTTATGAAAATAAAATGACAAATATCAATTCTTATTTACTATATAAATTCGTCTAAATCCGAATTTCCATCTGGCCGCTTCCTAATTTTGCATCGAACATCAAATAAAATAAATATTCTCCCAGTAAATAGCAAGGGAAGTTCTACGTTTACTGCCCCTAATGTTTCATCACAACCAGTGACATAAATCCGTATCAATAGGAATTGCCAAACATCCGCGAAGAGAAGGGAGTTAATTCCAGGATTTTTGAGAAATAGCTACAGGGAGATTTAATCCGGGAAAGGAGCAAAAGGGTCAATATTGACGTAGCCTCTGGTCAAACAATGTTTAAGCCAGACACTCCATTGCTCTGGGCAACCCAAGATGAACTCTAAACCCTGAAGAATATTTTCTCCTCCTTTTAGCTTGGCTTCTCAAAAATGTTCGAATCCCTGTGAACTGTTTTCTTCGAGCGAAATTTGTTGTTGATAGGGTTTTATATTTTCCGTTGACGTCGTAAAAGCATTTTCTTCTCTTTGGCTTGGTATATAAATTTGTTTACTCTTTAAAGGTCACCAAAATAAATTCATTGGAATTTAGTGTAATTAGTTTATAAATGTTATCTATGTACCTTGTAAGCGTAAAATGTATGATAAGTTTTCTTTACAATCCTTAGGAGGGTTTGCCTCAGGTATCCTCTAAGGATACCTGATAATATTTTTCCTCCCCTTTTACCCTTTAGAGGTCACCAAAATAAATTCATTGGAATTTAGTGTAATTAGTTTATAAATTTTATCTACGAACCTTGTAAGTGTAAAATGTATGATAAGTTTTCTTTACAATCCTTAGGAGGGTTTGCCTCAGGTATCCTCTAAGGATACCTGAGGAGGGTTTGAGGAGTGGTTTAACTGACTAATCCCTCCCCTTTTACCCTTTAGAGGTCACCAAAATAAATTCATTGGAATTTAGTGTAATTAGTTTATAAATTTTATCTACGAACCTTGTAAGCGTAAAATGTATGATAAGTTTTCTTTACAATCCTTAGGAGGGTTTGCCTCAAGTATCCTCTAAGGATACCTGAGTAGGGTTTGAGGAGTGGTTTAACTGATTAATCCCTCCCCTTTTACAGCTTGAACATTATACTTTTTCAAAGTTTAACTGTACTAGAAGAACAATAAATAACAATACTTAAAATGATATGATAAATAAATAGCTTAACAATTTATAAGTGTTGTTTGTATAGATACTTTTATTTGGAGTCATAAGAAGGATAAATTGAATTACTGACTTCTCAGGTACAGCAAGTTTAAATACATATATTTCAAAAGAAAAAATAAATTAAATGTAGAGCTATCATCTGTTGTAAATTTAAAATGTCAAAAACATAAAAAAAAATCGAAAAATCATCCATGTCTCTAAAAAAAATTTTTTTTAATTGCAGAAGCTCTTGATTCTAAATTATTGGCTTCCATACATCACAGACGTATGAGATTGTAGCTGTAAATAACTATACAAAGATAAAGTAACGTACTCCAAAAAGTAAAGTTTAAAAGAAAGATATTTAATAGGTGATTTCGCTACAAAACTACTGTCCGCTAAAGGGTTAAAATAGTCTGTCATAATATGTGTGTGGGATGATATTTTAACCCAAACTAACCAGCTTCTTTATAGTTATGTTCTAAAACACTTTTCTTGCCGTTGTATCCCTAAAATTACAGCCTTTGGCGAAATATCTTTGTTACTTCTGTGATTGTGGTAAATTTTCGCTACTTCAAAAACACTAAAATAAATTTCTGCATAGCTCAACTATTCTTATATAACTAACTCCTTTGCGTAAATTAGTTTCACTTCAAGCGTCCTCTGTGATAACAGTGAGAACAAAAATGGCAATTTTTTTTTTAATTTGAGGCTTTTCCAAATTCGAATGAACAAATTCTAGAATTTTCTTCGAATGAACTTTACACTAAATAGGAAATTCAAAGAGAATTTGTAAAATTTGAACTCTCCAAAATTTCGAGAAAATTTATTCATTTGAAAATGCCAGTGCGTAATAATTCAGGAATTGTAGGACAAAGTGAATGTATGACTCTCATGAAAATTCGTAAATTCTAGAACAAAAATGATATATTTTGAGACTTATCTGAATTCTAATTAACAAGAAATATTAATTAATTCTAATTAATATTTCTTGCTGTTCTATCATTAAAATTATAACCTTTGGGAAAATATCTTTGTTACTTTTGAGATTGTGGTAACTTTTGGCTACTTCAAAAACACTAAAATTAAATTCTGCATAGCTCAATTATTCTTATATAACTAACTCCTTTACGTAAATTAGTTTCACTTCAAGCGTCCTCTGTGATAACCAACAGTGAGAACAAAAATGGCATATTTCTCTTTTAATTTGAGGGTTTTCCAAATTCGAATAAACAAATTCTAGAATTTTCTTCGAATGAACATTACACTAAATAGGAAATTCAAGGAGAATTTGTAAAATTTGAACTCTCTAAAATTTCGAGAAATTTTATTCATTTGAAAATGCCAGTGCCTAATAATTCAGGAATTGTAGGACAAAGTAAATGTATGATTCTCATGAAAATTCGTAAATTCTAGAACAAAAATGACATTTTTTTCAATATTTGAGACTTATCTGAATTCTAATTAACAAGAAATATTAATTAATTGTAATTAATATTTCTTGCTGTTCTATCATTAAAATTATAACCTTTGGCAAAATATCTTTGTTACTTCTGTGATTGTGGTAACTTTTGGCTACTTCAAAAACACTAAAATAAATTTCTGCATAGCTCAACTATTCTTATATAACTCGAACGGTTAGGGTGCTAGTCTTCGGAACCGGAGTTCGTGGGTTGGAATCCCACTATGGCATGGATGTTCTTAGCCGTTTGGAATCGGCTTTAAGCAGTAGGTCCCGGTCTCATTAGCCCTCGTGTTGCAAAAAGTAGATCGTAGCGCTCCAAAACCAAACCAAACCTTTACGTAAATTAGTTTCACTTCAAGCGTCCTCTGTGATAACCAACAGTGAGAACAAAAATGGCACATTTTTTTTTTTTTAATTTGAGGCTTTTCCAAATTCGAATTAACAAATTCTAGAATTATCTTCAAATGAACCACTAATTTTAACATTACACTAAATAGGAAATTCAAAGTAGTTTGTAGAATTTGAATGCTCCTAAATTTCGAATCGTCCAATAGCTAATATGTATGTGAAAGGGAAAGACTGAATGAATAATTTTATTCATTTGAAAATGCCAGTACCTAGTAATTATAGAATTATAGAACAAAGTGAATGTGAGATTCTCATGAAAATTCTAGAACAAACATGATATATTTTTCAATATTTGAGACATCTGATTTCTAATTAATCAAAAATTCTAGAACTTTCTTCAAAGGAACCACCTAATATTATCATTATATTGAATAGGAAATTCAAGTGGACTTTGTAAAATTTGAATCCTCCAAAATTTCGAATTGACCAAGCTTGAATTAGCCAATATCTGTGTGAGAATGAAAGAGTGAAAGAATTATTTTATTCATCAGAAAACGAAAGTACCTAATAATTATAAGGCTATGTTAGAATCTTTTTGCATTCATTTACATTTGAGCCGCCATTGCATAAGCAAACAAGCAAACCTATATGAACCTGGTATCCATGCTGCAATTTGCAGCACATTATTTTATCACGATGGGAGAATTGGGCCATTAACTTAACTATTTCGTGACTTTTTTCATGTTTATAAGGCAATTCTACGTTATGCTTTATAAATTATTAACGATGTAAAATAAAGAGAAGTGATGTCATGTAAATGTGGGTTGACTGACACAGAGATCGATCTCTGTTAATGGTGTAACGTTTAAATGAAAGGGAGTGTTGATGCGCGATCACAGTTACATCTTAATAAAGGATATTTCTAATGATGCCAATAATAAAATGCTATTTGTTATAGATAAAATAATATAAGAATACAGCTGTAGCTAACATGTTTTCATTAGTCCATGATACGATGAGAAATTTAGAAAACCAGGAGTTCCCTGGGTATAGATGAGGTATTTACACCGCTGCTTTTGTCGCCAAAGTTGGCGATTTTTAGAGCATTTTGCCGGGCGATGATTGGTTAGCTTTGTCTACCCTAACATTGGAGCTTTGTAGTGGCAACCCTTGTTCGTTCTTTCAGCCCCATTGGTGCACGTGATTTCTGACGTCACCATCCGGCTCTTTATCAATTTAAAATTTGTTTTAAAAATTTTTAAGTATTTATTTTCTATCCAAACCCATTATAAAATTCATTTTTGGTGTGATCATATAGTTCTTAAATAGTATAAGTCTGTAAAATATATGCTGTAGAATTTTGTAATAGCTTCTTTTTCTTAAAAGCCATGTGGTGCCGTCCATGTTTTTTTTTGGGGGGGGGGATCTTTCAGAAAACACCATTTTCTGACACAATTTTAGTGTGGCGACTTTCAGAAGTTGGGGTATTTGCCAAGATCGCCAAGAAAAATACATGACGGACGGAAGAGGTGTAAATATATCATCTGCTTTCTGGTATGGATTTTTTACCGGAAAATTTGATGAATTGGGAATTTCACAACTTACAAACGAAGAAAAAATTTCTACTATTAAAAATACCTCTAAGTCATTAAAAATTACATTTTTAATTTTTTATACATTTTTTTTTATCTCTGAGCATTTGTGAATCTTTTAAATCAAACCTCATTGAAATGTCCTAATTAGAACCAGTAAAACTATCTAATCCTTGCTGTTAACATCATAGCTTTTAATAAAATTATAAAAACTTTAAATGTATGCAATATTAAAATCCCTTATTTACATATTTTAGTATTAATTTAAAAACTTTTGTTCATAAAGTACGTTGGGGGTTTGAGCATTAATTCTGATTTTACCCTCCAGACACGCTATAGACTTAATTCAGCATCTGTGTGTACTACTTTAGCCAATAGTTACCTCTTTCTCTTTAAACATGGGTATTTTTATCACTTGATCAATTGTGCTTAGGGATTATTCGTAGTTTTTTACTGAGAAATCCCTACTTGTAAACTACTTGTGTGGGCAGGATCACATTGCCTGTGTGCACGATGTTGTAAAAGTGCTTGCCTGTTGTATGTATTTCATGTATCTCACCAGAAATAAAATGTGTTGTGCTTTTGAATGAGTCTAGCCCATATTACATGTATGTTACTGAAAATGCTGTTTTTCAACTTGAGCGCACTGTAAATAAAAAGCTATTGTAGTCATTGATTTCAAATTTTCATAGTAAATGCATTACAGACTTACAATGAAATTCTGCTTACTATTTTCGTTGCTGTTTATTTCATTTAGTATTTATTGTATTTGAAATGGAATTATTTTTAAGCATTAGTTCAGCTCTTTTAAAAATTTAATCCTCTGGTGTGAGATTCCTGCTAATTTTTTAAAACTTTAAATATTTAGAGAACTATACTTAATAGTTATTATTTGCGAAAAAAGCAAAAATGTTTAATGAAACTCACTTTGCATTCATGTAAATCTGTGTACAGTGTGTCAGAAAAATTTAAAAATGTTTGAATCTATCTCTCATTTTATATAAGAAGTTCTTATTTTTTAGAAACAAAGTAAATTCAACAATTCTAATTAAACATAATTAGAGAGCAAATGCTGAAAATCCTATGTATTAATGATAACAAATCAAAAATATGATAAGGTGAAAAATAAGTAAAAACTCTCTCTCTCTCTCTCTCTCTCTCTCTCTCTCTATATATATATATATATATATATATATATATATATATATATATATATATGCATAATGTGTTTACATATGCTCATAAAAAGCATATATATATAGATATAATATATATATAGAGAGAGATAGATAGATAGATAGGTATATAGATAGATATATAGATATATAGATAGATAGATAGATAGATATATAGATAGATAGATATATATGTATATATATATATGCATGTATATGTATATGTATGTATATATTTATATATGTATGTATGAATGTAGTGTATGTATATATTTATATATGTATGTATGAATGTATATATATGTGTGTGTATGAGTGAGTGGCTTTTTGCCTCATCTGGAAGGTAAGTTCCGAGCTGATATTACAGCTCTGAAGTCTTACTATATATATATATATATATATATATATATATATATATATATATATATATATATATATATATATGTATGTATATATATATATATATATATATATATATATAATATATATATATATATATATATATATATATATATATATATATATATATATATATATATATATATATATATATATATATATATATATATATATATATGTATATATGTATATATGTATATATATATATATATATATGTATATATGTATATATGTAATATATATATATATATATAATTGCGTAATAGGCAGAACTTTCTTGTGAAATAAAATAGAATATTTCGTGGTTAAGCATTTAAATTTTTACTCTCATATCATTTAAGCTTAAACTATCTGTTTTGTCCTATTTCAAAAATAACCCTTGTAATAAATATTTTATATACACACAAAAAAAAAAATCAATCGACTTCATTGCAATCAAAAACCCGATTACTCGAGAAGAAAAGAAAGACATAATCCGAGGATTTCCGAGTTACAGCGACCGTGGATTTAATCCTGAGAGCGAGAATAGGGGTCAATATTGACTAAGCCTTTAGTCAAATAGTATTTAAGCCAGACTCCGTTGCCTTGGGACAAGCTACAATAAAATTTAAAACTGGAATTACATTTTCTTCCAGTTTCAGCTACTTCTCTTCTTATTTGGAGATTATTGGTGATATTGGGGTTTTAATCTCCAGAGTATGTGGAAAGTCAGGAAATTGAAAAATAACAGCATTGTAATGTGCAAAAGTAATTTCAGTTTATACTGATTGAGTGCTTTACCTTACGAGATTAAAGTTTTGAGGAAGGTTCATGCAGCTGTTTTTCAGGGGTTTTTTTCTTTTTATTAAAAGAAGTTCCACGTTCTTGTTTTAAAGTAGAACCAAGCTATAAAACATTGCTTCACAGCATTTATTTTGTCATAGGTCTGTAAAGGATAATATTAAATAGGAGCTTTTCGACACATTCACCAATTTTCATTTCATGTAAAAACATACATGAAATGTACCATAACCTATCTTGAAATTTTAAGCATTTTTTTTAAACGCTTACAAATGATTATTATTTTTTATCTTTATTTTATTTTGTTTTATTTTATTTTTATATTTTCTGTATTTTAACCAAAATTTTTAGTTAACAGATGTGACTAGTCTCATTTTAAGTACCACTAAAAAATAGATTGTAGAATTCTTATTTTTTTAGAACAAGTTTTCCTTTTGAGAGTAGGCAGACAGAAATCTTATAAACAAACTACAAAATTTTCAAGTAATTTCTATTATTTATTAATTTTCCATTTGGATTCCCATTTTATGATTTTCCAAACAGTCCACATAAATTTACTTTTTCGGTAGGTGCATAGATTGAAATTTTCAAATTGTTTTATCTATTATAAAACTTTATTTTGGAGTGTTTATTTTGAATGTAATACTGAACAAATATTTTTTGAAAAAGTTTTTCTTTTTCATAAATGGCATCTTGTGAGGTTTAAAACGATAGGTATTCACTAATCTAACCTCTGTAGTATTCAAAGTTGTTAACACTTCCATACTTATTTTATTCTGAACATTCTATAATAACTTATATGTGTCGATATATAATAGGCAGAAATGACACCATTAAAGGGTTAACTTATATGTAGTTGTTATCTTAACTTTCGACGATCATCGAATAAAATAGTAATAATTTTACAATTTTATATGTTCAAAAATTACGCTTCCAGCCCTACATCACTCGTATGTAGCTACGTTATTATTTTTCGATAACTGTTTTTGAAGCAATTATGTCTAGGTTTGTAAGTTACGTAATTATAAATTTAAAATTAAAAAAGTTTTTATTTTAATACACTGTTTTTTAATACTAGTAAACTAAGTATTTTGCATTACAATCATAACTGAAATATGATTTTCTGATAATACAAATTGTTCTCAAAATTCTTCTAATAATGCATTGAATTCTTTCTGTATTACTTAACAGACAATATTTAGTGGAATTTGTGTCTTAAACTGTTCATAATATAAACAGCTACTGTCATGGATGAATTTAGCCATTTGAAAATGGCTTTAAAACAGTAGGTCTGGTCATATTAGCTATCATCAATCAAAAACTGGACCTTAACATTTCCATTAATGAGTTTGGGGTATAGAAGGTATAATAATTTATATTTTGGCTTATTTTGCTTATTCATAGTCTTAGTACTAATATCACATAAAATATTTGCAAAAGTTAAGATGCTTTTCCTTTATATTTTAATGTTTTTAAGTTAATGAAACAATGTATGTATACATTGATTAATAAAATTATGTTCCTGTCTGTTTACTATTGTAAAGCTTCCTTCCTTCCTCAGTGGCATGACAGCCCAGGATGGGCCTTAGCCTTCTCTAGAATTCCATACCAGGCAGTCCTATAGCTTTGGCTCTGGATTTCCAATTTGAAATTTTCAAGGATCTTATGTCTTTCTCAAAGCAGTCTAACCATCTAAGTTGTGGTCGTCCTCTCATTCGGATTCCCATTGGTTTGGCCGTAAAAACTTTTTTGTGGATCTATTGTCATTAAGTCGAACTAGGTGTTCGGCCCATTTTAATCTTTGTAAGCTAATAAAATTAATTATATCTGGGTTTTTATATATTCTGTATAATTCAATATTTGTTCTTCTTCCCCATGTACCATTTACATTAATTACACCAAAAATACTTCTCAATGTTTTTTACTTTCAAAAAATTGCTAGGGTTTTCTTGTCTCTTTCTGTCAATGCCCAGGTTTCAGCTGAGTAAGTCAAAACAGGTCTTATTAGGCATTTATACAATATTATTTAAGTCAATCTTTTAATGTACTTAGACTTTAAATATTTCTTTAATCCAAAAAAACATCCATTAGCAGCAGTAATTCTGCTATGAATTTCAACAGATATTGTAAAGCTTCAGTATATATTGTTAGCTTACTTCAGTGTTTTTGATTTCTTCTTGTACACAGTGAATTTTTTGTGTTCGGTTTATATTTTTGCATTTTTTTTTTATATCTATATTTTTTTTTTTTCTTTTTTTTATTTATTATTTCACTATTTTTTTTTCTTAATATTTTTTACTATTTTTCAGGAAATCCTCCTTCTATCCTCCCATTCCCCCTTCCAAATCCTCGCCAACTCACACTTTTCCTCCGCTATTTGTTGTTAATGTATTTTGATATCGTTTAGAATCAGATAGAGCACCTTTAAAACTCTGGCTAAGATCTGTGCGTAATTGTCCTATGATTCTTTCAAATCTGTTTAAATGATTTTCTTTTTGATCGATCTGTCGTTCAGAAAATATCTGTTTGCATCAAAATAAATTCTTTCTATATTTTAAATCTTAAAAAGTGCGTTTCGGCATTCTAATCTTGATGTTGGAAGTGGGGATGAGAATGAATCTGACATTCGTTTGTATTCTTCACAATCTTTGTTTCTTTAATATTTAGATGTATTTACGCGTATATAGTGTTTTTGTAGAGTGTTTGAATTATTTTATTTATTAGTTTTGTGTTTTCATACTAATCTTGTTAGTGTAAAAATTCACATTCTGTATCTAGAAACTTGTTGTTTTTAGTATAAATTTAAATTAGTATAATGTATTTATTTATTATTAATTTATGTATAAATTTTGTCATTATACAATATTTATCATATCTTTTTATGTATAAATGTAAATTTTTTAAAATATATTTGTATACAATTATAAATTATTTATTTTATTTATTTAGTGTCTTTTATATATATTTCTTTTATGTAAAAGTTTTTTAATATTATTATAATTGTGTATTTTTTGTATATTATATTTTAATAATTGTATTTAATATAGTTAATGTATAATTATTGTATTAGTAAGTATTATTAGTGAATTTAATATCTATGAAAGTCAACAAGAATAATGAAGTTAAGATTTTGTGTGTATCAATGTGTGTGTATACATACACACACACACACACACACACATATATATATATATATATATATATATATATATGTATATGTATATATATATATATATATATATAACAGTTGAACGGACTGGTAAATTATTAGTGCCTTTATGATACTTATAATTATTTCTTATGGGATTACCGCAACATTGTGTATTTTATTTCAGTATATACTGCACAAGATTTTCGCACAATTGAAATATTCTGATGCAAGTTGCCAAAAATATCGAGATTAATTCTTCACATATTAAGCTAGCTTGAATAAAATTTTCGATGTATGAATATATTAATTTATCTTTATGGAAAATCATAATATAACAAAGAGAAGTCTTTCGAATTTATTTTTGCACATTTATATTTGGAATAAAATGTAGACTAACATTTCAGTCTTTTGCTAGATAAGATATTCAATTTAATGTTTTCCAAGTAATTGTTTTACATATTTAATTCAGAGATTTTATTATGCCAGAAGCTTTTAAGGAATTTTCTGTGGATCAGCTACAACACAAATATTTTACTACAGTAATGATCAGTTATTTTTATTCATTACTTTAAAAATCATATCTTTAAGTTAGTTAAATGTTGTATGTTGCCTATATAGTGTTAGATCTAAATTCTAATAACGCGTATTAGCAGATATATCGTTTTATCACTCTACTCTGTCTTAAAATTTTGCAATATTTGAATCTTCGTATTTTATATTACTAACTCTATTAATTTTTTCTTCAGCTCCTATCCATATTTTGGATTTATAAATATTTAGTACGTGGGTTGGCGAAGACAAATCCAAAGCAAAATATGTCTAAACTAGTAATGAATACTATATTGCTTTTTGTCTAATATCAAGAGTTCAGATTTCAAAGTGCAATTCCAAAAGCTTTTCATAAATGTAAAGCAAATATATTTCACGACACATCTTAGAGGACAGAAAAAAATTCACATAAAATTCTCTCATCGGCATTGTACATGCATACATTTTCGTTTGACTTATAACCGAGAGTGCCTAGAAACAAGCTGTTCCTAACTTATAATACATATTTCATTTCTTTTTCGGATATTCCTGATCCTTTCATCTACTACTTTTTCATCGGTGCTAAAAGGCACTTTTATGTTTTCTACAACTTTTTTTCCCTCCTTTTTTTTCTTCTTTCGCTTCGCGTTGTTAAAGTATCTCCGATTGTGACATATCTAAGCGCAAGTAATAAAGGAAAAGTCAGGAATAAAAAGAGAAACTTTTTTGATGCATATATTTGCGTATCGGCATATCTATACTGAAGAGTCCGTCGTTATGGAGTGTATTACAAATGCATATTTATAGTTAGGAAACCCACCATTCCTGAGATCCCGCCTTGATATTGTAGTTATTGCTAGTAATGTAATATTATGTAATTCATAGAAGTTTTTATAGAAGTCTAAATTTGATTATCTCTTTTGTCTTGAAGTAAAAAAAATATTGCTTTGTAGTGTCATTCCTTGTTCAAGGATAAAATTGAATTTCTTTACTGTACTATACAGCTAGTTCGTCATAATGAAGTGTATTAAAAACATTGCTTTGTAGTTTCATTCCTTGTTCAAGGGTAAAATTTCTTTACTGTACTTTACAGCTAGTTCGTCATAACTAAGTGTAATAAAAACATTGCTTTTTAGTTTCATTCCTTGTTCAAGGGTAAAATTGAATTTCTTTGCTGTACTATACAGCTAGTTCGTCATAACTAAGTGTATTAAAAACATTGCTTTGTAGTTTCATTCCTTGTTCAAGGGTAAAATTGAATTTCTTTACTGTACTATACAGCTAGTTCGTAACAACTAAGTGTAATAAAAACATTGCTTTTTAGTTTCATTCCTTGTCCAAAAGTAAAATTGAATTTCTTTACTGTCCTGTACAGTTCGTTCGTGATAACTAAGTGTATTAAAATATTCCTTTTTAGTTTCATTCCTTGTTCAAAGGTAAAATTTAATTTCTTTACTGTACTATACAGCTAATTTGTCATAACTAAGTGTATTGAAAACATTGCTTTGTAGTTTCATTCCTTGTTCAAGGGTAAAATTGAATTTCTTTACTGTACTATACAGCTAGTTCGTCATAACTAAGTGTATTAAAAACATTGCTTTGTAGTTTCATTCTTTGTTTAAGGGTAAAATTGAATTTCTTTACTGTACTATACAGCTAGTTCGTCATAACTAAGTGTATTAAAAACATTGCTTTGTAGTTTCATTCCTTGTTCAAAGATAAAGTTAAGTTTCTTTTATGTAGTATATTAGAAGCTCATCGTTACTAAGTGTATTGCAAACATTGCTATTTATAATAAGTACCATTCCTTGTTCAAGGTAAAATTGAATTTCTTTACTGTATATTGGGAGTTTCTTTAAGTATTAAAAATTATTAATGCTTTAGTTTCATTCCTTGTTCAAGAAGTAAATTGAATTTCTTTACTGTACTATAAGCTATCGTCTTTACTAAGTGTATAAAAAATATTACTTTGTAGCTTTATTCCTTGTTCAAGGGTAAAATTGAATTTCTTTATTGTACTATAATGGGAGTTCATTATTACTAAGTTTATTAAAAATACTGCCTTTTAGTTTCATTTCTTGTTCTATGGTAAAATTGAATTTTTTTTTACTGTATCATTTTAGGAGTTCGTATTTACTAAGTGTATTGCAAAGGCCTATTTAGAGTAGAAAATGATAGTAAAATGGAGCTTGGGAAAATTTTGAAAAACTTTAGGGAAAATAATTTTTTATTTATTACATTTATTTTTTACTCTGTGTTAGCACGTGCACATAGTGTGAGAGAGATATACAGAGAGAGATTTCAATATTACTATTCTTAAGCACTTGTAGAAAAAATGTTAAACCTACTTACGATTGCATTTTTAATTAATAGAAGATCGCAAATATTCTTAAGATAAAACTATATAGATTCAGGTTTCATTAATTTAAATGTTAATAGATAAACAAATATTTTTATATTATAAATTCTTCATAAACTTTATTTAAGTAAAGCTTTAAACTTTTTTGTACCACTTTAACAGTCCTGTGTATTTTTACATAGCTGTTCCATCTAAGCTTAACTATTGTTTGCTAAATATTTATTGTTAATTCTCCTTTTTAGCATCAGCAGCAGGTAGCTGCAGCTGTAGAACGTGCCAAACAGGTGACAATGAGTGAGTTAAACGCTATTGTTGGGGTAAGTTTCGAACTTTCTCTTATTAATAAGGTTGATAAAATGCAGAAATTTAATAGGTTAATAAAATTCAGTATATTATTGTTTTATAATATGTGTAAATAGAAGCTTTTTCTATGAATATTTTCTATATATCTATTTTCTTTACTGTTATCTTTGAAGGTTCGATTTATACAAATTTAAATCAATTTCTACGCCATATTTACGACTAGGTATAGAAGCTGTCTAGACTGTAAAGAATTAACTTATAATGATTGTGCTGTGGTGTAGTACATTGCTGTTGTTAATTCAAAGCCATTAATAAACCCAAGTTTACTTTATATCGTCTTTAATTATAGTAAAATGCCACTGATCTATATTACAACATTCAAATATAGAACAAAAGACAAAAAGATATGCTAAAAAATATTTAAAAAATTAAAAATTAAAAGAAACACTCCATGTGCTACGCCTGAAAAAAATTGCCAATGTCCAAGAAAACGCTGCATTCTTTTCCTTCCTTGTTTCTACTCAGGCAACCCTATACTTTTTCCATTATCCTGTGCTAATGCGTTCGTTGTTCCATTGTCCTTTTTACAATGCGTCCTTTCCCCTGCTCTGCCCAGAAGGACCGGGACTCCAAGGATGGTCCTAAATCGCCTCCTGGAGACCAATCACAACTCTCCAAAGCTTAATGAAGTTTAAGTGCAATCGTTTTCACTGGCCACACCACACGCTTCCTGGAGTCGCGAAAAATACTTGGCCATTCAACCCACAACATGTGAGTGACAAACCTTGTGTCAAACATAGCTGCACTCTCACAGATTGTATCTGATATTACCGAATTAACAAATTAAGCTGGATGTTAGAAGCTTCTTTACACCATACATGTACAAGTGTTTTAATTTTTTATGGAAAAATTAAATTAAATTTGTTATTTCTTTTATTTAGTTTTGGGTTGTTTTGTAATTCGTAAAATAGAACCTTTAAAATACCTAAAGTATATTTTTAAATATGTACTGGTGGATACACATACGAAAAAAAAAACTGTATATTCTCATATTAGTAGTTAATTTATTTTGAAGCATAAAACTATTAATTTCTACCTATTGCTACACCTTAAAAACTATTCAAAATATTTACGTCAAGATTTTAGTTTAATACAGGTATTGAGACAAAGGAAGTTTTTAAATTTTATGTTTTAATTATAATCACTTTGTTCCTATACCATGCTGTTCTTTTTCCTCTTGATTGGATTATCAGCAAGGAAATGAGGAAGGAAATATTTTTTTTCAATTACTAAGCTAGTTTAGTATGCTTAACCCAATATAGCATATATACTTGCAGCAAGTTTGATTTTTTCTGGATAGTATCTTGTCGTAACAAATTTGACGCTACAAACTTGCAGCAAAACTCCTGCAAGTCAGACGGAACATAAAGCGACCACTTCTTTAGAATGCTATTTTGCTGCTAAACTGTGGCAACCTTGTCATGACAACCTTGAAGCAAGCGAAAATTCTTAGACTTTTTGCAGTCTTGTTTCAAACTTGCAGACTTGTCATGCTGAACTTGCTGCAAGTTTGCAGGTTTGCAAATCAAGACTGCTGCAAATTTGCTGCAAACTAAATTTGCTATCTGGGACTGTGCTATAAAACATATGCAGAAATGATTTATTGAACCATTTTTTACTTTTATTCAATTCTTACAAATATATGCCCAGATTTCCTTAATATGATACGTTAATAATATGTGTTGCAAATGTTAAATTCAGATTTTAAGAAATAGATTAAGATTTTATTAATTCAAGTATTAAATATATTAGGTCTTAAAATATTTTCCAATTTTTTAATTAAAATATTTATAAAATTGCAATAAGCTAAAATATGTCGAAATATTCGGACCACATATCAAAATATTCAGGTGTTAAGAATATAAGTTCAGGTTCTATTAATTCAGTTGTTAAGTGTGTCAGGTCTTAGAATGTTTACCAATTTTTTAATTAAAATATTTATAAAATTGCAATAAGCTAAAACATGTCGAAATATTCGGACCACATATCGAAATATTCAGGTGTTACGAATATAAGTTCAGGTTCCATTAATTCAATTGTTAAGCATGTCAGGTCTTAGAATGTTTACCAATTTTTTTAAATAAAATATTTATAAAATTTCAATAATTAAAAACATATAAAAATATTCTTACCTCATATCTTCACACATAGGTTCTGGTTCTATTAATTCAGGTGTTAAGTATATCAGATCTTCGAATTTTTACTAATTTTATTATTAAAATATTTACAAATCTGCAATAAGAAAAAAAGATGTTGAAACATTCGGACCACGTATCGAAATATTGAAGTGCTAAGATTACAGTTTTATGTTCCATTAATTCAGGTGTTGAAACTATCAGGTATTAGAATGCTTGCTAATTGTATAGCTTAATTATGTTTATAGTTGAATTCTGTTAATAGTATATTAAAAATCAACATAAACTGTTGAAATCACATCTAAGTCTGTTTTTCTTAGATGCACATTCCACTTATATTTTAAGAGTTTTTGTTAATTATTGTGTAAAGGCAGCAAACTGATATGATGTATTCAAAATATATTTATAATAACTTTAGTTTACATTTCCATGTTTAGTAAGTCTTTGAGTGTTGTGTAGAGCTATACCTTTCAATCGTTGTCTAATAGAACATAAATTAAATCTAGACTTTCATTCACTTTCTTAAAAATCTCAAAAAACAAAATTCTTCAAATTTTAAACTATTATAAACTAACCCAAGCCATTGCTTATAAACCATTAAAGCCCTGTATGGTATTCATAAAGTGAAAAATCTTCAATTTTACGACACATATAACTTTTTGCCTGTTCTGGACATTACTTGTGATATATATATATATATATATATATATATATATATATATATATATATATATATATATATATATATATATATATATATATATATATATATATATAACGCTTTATACACACACACATACACATATATAAATATGTATATATATATCACATGTCGTACACAATATACAATATTTAATATATAAACTTTTATATATTTTATATCATAGTATATCATATGTAATGTGCAGCACAGGCAATAGTTTAATGATTTGCATTTTTTCGATTAAGATTTTTAATACTGTCTGTCTAACAAATAAAATAAGAATATTTTTATTAGATTGTTAACTAATTATGAAGGATTCAATATTTCTTATATATTTTATATTATTGTGTATCATATGTGATACATAAGCGTATTAAATATTAAATGTGTATATCATATGTGACGTACAGGACAGGCAAAAGTTTAATCATTTGAAGTTTTATCAAATAAAATTATCTGTCTAACAAATAAGAAAATAAAATCTTTAATAACTGCTTAACTAATTAGGAAGTATTGAATGTTTTTTATAAATTTTATATTTCATATCATTCTGTATCACATGTGATACATAAATATATAAAGCATTAGATGTGTACTATATCATATGTAATGTACAGGAAAGGGTTAATGGTTGGAAATTTTACCGAATAAGAATTTTAATAATCTCTTATGTCTTATATAGAATAAAATAAAATGCGTATTAATTACTTTAATTATGAAATATTCAGTATTTTATATCATTATTTATCACATGTGATACATAAGTATTGAAGCATTAGATGTCTATATCCTATTCGATGTACAAGACAGGTAATGACTTAATCATTTGAAGTTTTACTAAATAAGATTTTTAATACTCTCTTATTTCTCTTACATATAAGAAATAATTTTTTTTGCTTAAATAATTCCGAAGAATACTAAAGCTTTTATTAATTGAAAAATTTAAACTTTAAGTGATAGATAATATTTTTGAAAATAAAACGTTTAAAAAACCGAATTACCCGTACAATCACATTTATCTCTTTAAGAAAAAAGCTTTAAAAAATAAAGCTCGCCTATTTAATAAATAAAAAAGAACATGAAATATATTGTAAAACACACAGAAAGACATCGTGTATTATATTTCACTTTCATTATTCTTATACAAAAATATGAGTCTCGCTTAATCTTTTATATTATTACTTGTCTGTGGAAAATAATGATATTTGCAAGTAGATGGATAAGTTTAAATTTTAATGAAATACATTTTATGCAATTTCTCCGCGATGTTCTTCTCACCCCTGGGAAGCAGCGATAGATTTTCTTCTTGCTGCAGACTCCCCTACTGTCTATTTATTCCACTCTCATAGAATATTTTTCTTTCAAAATAATCTAACAGACAGGATGACAAGCTCTCAAGCCTCGAGGGGTGTAAGTGATACATCTTTTCGAGTCTTGTGATTAATCGTAGATTTTTTTTCTTTGCGTTTTTAAGGACAGCTCTGTATAAAAATGTATAAGTTCTTGGTCGTTCTTTTATGACCATAACATAGACGCTTATAAAACAGGATGTGCTTAAACTACAATTTATGATCTTGTGAGCTATCTTCGAATATAGCTAATCATATATTCATGAATCTATGTTTACGCATGTGCTCTTAAATTTATGTCATCAGTGAATTTTTCAAGATATCTAATCATGTGAAGAAATGCTGTTAGTTTGATAAAGTTTAATCATGTTGACACCCGTGTTTATAGATTTATATCATCAGTGAAATTTTCATGATATCACACAAAACAAGGCATTTAGCTTCATATAATTTAATCATGTTTATGCATGTGTTCTTATATTTACATCATCAGTTAAATTTTCAGGACATTTCATCATACGATGTAATAACATTAGTTTGATATTATTTAATCGTGTTTACGCATGTGTTCTTAAATTTATGTCATCAATATATTTCTAAAGATATCCAGTCATACGATGCTAAATCATTAATTTCATGTAATTTCATGATGATTACGAATATGTTCTTACTTTTATATCATCAGTGAATCTTTTAGTATATTTCATCATACGATGCAATGCCATTAGTTTGATGTGTTTTAATCATTTTTACGCTTGTTCTTAAATTTACATCATCGGTAAATTTTTCAGGATGTCTCATACGATTCAAAGTCATTAATTTGGTATAATTTAATCATGCTTACTCATGTATTTTTCAATGTATCTCATCAGGGAACTTTTCAGTATGAGTGGTACCATACTGCAGACGAGGTATATCACAGGCGACATAGGCGTCATAACACGTCAGAGGTCGTTATTGATGGATAAGAGAGGGGAATTTATAGTACCAATCGCTGTATTCCCATCTCTGGTGACTTCAGCCGTCATTATGACTCGGAATTCAGCTGTCACATATCTAGACCACAATATGGTACTACCCGATATCTTATTATACAATACAATGCCATTAGTTTGATATAATTTTAACCCGGTTTATAGAATGTTCTTAAATTTATGTAATCAGTGAATTTTTCAGGATATATAATCAAACGAAGCAAAACCATTAGTTTCATATAATTTAATTCATATTTAATGTTTCTTATTTTCTCGGTAATGTTTTCACAACTATTTGTTCACACGGGAAATTTAAATTTTTGTTAATGAAATTGTAGAGCCAAAAATTAAAATTAATAAAGTAACACACAGTGTTTTTCAGACTCAAAAAGCAACAAAATTGAAAATAAGTCTAAAAAATTCTAAGGATAAAAGTTCTCAAATAGATTTTTAAAAAATGATTAATTTCTTTGGTGGTAACTACTTATTGTAAATTTCCAATGAACCTTCCTTACAAACCTCGCCCCGTCTGTTTCCAATTTTAAGATTGCTGCTACAGAACCTAAACTTAATTTTGTATTACTAGAAATTGTCCAACTATGTACTTTACCAACTATGTCATTTGTTTATGATAATATTATTCAAGAAAGCAAATATACGGATTTTGTTAATTGTAAAGAGGTTAAAAATTACTGCGGCAGTTACTTCTAAATTAAATAGTACAAGTCATAAATGCCCTATATTCCATGTTTATGTCTTGTTGAACCACTATATTAGACGGGAAACAAAAATATTACCCTTGTATAATAATCATACATATCCCTGCTCTGAAAAAAGCTTGTCCATCCCCTATATCAGTGGGTGTAAAAGAAAAATTTTACAGTGAAGGCGATTCTTTCCCAGTCACCACATAAGCCTTATTGAGACATTCATTTTAAGAACCTCTTGTTAGCAGAATTCTTCAGAGGTATATTTTATTTTTACGGAATTACTGGTTGGAATATTACTCTAAAAATTCCTGATCATTGAATGTTGTTGGGAAGCAACATACATCTTTTCCTCAATTTTTATTAACTATATTATTATTTGAAATTGAAATTTAAGCAATATTTAGCCCGGAATTTCTAATCAAGAGATATTGAATTTAAGAATTCTTTGTTGATTCTGAAGAGCGTAAAAAATACCATTACTGAAATATAAAGCACCAGAACTAAGTATCGTACTAAGAATTTATTCTCACATTTGTTGTGTTGTTGAACAGCAATATTAGATAGTGAACCAAGGCATTAAACTTATATAACAGCAAAAATAGGAAAAAAGCTTACCCATCCCTGTCTTAAAGTGTACGAGGAAAGATTTTGCATTGAAGGAACTTCCTTCACACTACATAGATACATAGATATGTCTTGTCCATACAAAATTGCTTGTTGAAACATTATTCTATATATTCCTGAGCATGAAATGTTGTTGAGAAGCAACAGGCTATGCATCTTCCTGCATTTTTATTAACAATTATATTGTTTGAAATTGAACGTTAAGAAATATTTAATCTGGAATTTCTGTTCCATAGAAAATAGATATAAAGATATTTTTTATTGTAAAAAATGTAAAAATTGTTACGGCAATTATATCTAAATTAAAATTTATCAGACATAAACATCCTACAAAAAGTTTACTCCCATGTATTATCTTGTTAAACCGCAAAATTAGAGAGGGAATAAAAACATTGACCTTATATAAATGTTATACGTATTTCTTATCTGAAAAAAGCTTGGATCATCATCCCTGTAGTCATGTGTAAAAGAAAAGTCAATATGTAAAAGAAAAAATTTGCATTGAATTAGATTCAATCCCAGGAACCCTTTTGACCAAGATTTGGAGAACTGTATGATAATCGTATTATCCAGAGATATGTTTTCTCCTTACAGAAATACTATCTCAAATATTTCCTAAATATTCCTGGGCATTGAATTCGGTTGAGAAGCAACAAGCTATGTCCTTTCCTGAATTTTTATTAACAATTAAAATTTTGAAATTGAATGTTGAGCAATATTTAGTTCGGAATTTCTATTCAAAAGAGATTAAATACAAGATTTTTTTATTGATTCTGAAGAGTGTAAAAAGCAGTTACGGCTAAATTAAAAAGCTCTAGACATAAACATTCTACTGAGAATTTTATTCCCAAGTCTGTTGCCTTGTTGAACCGCATTATTAGACGGGGAATAAAAACATAAAACTTATATAAATGCCATAAATATCAGTGGCAATATTCAGTATTCAAGATTAATGCTCGAATCATGATTTAATTTGTTCATGCACTGTCAAATGAAAGACAGTGTTTTTAATGTGGTGTTTTCCATGAAGTGCTGAGCATGTAATTCAATTTTTCATCACTAACTGTGACATGAATGACAAGTTTATTGCTGTCAAGAGCAATCTCTATTATAAATACGATATGTCAGAAGTAATCGCAGATGAAATATATTCAACAAAATCCATGAGCCGCAGCGTTAGAGTGGTTTTTCTTCTTAACATATACACATAAGGGAAAGGCAAGATGTAGAATTACCAATTCCTCTTTAAAGGAAATTAATTGATTTTTTTTTCTGGAACCAGAGCCTAGAGATCTTTTTTTATATTTTTACTTTTAATAATGGGATATTTTACATACTTGATAAGGATCGAACATTAAGCGTGAATAAGTTTACGACTTAATGAATATTGATGTTTGTTTATCGCTAAACAAGTGTTCATTATCGCCAAGTGAAATATGAAACTATATTATGTAACATTTCGTTAATACCTGCTATGTAAAGGAATAAAATGATTTTTTTAAATGTGAATGAATGCAACATTTAAGGTGCTTTCTCAGTGTAAGTTCAATATACATTTTGCATGTGACAAATAAATTTCTAATTTTTATGCTAAATTAAATATAATCGCTTATACTGTTCCTTTATTAATTTTAGGGTTCTTTATTTAAATATATTGAAACAGTTATTTCTCAATATTTTCCAATGAGATAGATATTAGTGTAAGTTCAATGTACATTTTTCATGCGATGAATAAATTTCTAATTTTTATGCTAAATTAAATATAATCGCTTATACTTTTTCTTTATTAATTTTAGGGTTCTTTTTACAGTTATTTTTCAATATTTTCCAATGGGATAGATATTATTGTTACTCTATATCGCAAATTTACATTTGCACAATTTTAGATGTACATTTGCACAATCCATTATTTATATTCACTCGGTTGTTTTATCATATTCATTTTGTAAATGATTAAAATATTTTTTATTAAAAATTCCAATAAAATTATTTGTATGTTTATTAAACTATTTCATTTTACATAATAAAAAGAAAACCTTCCAAATGATAATCAGGTAAACTGCCAAAATGTTCCTGATGAAATGAGAATATTTCAGATATGTCAAGGAATGAAATGTTTTTTTAAATGCGATTGAATGCGACATTTAAGATGCTTTCCCATTGTAAGTTCATTATGCCCTTTCCTGAAATATTTTGTTGCCAGCAGTTTTACCTACCGAGGCAAAGAAACGAAAATAAAATAATGTAACGAAAAAAATATGAGCATGTCATCTTCCTGTTGATTAATTTGGCAAATATGAATTAATAATTATTATTAATTTTTAGTTATTTATTTATTTATAATTATTAATTTTTTAAATATTAATTCAAAATTATAATTCTATTTTTATTATAATTTAAAATAAGTTTCAGCTTTCTTTCGTTATTAATTATTCAATTAATTTACATCATAAAAAAATTGTATTTCAGCAATGTTGCAAAAGTGTCAGAGCAGATGTGAATATGTTAGATTGCATTTTACATCCGATGTGTAGAGAAATACATTTGCACATTGTGTTATCATTTTCACACAGATGTTTTATCATACTCATAATCTACAGGATCAATTAACTATGTATAACTCGAGATAAAAGCAATGCAAAAAAAGAAACGAAGTAGAAAATATATTGTCACCAGCGGATTTTCTTTACTGAGCAAAACGAAATGAAAGTAAAATAATAATAAAAAAATATAATTGTCATCTTTCTGCTAATTTATTTGAAAAAAAAATTTAGACACATTTCTTCTGTTCTCTAAAGGTTAGAAATTGCATCGCTATTTTTTCTCTATTTTTTTATTTCCTTCATTTTTTAATTGACAGTTTTATTTTACTATGAATAATTTAATTTCTGAATTTCTGTTGATTATTAATTATAAAGTTTAAAAGGAATATCAAACCATTGTAATTGTTATATATTGCATCTTATAAAAGGATCTGCTACATATCAGTAATATACAAAAGGATTTGTTCGATATATTGTATTTTATGTTTCATGGCTAAATTATGGTGAAATACGCTTACACATTCTATTATAACATTCTTTCACAGTTGCTCTACCATACTCATCATGTACAAGACAAAATAAAAATGTATGACTCATATAGACAAATAAAATAATAAAAAAAGAAAGATAAAGTAGAAAATATTTTATCACCAGCGGTTTTCCCTTTTCGAAAAAGAAAAATTTATCTTTCTGTCGATTCATTTAGAAAATATTTAGACACGCCTCTTTCTTCTATGTCCCTCTACAGTTTACAGCGATGAAATTGTGTTACTAGTTATTGTTCCCATTCTATTTTTCCATGTCATTAATTAATTTAATTAACAGCTTCATTTTATTGCGAATTTAGCTTCTTTTTATAATAATTGTAAATTAATAATCAGATGAAAACGAAACTGTTACAATTATTAAATTGCTTTTTATTACATCATAAAA
Source organism: Pardosa pseudoannulata (assembly GCA_032207245.1). NCBI lineage: Eukaryota > Metazoa > Arthropoda > Arachnida > Araneae > Lycosidae > Pardosa > Pardosa pseudoannulata. Next base: position 16,871,284 of record CM063505.1, read on the forward strand.
AAAATTTACTGCATATCAATAATTTCAAAAAGTGTTGATCTGTTGAGGATATTTCGTATTACGTTTCACGTCCTAAGTATAATGAAATACATTCCTTTATCTTTTTCCACACAGCTGTTTTATCATACTTATGTTCAGGATGAAAAAAAAAAGTGTGACTAGAAAATAAAAGTTACACAAATAAAAATAGAGGGACCGAATAAAAATATTTTGTAACTAACGGTTTCTTCATACCAAGAAAAATGAAACGAAAATAAGATAGTGATTAAAAAAATAATTGCCATTTTTCTGTCTATTCATTTGGGAAATATATAGACACGCCTCTTTTTTCTATGCCCTTCAATGACATAAAATTGTATGACTAGTCTCTGTTCTCTTTCTATGTTTCATTTCATTTTTAATTAATAATTTAATTTGATTATAATTAATAACTTTTTATAATAATTTTAAATGAATAATCAAATGAAAATGAAGCTATTGTAATCATTAAATTGCCTTATTTAGTATGATAAAAACATTTTACTACATATTAATCATATCCAAAAAGGTCTGATCGTTAGAGTTGTTTTATATTGCGTTTCACGTTCAAAGTATATTGAAATACATTTGCACATGGATTTTTCGCACAGCTGTTTTATCATGCTCATCGTGTACACGACCATGTAAAAATGTATGACTAGCGAGAACAGCAACACAAATAAAAAAGAAAGACCAAGTAGAAAATATTTTGTCAGCAGTGGTTTTTCCTTACCCAGAAAGACGACACGAAAGTAAAAAAAAAAAAAAAAAAAAAGTAATATAACTGTCTTCTTTTTTTTTTTGGCTTTGTATTATTCTCTTTCTGTATTTTATTATATTTATTAATTTAATTAATAATTTCATTTTATTATTTTTAATATTAATTTTTTTGTATTAAATTTAAATTAATAATCAAATGAAAATGAAACTATTATTATTATTAAATTGTCCTATTTTACATCATAAAAGAAATTACTTCATACATATAACTTAAAAAAGTGTTTGATCTGTTGAGGTTATTTTATATTGCGTTTCGCGTTCCAAGTATAATGAAAATGCATTTGCACATGCTATTATCACTTTTCATATAGCTGTTTTATCATACTCATCATGTAAAAATTGTATGATTAGTTATTTGTTCTCTTTCTATATTTCATCAATTAATAGTTTAATTTTATCATAATTAATAACAAATTTTAATAATTTTTAAATTAATAATCAAATGAAAATTATATTATTGTAAATATTAAATTGTCTTATTTTACATAAAAAACCCAATTTACTTTATATCAATAACTTCAAAATTATTTGATCTGTTCGGGGTATTTTATTTTACGTTTCACGTCCACAGTATAATGAAATACATTTGCACAGACTATTATCCTTTTTCACACAGTTGTTTTATCATACTCATCATGTACACGACCTAGTAAAAATGTATGACTAGCTGCAACAGCAACACAAATAAAATAAAAAGAGGGACCTAGTAGAAATATTTTGTCACCAATGGTTTTCCCTTACCGAGAAAAACGAAATGAAAATAAAATAATAAAAAATACGTGATTGTCATCTTTCTGAGGATTCATTTGGAAAATATCTAGACTTGGCTCTTTCTTCTATGTCCCTCTACGGCTTAAAAATTGTATGACTAGCCATTGTTCTCTTTCTATATTTCATCAATTAATAGTTTAATTTTATTATAATTAATAACAACTTTTTTTAATAATAATTTTTAAATTAATAATCGAATGAAAATTATGCTACTGTAATTATTAAATTGTCTTATTTTGCATTAAAAAACCCCAATTTACTTCACATCAATAACTTCAAAAGTATTTGATCTGTTCAAGGTATTTTATTTTACGTTTCACGTTCGCAGTATAATGAAAATGCATTTGCACATGCTATTATCACTTTTCACATAGCTATTTTATCATACTCATCATGTGCATGACCTAATAAAAATGTATGACTGACTACAACAGCAAGACAAATAAAATAAAAAAAGAGGGACCGAGTAAAAATATTTTGTCACCAGCGGTTTTCCCTTACCGAGAAAAACGAAATGAAAATAAAATAATAAAATAAATTACGGGATTGTCATCTTTCTGTTGATTCATTTGGAAAATATCTAGACATGACTCTTTCTTCTATGTCCTTCTACAGCGTAAAAACTGTATGACTAGTCATTGTTCTCTTTCTGTATTTCATCAATTAATAGTTTAATTTTATTATAATTAATAACAACTTCTTTTAATAATAATTTTTAAATTAAAAATCAAATGAAAATTATGCTATTGTAAATATTAAATTGTCTTATTTTATATTAAAAAACCCCAATATACTTCATATCAATAACTTCAAAAGTATTTGATCTGTTCAGGGTATTTTATTTTACGTTTCACGTCCGCAGTATAATGAAATACATTTGCACATGCTATTATCATTTTTCACACAGCTGTTTTATCATACTCATCATGTACACGACCTAATAAAAATGTATGACTAGCTGCAACAGCAACACAAATAAAATAAAAAAAGAGGGACCGAGTAGAAATATTTTGTCACCAGCGGTTTTCCCTTACCGAGAAAAACGAAATGAAAATAAAATAATAAAAAATACGTGATTGTCATCTTTCTGTTGATTCATTTGGAAAATATTAATTTAGACACGCCTCTTTCTCCTATGTCCTCTAAAGCGTAGAAATTGTATCGCTAGTTCTTTTTCTCTTTCTATTTTTTTCATTTCTCATTTTTTTTTCTTACTCGGGGGTGGGTAAGATGTAATTTTTTTTTTATTATTCACCTTCTGGAAAACTTTTTCCCGGATTCAGTTACACCGCGCACCACCGGGATGTAACGGACCGTGAAAATCGTTTGGTCGCCTGAGAGAGAAAAAGTGAGGCCTCGGTGGAAAATTCGAAACGGGATAATCTCTTTTCGCTCTCTCCCCCACCCTCCATCCCCTGACAGAAAATAGCCCCCTTAGTCGCGGTTAACGAGCTAGAGTTTCCTCTGTTTGAAAGAGAGATGTATTCATCCATTTTAAAAGAATTTTCGAACGGCATCGTATTTTTGAGAGAAATGTTTATGCCGCGGCATTTAATGGCAAAATTACTATTGTTCATTAAAAATGGGCTTTTATAAAGGCTTTTGATAGGATTGAGAGCCCGGTTTACGTAATATGGTAAATTCTTTTTTTTATTATTATTATTCTGACGATTTCATCCCCGAGAGATACCTCCCTATTTTGAACAAAAACTCAAATTTATACATTTTTAAACGTTTTAATTGGATTTATGGCTTAATTCTGTCGAAAGATATATTTTTATTCTAGTCAACGGATCATTTTAAAAACTAATTCTCACTTTTGTGACAGATATTGATTTTGTTTTTTGATCGGTTGCTTGGGACCGATATGGTTTACTTCTTGTTACACAGGGTTAATGAGACTACTTAAACTACTTTTTAAATCCCATTACAAATATCCATACCAGCAGTATGATTCCAACCCACAGAAATTAGTACTGAAAGCTAGTTCTACTCAAAGCTCTGGTATACTCTACTCGTCAGGTGATGT
>CM063505.1:16879881-16912381 GCA_032207245.1 Pardosa pseudoannulata
TGAACTGCGACTTCTAAGAATGGAAGCTCTAGGGAAGGGAACCAATGGCCGACTTGGTTCAAGAGTTCGCAGGTCCTAAAGCTAACGGGTGGTGGGTAAAAAGGATATACTGATATATAGATATATATAGATATGTAAGTTGCCTCTTTTTTGAAGAATTTGGTTAGAAAAATGGCTGACTACGTTTCCAATAACTGCATAAAAGAATGATATTTAAATATAGTAAGCTTTGAAATTATGGTGTAACGAAAATTTTGTATCATGTCTTTGTTTTGTTTACCAAATGTTATAATACAGTATTGTACTAACCTCAGTGAAATAGACAATTTTTATAAATGTAAGAAATTGATTGTTGGATCACTATCGTTATAACTGTAATTCATTGTCTGATTATAATTTATGTGAAATTTTTGTTTGTTTAAAATTCTTGTCCTGTATTGCTAGGTTTCATAACATTTTGGTCTTGTGTAACCTTAGTTTTTGTTATCCATATTTCTATTCTTTTGTTATCAATATTTCTTTCTTCATGTCTCTTCTGGGTTTCTTCAAAAGACTGTGGTTCCGCTGAATGGTGAATGTGCCCTATATCCTGGTTGGTTGTAAACCCTTTTTTGGAGTAGGCTGAAGAAAGTTGGCTTTAATTGTTGTTATTTTTATTTCCAGTTACTGTTGGACGATAAGAAAAGCCTAAGTCATAATGTAATTGCCTTACTTTCTATCAAATATATTTTCAGGTTCGGGTTTTAATAATTTCGAAGATTTTCATGATTAGAATGCCATCTTGGCTGGTTTTTCGGAAATATCAAAGAAGGCATTTGTTTCGTGAATTATTTATATAGTAGATGTAAATGCATCATAATAATTTTTGAGAGTATAGAGCTTTAAGAGCAAGACTTCTTTTGAAGATTACTTGCCTTATAGAGGTCGACTTTATCTTCTAAGGCTTATTTCTTACGGAATTTGCATCCCCCAATACAGATGATATAATGCGTAGTTGTAAATTCCAAAACAACACGTGGTGTGATTCGGCACTCATCTCAAGAATTCGTCATTGCAAATTTTCCTGTTTCTCTCCCTCTCGGCCTGTTTTTCCCCCTTTTCTTCTTTAACAGGAAGATAAAAGGGGTCGGATTTTCTCTCCTTTAAAAATCTTAGAGGAGGCTATAGGTGCTAGCCAGACTCACAGGAGGGAAGAAAAGGCTCCTCCCTGTGCCGAAAAGCTCTCTAATGGAGACTGTAGGGGGAAGGCAAAAAAAAGGGAGAAAGTGCCAGAGCTTATCGTGGCTCACAGAGAAAAGAAAAACTGGAGAAAAAAAAATAAATATATAAAGGAACTGTAATTTGGTTCAGTGGAGCAGAAAGAAAAAATGAGAAAACAAAGAGACGGGAAAAAGTGGGGCATATCGCACTGGATCTGTTGATCGATGCGGAAAAGCCACCCCCTCCCCCCAAATACAGCATTTTATGCGCACATATTCTTTTCAAGCTTCCACCCCCTGCCTTGCCACCCCCTCCTAGAAACTTAATGTTCAGGAACAAAAAATACAGAAGAGAAGGGGGAGGGGCTTCAAAAGAGCACGTAAGAAATTTCCAATTGCCGGTAGCTACATGTAAAAGCAAAATAAAATAAAACCTCCCCGTGCCTTTATATATATTTTTTTTATTTATTTTCTGGTGCTGCCGCTGCAAGTACGACCGATGTTGTTCGTATTTAAGGTACACTTTCCATATCCAAGTGCATTGCAGGCGGAGCAGAAACGAATTGGAAACAGGGCCTCATAAGTATAAACATTAGTGCAGCGAACAAGTTTCGCATCGACGAATATTAAAGGGTTTACTTGCATCGCTCGCAGCAAAGAAAAAATAGATTCATAAGGCGAAACAGTGGGGTAAGTCAATACAACATATGAAAAGCTTTCATTTTGGAAGGATATTACATCAAAGGAGGTCCTTTTCCTCAGCAGTAAAAGGTTTAAGACAATTGATTGCGCAGCCGTGTGCTGTATTGGAGATAAGATTGCGAAAAATTTTATGATTGCACGGACCGCTGTTCTTCAGCTCTGAATCATTTCTTCTTTGCCCTCTTGCTCAGGCCTTTACTTTGATTTGAATTCTCAAGATGGTTTATTGAAATGTAAGTTGGAATATCTGGTTTGAGAACAGAATTTAAAGGTTTAAGATAAATATTTGAAAAAGCGGGGGGCACTTACGTATTAGCAATCAGGCTAAGCTAAATCGCGCCAAGTTTTGGCGATGAGGTTGGCAGGATCGCGCTGATTGGGACGTCGCTTAAGTAAACCGCGCACGTCCCACTGAATTTAAATTAGCTTTGGAGAAAATTTATAGTCGTTATTATAAAGTTCCAAAGTTTTTTCGAGGAAATAATTTTTGACGGAATTAATTTTATGGAAGTTTAAGAGGCATAAGGGTGTTGTATAACCATGAAATGCAGGATATTGTAGAAAAAACTACATTTATTGATTGAATATATATATATAAATATATATATATATATATAATTACCCCTAAATATATATTTAAATTTCTTCCTTATTCCCCCGTCTCATTTTTAATACTAATTTCCCAGCCGTAAAATGTCAGATAAAGTAGTATTTTCCGTCTTAAATTCTTATTACCCGTCCCTCAAAACTAACGCTGCATTATATGCTAATTTTCTGTCCACTGGCCATATTTTTCAGCTTGCTATTAAAATAGTATTTGTCTTATATTTTGAAAATATTTTCTGTTTTATAAATAATCATTTTATTTAGCTATCTAAAATTTTTATGATAATGAAATTGACACCATATATTTACAAATTGATTAAATTTTACTAGCTTCAAACATCTAAGTTTTTTTTAAATTTGTTGATTTTATGGTCGTTTAAAATTTTAATAGATAGTTTTAACTATATTTGATGGCCTATTAATTTCTACTTGCTGATCTGAAAGGATAAACAGAGAAATAATATAGTATATATAAAATACAAGAATATTAAAATATTTTGTATACCTAACTATTACATGAGAAGTGCCTTTAGAAATTTTTTTTATTTATTGTAAAGAAAGTGGAGGACTAGTAAAGTTGCGAACCTCTACTATAAATTATGAATCAAATTTTTGAGTATCAGAAATTATTTATAACTTTATTAATTAGGATCGAAATAAACTAAAACATGGTATTATCTGTAAAAAAGATTCACTTTATAGTAATGTATTAGCATACGATACCAAATAAATCTCTATACGTTATGCAGAATTACATATAGTACTCTAATTGGTATGCTAATATATATTTTTAAAAATATATACTTTATCAGAAAATACATATTTTTTTAACATCTAATTTCGATTTAAAAAGTATTTCCTTGCACATAAAATCTAGTACATACTAAAATCATAATTATATAGTAGACTTTCATATGTTGCAACGATACTTATAAAAAGTATACAAAAGATTGAAATTAATTTTGGAAATTGCGAACTGCGGTAGCTTAGTAGGCAAAGGCAACAATCCCGTAAATGGAAGGTTACGTATTCGGAGCTCAAGCGGACCTAACATCCTCATTTTTTTCCAGAATTCGGTCAAAAAAATGTCACATTTTTTATTGCATTTTTTTTGTTCATTTTACATTTTTAAGTATAGATATGTTATTAAAATTAACATTTCTAATATTTTTAAGCATTTATTACAACTTTTTTTTCTTTCTATGAAAGCATCATAGAACTGAAGTTTACCTTTAGTCTGATCAATATCGAAGTTAATTTTTGGAATTCCAGTGAAAGCAAATCTAGGAGGCGGATCCGAAGAATTATCATAATTAATTTTAAAAAATTATCTTGTTTGACAGATGGAAACACATCTGTACTACTATCAGAGTCACTACTATCCAGGTCACCCAGTAAACTTTCACTACTATCATTTACAGATAATTCTGTTTCTGATTTCGAGTCACTGTTCGAATCACAAGAAATTAGCTCCATACGTTCTGAATTATCCATTATTTAAAAGTAAAAATATATTATTCAACTCTTACATCAATAAAATTATCAGGTGGTTAGTAAAATATAACCAGAAAGCTATACAGTGAAAGATAATAATTCATCTTCTGATACAAAACTTGCGATAAAACTTAGCTTTTGAACTAATCAGAGTAGAAAATACAATAAACTGCAAACTATCATTTACTGGACATCTATACGAATAATTTGTTACTAAAATTGGAAAAAATATGGCCGAAACAGCGCAAGCGAAATAGAAATCAAATTGCAGTAAGCCGTACGGGCAAGTCAGTAAAGGCCCGAAAGCTGTGCCCGTACGGCGTACGGGCAAAACAGGGAAGGGGTTAAAGGTGGCTGGGGCACGTAAAACATGCCGGTAGTTACAATGTCCTCCAAGTTCTTGAATTATACCTCAGGGGGTAGCAGGCCAAACCTGTAGATCTTCTGTTTGGCCCTTGTTTCTAAATTACGAGGACCCACTTGAACAAAGTCGTTCTTTCACCCTAGCGGTACTCTTTAAAAAGAAAGATGCATGTGGCTCAAATCGTACGTGGTTTGTCCAAGTGGCATCAAAAGCAACAACAATTTTGAAAAATCCTACAAAATATGGCCATCTAAAAATCCTTGGCAATCATTGCTTATAAGTTCCATTACAAAGTGTTTAGAGTTCCATAGAAGCCATATAAATTACCTACTTTTAAAATCAGCATCTTGTTATCAGTTTTTTAAACCCCGTATTAAAAATTCGATTTGCTTTGAAATCTTCATGTCCCTATCCCCTTAACGTCGTGGAATCGAATTTGCTGTCGGTACAAAATTAAAATAAAAACGGTGTTTTATTTATCCTTTTCAGTTTACTATTCCATTCCATGCGTATTTCAGTCAAATAATCTTCAAATAAGTATAAATATAAACTTTAACATTCCGTCCCAGAATTTTTCTTTTTCTTTTTTTCGATCTTTCCACCCAAACGTCAAAAATCAATGTATCTTTTTCAAATCCCCAAGCTTCTCATAAATCATTCGGAAGACTTCAAAGCGCCATGTATCAAAACATAAATCACTTAAGCTATTGTAGAGATTAACACTTATTTTCTAGTATCATTGTCTTATTATAAAATCTTTTAACTAATATAGACGAGATTTAAGATGGGAGATAAATGATCGCATTATTCTATTTACAAAAGGAAAAATTGGCAAAGTAAAAATAAAGTTCCAATTGACAGCACGTGAGATTATTCTTTATGATTTAATGAAATATAAAGATAAGTATTATCTTAATGTAAAAATCTGTTTACAGCCAAATGTGATTACAACTCGGAGATATCCATTTAACAAAGAATGGGATTTTTTGCTTCCTCTTTTGTATAGGAAGGAGAGGGGTGTAAAGCGATAAATATCATTAAAATTAGAGAGTTTATGATTTTGTTAGTAGCATATATGTAATTATCTTTCTTTGAACAATAAATCTCTTTGTTGCGATATCGATTTTTACTGCGAGGAAATTAAAAATGCTGCTGTAAATACAGTTAATCAAGTTTAAGTATTTTGGAATTAGACGTTAAATCTTTTCGTTTCTACTCGTAGTTTGTGCCGAGATGTGCAGTTTCAATGGTGCTTTTTATACGATTTGACTGTAGTTTTGTCATGTCGTTGCATAAAAGCTGTAATTCAATTTAACTTCCTTTTTCCTGAATAATTTAAAAGCCCTTCCTGAAAAACGAAACAAATGGGCTTAATGTACAAATCTCAAAAATGCTAGATTTTAATAGTGCTGTTACTCTCTTGCTTTGTATTTATTCAGATAAATAGCTCGCTTTAATCTTCGTACAACAACATGCAAGTTCAGGTTCTTGCGATAATCCTGAGTGTAATTTCTATTATTTGCATCGAAATTTTTCAATATTTCATTTTTGATGAAGCTTCTGCATTATTTCTAGTAATTAAATTTGTATATCTCAAAGTGCAGAGATGATTCTTCTGATTTTTTTATCATCTTTTGACCCATTGGTTGCCTTAGACTTTCAAGAAGACAGAATTATCATGAAGCTGCTGTATACACAAAATAGTTGTATAATTTTCTTCTGGAAAAAGGTTAATCTGACATTTTAAAACTATTGAATTTTTCATAAAATCACACTTCCTAAACAAGTAACATTCGATGTAAAGTAAATTCTTTTAATTGAAAATACAATCTGTGAAAACTAGCGCCATGAAATTGTATTCTAAGTTTTCTTCATAATTTATAATAGAATGAAATTTTAATTTACTAATAATTTATGACTTATCTATTCATTTATCTGTTCCTCTCTTTATGTATATATGTAATATATCAAAATTATTTAACTTTAATATTTCCTCAAAAACCTCCTCTCTCCCATTGTAGGAATGTAGGGCATTTATGATTTGTACTGTTTAATTTAGAAGTAACTGCCGCAGTAATTCTTACCTTCTTTACAATTAACAAAATCCGTATATTTACTTTCTTGTATAATATTATAAACAAATGATATAGTTGGTAAAATACATAGTTAGGCAACTTCTAGTAATACAAAATAAAGTTTGGTTTCTGCAGCAACAATCTTAAAATTGGAATCAGGCGGTTTGGTTTAGTTTAGTTTAGTTTGGAGTGCTACGGTGTACTTTTTGCAACACGAGGGCTAATGAGACCGGATCCATGCCGTAGTGGGAGGGATGTTCGTAGCCGTTCGGAATCGGCTTTAAGCTGTAGGTCCGGTTTCATTAGCCCTCGTGTTGCAAAAAGTAGACCGTAGCACTCCAAAACCAAAACCAAAACTGACAACTGTCTGGGGTGTCATGTGTTCTTCAACTTTTGTTAATTTTCTATAGTAGGTTGCCTTGTTTTATTTTTATTACTCTCCATCTTTCTTTTTTTTATGTTTGCCACTGGTCACGTGTATCGTTTATCTATTTAATAGATACATTTAGATATTAATCATTTTAGATTTTTGTTGTTAAAGGGAGTATATGATCAGTGATAACGAATAACTTTTATCTCACCTCCTCCCTTTTTTTCATTTTATTTTAATAGAATTGCTTACTATGCTTGTAATCTATTGGGTTGTTCGGAAAGTAATTTCGTTTCTTTTTTTTTTTAATTTTTTTGTGGTTTTTTGTGGAAGACAGTTTTTGTATAACAAACAAATACTTTATTAAATTATATATTGGTCGTTCTGGTCCAACACATTTTGCCATCTTTCTGGTAGTAGCATAATTTCACGCTCATAAAATTTTTGGTCTTTGCTGGCAAAAAACATCTTTATCAACTTCAACCTTCCCGAACGTGGTACAACTTCGACATCAAAATTACCGGATCGAAATTTAGCGAACCAGTTCTGGCACTGGCGTACTGTCAACACACCTTCTCCATACACATCGGTCAATTTCTTTCTGGATTGAACAGCATTTTGACCCTTTCTGTAGTAAAAGAGGAAGATATGTCGAAAATGTTGCTTATCGCTCTCCATATTTAAAAGGGCACCAACCAAAAACTACTGCGTAGAATTAATTGGAATTTTTCACACACAAGCCTTGCTATATGAGCTCTCAAAGCATATAAAAATTATACGGCTTAAATGTGAAGTTGGGTGCAAAAAAATACAATTAAATCCTCTGTTGGGAAAAAACGAAATTACTTTCCAAACAACCCAATAGTTGGATAAATTAGGACATTTTACTTACACACATAAGATAGAAAATTAAGTATTTAATACTTTTAATATAGGGGAGGGCATGAATAATTGCAGGTTTTATTATATTACTTGTATAAGGATCATTATACGTGTAACAAAAATATCACTTTTTTAGATTCGGTAACAACCAAAAAAATAATTTACTATTGCCTATTTTTCACTGTATCGTATATTGTTTTTTTTTATATTTTAAAGAAACATCTTTCTTTATATTTATTCACTAGATGTCCACCCTTTTTTTCACCGACTGGTCATCTCGCAAACTGAGACACACCTGCTGTTATTGTTTATATAAAAATAGTCTTCCAATGCAGCTTTGGGCCAGGGATTACTGTAGGAAATAAAACCTTCCTTAAATAATTCTTCGTAATATCTTATCAAGTCTACTAAACTCCGAGATATAGTATAGTAATGCAAGGCTAATGTTATGTTTTCGATTCCAATCGTGGAAAATGCTCCTCATATATGATAAATTTTCATAATACAAGAAAAATACAGGAAAACAGGATAAAATAATCCTTAATTAAAAACAAAAACTTTTCAGAAACGAAATGAACATGGAAGATTCATAGATTGTGTTGGGTATGTCCTTCATTTATAATTGTAATTTTGTAATGTTCTTAATTAAAATATGAATTTATATATCTTCAATTACATTTCAATAATAATTCTCATGTACCCAATTTTTGTTCTTTGATTCTTTTTTAAATATTTTCTTCTTTTTATACTTTTGTTCAGTAATTATAGTTAGATGTTGATTTTTGTTGTCTTAAAAATATCTGCCGTAAAAATGTACTTAAAATATTCAAAGTGTTCATACGGGTAAGTTTAATTATTTGCATAGAATGACAAGTTATTACGATTAGTTACTATTAACTAAGTACAATAAACGTACGCACTTACCCCGAGATTAGATAGACAAGATTAATAAGATTGATTGCATTGATTTAATTCCGGGTACTGAAATAAAATACTCAAAGTGTTCATACGGGTAAGCTTAATCATTTGCATAGAATGACAAGTTGTTATGACTAGTTACTATTAACTAAGTACAAAAATAAATATACACCTCCCCCGAGATTAGATAGACAAGATTAATAAGATTGATTGCAGTTATTCAATTCCAGGTACTGAAATAAAATACTGAAATAAATTACCAGTATGAAAGTGTTCATACGGGTAAGTTTATTCATTTGCATAGAATGACAAGTTATTATGACTAGTTACTATTAACTAAGTACAAAAATAAATATACACCTCCCCCGAGATTAAATAGACAAGATTAATAAGATTGATTGAATTGATTCAATTCCGGGTATTGAAAACTTGATTTAAAAGCAATATATGTTATTTACTTTACTAATTCATTCAAACGTTTCTTAATGGATTTAGTGTATGCTTCATATAATTTAAAATTCTTTACATAAAAAGTAAATTTAAAAAGCATTGAAAAGTGTAGAGTATGTATAGCAGCAAATTACAATGGGGTTTCTTTTCTATTTCAAGTTTGCAGACGGATTGAAGAAAAGGTGTTAAGACTGCCTAGACAGAGACAGATTTTCGATTTCAGTGTATGGGTTTGTAGAAAATATCTTGCTATTCACACCAATACCGGTAACGTCTGATATAAATATTCAGAGTTCTGTTTAGTACATATTACATCTAAGTTCTACAAAGTATGTTCCTTAAAAGTACATATATAAAACAATTTGTCAACAAACAATATGACTTTGAGTCTAATATTTTATTCTTGACTTTTACTTATAGTGTTCAAATATTTTCTACTTTTGTTTCAAAATAATTTGACAACACAGTTTAGATTTAAGTTTTATAAAGTCAGTCCTTTAACAGTAGTTATATAAAATAATTTTTCAGCAAACGATGAGACTTTGAATTTAATATTTCTTTCTTAACTTTTATATCAGAAGTTGTAGTCATAGTGTGCAAATATTTTCTACTTTTGTTTCAAAATAATTTGACAACACAGTTTAGATCTAAGTTCTATAAAGTCAGTCCTTTAACAGTACTTATATAAAACAATTTTTCAGCAAACGATGAGACTTTGAATTTAATATTTCTTTCTTGACTTTTATATCAGAAGCTGTAGTCATAGTGTGCAAATATATTCGACTTTTGTTTCAAAATAATTTGACAACACAGTTTAGATCTAAGTTCTAAAAGTCAGTCATTTCACAGTACTTATATAAAACAACTTTTCAGCAAACGATGAGACTTTGAATTTAATATTTCTTTCTTGACTTTTATATCAGAAGCTGTAGTCATAGTGTGCAAATATATTCGACTTTTGTTTCAAAATAATTTGACTACAATTTTTCCCGGAAGTTTACTGATTGTCAAAAGACCTCCATTTTAGAAAACTCACTAAATCCCTAAAAATGTTTGGGATACTGAAACTTTGTTAAATGGAAATTCACCTTATTGCATAAAACATATCTTAAAATCATTAACACTAAATGTTATTTTAAAAAGTAATTAATCACATTTATTTGTATAAATTCGTATATTTATCCATATATTTATTCTTGTTTTCCAAGAATAAAACAACACTTTTCCAGAGAAAACACTATACGTTTAGTTTAAAAATATGTATATTGAAATCAATTTTAATGTCAGTATCGCATTTATAGTAGCAAGTAAATGTGTTAAAGGAAAAAATAAATTTGAAATTTTTACAATTCAAGTATTTTGAGAAATAATGAGAAAAAATTAGATCACATGAAAGTATTTGATAGGGAATGTACTTCTCTCTTTAGAGGTCATTTTACAAAGAAATTCACCAAATGTTCTTCATTCCAAGAAAACTGCGAAATATAGAAAAAATCGCAAAATAGACTTTCGGCTGTATTATGTTCTGTAATTTTTTTCATGTAAACATTTCAATTCTACTAAATTTAGAATTTAGTTTAGTTACTAATGAAGTTATATTCTATAATTTTAAATACTATCTCCAACAGGCAGTTTATAGTGGCATCTTCACTGCAAAAATTTAATACTATTAAAAGTAATGTACAACTAAACACCAATATAACCTTTTTCATATCTCACACTGTCATCGGTAAATTTCTCTCTCGATAAAATTAATTTTGCAAACCTATTTGTTATCTTCATTTACAAGTGTCGCATTAATCTAAGAAGAAAAAGATCAAGCATTTATCATCCTGTTGATTGCCGTGTAAAAATGCCGCCATTTCAAATGTTTATGGCTAAAGCCCTTTGGCGCCATCTAGAGTTCAATACAGGCAATATAAAAACCGATTTAAAGTGAGATGAAATATAAACCACTGGAAAACTGTTAGATTATTTGCTGAAATTAAAATCATCTTTTTTTGTGTGTATTTACATCAAAGTGTCGAATCTAAAATATATTTAAATTACTAATTTGTATAATTTCCAATTTAATTACATTTTTGAACAAAAAATAAACTGTAAAAGAATCGTGATTATGGCGCCTTTTTTATATAACCTTTTAATGTGAGATACTTGTCAGTGCAATTTATATCTCTTACAAAGCCCGTGTACGTGTTTTTTTTCTTGTTGTTGCTGTTATAAAATTAAACTAATAGCAACCATTTGTGAGGAAGGCAGAGTATTTCTGGAGCAGCACCGGAGATAAACGGCCACTCAATCGTTAAATATTAAATGCTTCTTTGTTGATTTCTGCCGAGACATCAAATGATTTACGACGCGGTTAAACGCCCGTGTAAGTGTAGAAAACGACTTCGCATCACGCAATAAATTAGTCAAATAAAACCTGCCGCGTCCGAAATTACTGCAAACAATTTAAGATTCCCCCTCTATTCAGCCCCTGGGGAGGGATCTGCACACTCCATCAACAGAGGAAAAGATGAGGAAGAAAAAAAAGAGGGAAGAAAAAATGGCTAGAGAGACCCTGCCAAGAAAACTGTCAGCTTTTTTGCGCCATTACGTAATTAAAAGACATAATTGAATGGGGAGCACTGGGCTCAATCTCATTGCATAGGGCGACGTTTTCTTAAATAGCTGTCCTTGCTCATTTGATGGGAGTGAGCACGATAGATCTTTGGTGGGGGTGGGGGAGCGTGGTGGTTGCAGAGGGGGGACTTTGAGGGGGTGAGGGTGGTAGATCCCTCCTATAAAAAATGATGTTGAGAAGGGGGGGATCCCAACTGATGGTCTAGTTCAGCAACGGAATGATTCCATGATCTATTTTCCATAATTCTTCCTTCCACGCTTGCATTTTTCTCTCTCGTTTAACCCGGCTCCGCGCCCACTTTATTTCCTCCCCCACACTCTGAGGGGGCAGGAAAAAAAGGGGAGTTTCCTCCCCCTCCACAAGTCAGACACTCCTCTCTTATCCTCCATATTCTCTCCATTTACTCCCATTTTTTGTCGCAACCCTCCCCAGCACACATAGGAGCGGGAGCAGAAGAATATGATGCATGAACTAAGCCGTTTTTATGGATCTTTTGGCGCTGGGGGAGGGGGTGCAGCCTCCAGAACATCTCCCCCCCGTCTTTTTTCCGTGGGGGGTAGGGGGCGGATGGAGAGCGCTCTTCAAACGATGGAGGGATGTCTGACCCACGACTGAAAGTCTCTTGTCGCCTTTTTTCTCTATGTTTCCCTCTGGTGGGGAAGGGAATTTTTTATTTTTTATTTTTCTTGGAGGAATATATTTTTTTTTTATTTTTACTCCTTTTAAAAATGCAGGGTGGCATCAGTTCGGAGGTTATTCCGATGTGGGTTATTGAGCGGGGGAACCGTCGTAACGCAGTGTGTTGTAAAGGCCCGAATGTGAAGTTGTTCGTTGCAATACTACGGATCATAAAAAACGGCGCGAACAGCCATTGTAGTACCGTTAGAACGGCTTGTGCAAATTTAGCGAGCCTGTCGTTCTTCGTTATCGAAACCAGGAACTGTCATGGTGGAAGGAAGAGGAAGGGGGGGGGAGAGGAAACACTGCTTGGAATTGAAAATATATGTGCTCCACAGTGTGTAAGATATCCTACAGCATCAATAATAAATTCTATAACACTCAGGTTTTTGCCTCTTTATTGCATTAGGTTTTCCAAAGTATAAGTTTTCCCTAGAAGTATGTTTTGCCCAGTAAGAATTGTTTATCAAACAATTCATCTTAATATTTATAAATTATTATAAGTCTTGTTTATTGCTTACGTTGTATGCTGTTTTCATTTACCCTTCTTAAAATTATGATTTTTTTCATTCCATGATTTTTACGGTAAATAAGAAAAACGTATGGAGACTGATTTAATACTCTAATAAGACTAGAAAATGAGAAAACTAAAAAAAGAAAATTGTGTATTTATTGTATTGACTTTTTAAATGCTATAGTGTTTTAGACAGATAAGAATATATAACAAAATCTTATGATAATCAGTTAATGTTTACGATTTGTTGTTCATTTCTTCCATATCTCATACTGAAGTCTGTTTCATGAATTGAAAATAAATTTCATACCTATAAAACCAGTTAAACAGCAATTTGTATCTCCGTAATTTTATTTCATTTAAAAATAGCAAAAGATGCCTTAAATTAATTTGGTAAAAAAAAAAATCAAATTTTGGTTGTTAGGTTACATTTCTTAAATTATTCAATAATGTTATTTTTTAATATTTTATTAATTACAAGTAATAATTGTTTTTTATGACAAAGTAATTTATATCAAATACATATTCTGATACCTAACCTGTCGATTTTATATACAATTTTAATAGTTTAACATTTTATGAATTTGGATATTTAAATTTTGAATGTACGGTTATATAACATTTTTCTGAAAGCAACAAATGTGTTAAAATAACTAAATTTATAATGACCTTTATTTAAATTTGTATCGATATCGATATAAGTTATTTTGTAGGCATATTGGTAAATATTTTGTTTTGATATCGATATTATATATTGATATCGAAAAATATTATTTGTTTTAATTTCGGTAAAATCAGACCTAGTTGTTATTTAATGTAAATAAGATTCAAATTGATATAATAATCTTTAAAAATTTAAATCAATCTAATCTCTTTAACATCTATCAGATATACTGCAGCATGGTGTTACCAGATATATTTAAGTATTTAAAATTTCGTGCAAGATAACGTAAGTCTATAAATATTTATAAAATTGTGCCTTTTATTATTGAAGATATTCTTAGAGAATTTTCAATCTTTATTTCACTTGAATTTATAAAAAAAATCCAAAATCTACTCTAGTTTTATATTTAATCTAATCAACTGTTTTATTTCTATAACTTAGTTTTCTTTATACTACTCATACATTAAAACTTTAAATGATTTCGTTAGCTGCTGAATGTAAGAATATAATCAACTTTTCTACGCTATCGCAAAATTGTCATGAACACATGTATTATTTGACTGGATTGCGAATTAGCTTTTAAATATAATTCAGAATACATGGAAGCTTCTCAAAACTTCTGCTGATCCTAAATGTAAGAATATTATCAACTTTCCTACGCTATCGCAACATTTTCTTGAACACATGTATTATTTGAATGGATTGTGAATTGGCTTTTAAATATAATTCAGAATACATGGAAGCTTCTCAAAACTTCTGCTGATCCTGAATGTAAGAATATTATCAACTTTCCTACGCTATCGCAACATTTTCTTGAACACATGTATTATTTGAATGGATTGTGAATTGGCTTTTAAATATAATTCAGAATACATGGAAGCTTCTCAAAACTTCTGCTGATCCTAAATGTAAGAATATTATCAACTTTCCTACGCTATCGCAACATTTTCTTGAACACATGTATTATTTGAATGGATTGTGAATTGGCTTTTAAATATAATTCAGAATACATGGAAGCTTCTCAAAACTTCTGCTGATCCTGAATGTAAGATTATTATCAACTTTTCTACGATATCGAAAATTGTCATGAACACATCTAATATTTGAATGGATTGTGAATTAGGTTTTAAATGTAATTTAGAATACACTGAAGCTTCTTACAACTTTTGCTAATCCTGAATGTAAGAATATTATCCACTTTCCTATGATATCGCAAAATTGTCATGAACACCTATTATTTGAATGGATTGTGAATTAGCTTTTAAATATAATTCAGAATGGATTGAAGCTTCTCCAAGCTTCTACTGATCCTGAATGAGGCTTTGTATACTCCGTACGTAGTTATAGTTTCATATGCGTGTACCTCCTTTTAAATATCCGGTATGATCTCTGATGTAAGCTTTAATTAGTTTATAACATCTACACATTATATTGTTATTTAAATTTCTTACTGATGAGATTCATCTCATTTAGGTTACTTAGAGAAAAATCTTTTAAAATCGCATTTATATGAACTTTGCTACATTGATATGCTATAATAATAAAACAATCCCACTAAATAAATGAAGAGATTTTCCATAATGGAACTTCCAGAAGCGACAAGTGTTTAAGAACTTACGTATATTACAGAATTCGTTTATTTTTAATATACTTTAATTTTATAAAACATATTAACTGTACAATTGGAAAATATATCTTCACAATATCTGGTGTAGACACTGATTAACTTTCTTTTATGCCTATTAAATTATACATTTGTTTTCTTTTGCTTCTCTTTGTTTAAACTTATTTTGTTTCAATATGACATATTATTCTGCGATTTAATAAACTTGATAATTAACTATTGCTAAAAATTTAATTTTTTCATTACATCAAAACTGTATACAATATTAATTCAACAATGAGTAAAATTGTGTACAATAATATATTAATTCAAGAAGAGCCAACAAGAAGTTCAACAACATATTAATTCAAGTACTTCCAAAATTATATTGAACATCTAGTATATAACCCGTCATATGATAGGATCAGTAAAATTTTTAATTTTCCAGAATTGTAAAGTACCCTATAAGGCAGGTAAAAAAAATGGTTTGTTTTTTGACTGAGAATTATCTGGTACACGCTCAATAATTTGTTTATCTTTTCTGATCGCATGTTAGTTGCCAACTTTAATTTATCTTGTCATATTACGTGATAGGATGGACAACAGAGGTTTTAATATTGTCAGTGATTATTTGGCGGTATATATGAATGATGTCCAAAATTTTGCGAATCGATTGCAAACCGTGTAGTTATGATACACAAACACACAAATGAACAAACTTCTTAACTCTCAAAGATATATAACTTAAACGATAGATACTTATTAGTGCGTGTAATAGACTCCTAGACTTTTATTAAAATAATTTGTTATTAATACCGGTGATAAAATATTCGTAATAACAAAAATAATCGAGGATTAAATTTAAAATTATAACATATATACCTAATCTATTATTTAAGCCAAATATAAAAGAAAATTATTGACGTAATTTATAAGTTCAATGATGAAACGACAGATAACTTAGGCTATTATTATATAGGGGATATGTTAATTTAAGGAGAGATCAAAAATTATCAAAATTATGTTCAACAATATATTAATTCAAGCTGAGTTCAAATGCTACCAAAACTGTATTCAACAAAATATTGATTCAAGAAAGCTGAAGAGGGCAGCCAAAATTGTATTGAACAATATATTAATTCATGAAGGGCTCAAATAGCTCCATCTGTCAGCGAGAAGTAGTGTTTTAATGTTTATTATATTGAGATTTTTCACTATACCGAGTGCAAATTTCGTTAAAAAAGGAGATATCACAAGTCCTAAATACAACATTTTGCAGATAAACTGATGCTTGAGTTGCGCACTATCTCGTTAATATCCCCTATACCGAAATTTTTCGTTATGTAGAGTGCAGGCTGTAATCAAAAGTGGAAGTGGACAACTAGATGTTAGACAGTACTGCTGGAAATTTGTGATTAAAGCATAAAACACACTACTTTCAGTTGAAAACTGTGCACTAGGATGTATGATTGCCCTATAATTTTAGTACAACGTTTACTCTAATTAGGCTAAAGTCTTTATCACACGTAAACATGTACACGTTGAAAAAGCAACGGATTAAGTTTATAATTCCTTTTCCCGATGAAAAATGCGTTACTCTCTCGTGTGATAGCAAAAATTTTCAAACGATTTATTTTGGTTTAGATTGACGCATGATAAGGTCTTTTACCGGGTGAAAAGTCTTTCGCTATAACACGAGAAACATACACAATCTTCATCGGAAAAAGAAATCGTAAACTGAATCTGTTGCTTTTTCAGTATGCAGAGAGTGACGTGTGATAAGGCCTCCACGAAAAATGCATTTCGTTGTGCAATGCAGCGATAAAACCTTTAGTAGGTTGAAAATCTTTCGCTATTATACAAGAAATACACGCATTTTCCATCGATAAAAGGAATCATAAACTGAATATGTTGCTTTTTTAACGTGTACAGATTAACGTATGATAAGGCCTTCAAGAAGAATGCGTTTCGTTATGCAATGAAGCAATAAGGCCTTTAGTAGGTTGAAAATCTTTCGCTATTACACAAGAAATACACGCATTTTCCATCGGGAAAAGGAATCGTAAACTGAATCTGTTGCTTTTTCAGCATACAGAGATTAACATGTTATAAGGCCTTCGCGAAAAATGCATTTCGTTATGTAATGCAATGATACGGCTTTTAGTAGGTTGAAAATCTTTCGCTATTACACGAGAAATACAGGCATTCTCCATCGAGAAAAGGAATCGTAAACTGAATCTGTTGCTTTTTCAACGTGTACAGATTAACGTATGATAAAAACTTTACGCAGAATGCATTTCACTAGGCAATACAGCCATAAAAATTTTAATATTTTTTGTATAACCCTTCCATCTTCAATAAGCAATTTCTTCAAATCTTCCCATTATTATAAAATATTTCCACATTTCTAATAAATACAGTTATGCATTTAAAAAGACGATGGTCTCAATTTTGAATAATCCTCTTTTTTTTCCTGTATTATTTTCCTAAGCTTTAATGTAACCTAGCAATTTCATGCTATGTAGAATTACTCTTAAAAGCTGTTTTACTCAATGCAGAAAAAAAAAAGTTATCTAAATTTGGAATTTGTTCAACCTATGTAATGTATTTTTCAGTTGTACCTGTGTTGTGTGCTTTCAGTGAAGCCTATGATTCTCCTAAAAAAAGATTACATGAAAGATTACGCTTTTTTATTTCTTTTGTGAGCTCTCCTTGAAGTTTTTTTCCCTGGTAGGATGGGAGTTTTATTTATTTTGAAAAATGCATTTTTTCTCTACGAGGTCTCCAGTACTTATAAGTTTGTAGATAGCCTAGATCTGGGTTACTGAGCATGGCCGCTATGATAACTTCAGAGTTTTAGAGATCAAGTAAAAGATTAGTTGAAGGGATTTTAAATCATAAATTTTTCGTTTTGTAAAGAGAAAAATAAAAAAAATTTTATTAATTCCACGCTTTTTCTTTTCGATTGAATTATTGAAATAAAAATCTTGACAATATTAGAGGGATTTTCAAATTTATTAGGCCATAAAATTTTAATTTCAATGCTACAAATATTCTCTGATATTTTCAAGCTTTATTTTGTATAATTTCATTTATGGTGTAATTCGTGAATAATTGAATGGATTTTTGTTGTCATGAGATTATTAAGATATAATTTTGAAAACTGCTATAGTGATGAATATTACACTGAAATTTACACAAATCTAAAAACAAAACGTTTCTTTTACTTATTGGTAAATTCAGTACGCATTAATTACTTTAAAATCCCTTACATATTAAAATTAATAAATTTGCATTTTTAATATTTTTTAAAATTTTTCTTACATTTTTATGACTTTGTATTTTTGGAATTTTGAGTTGGGCCGCTAAAAATAAAAACTTTATTTTTTATAGAATTGTTCGTCTTTATTAAGCAGTACAAATTATATAAAAATAATGGAAATTTAAAATAACTCAAAGTTGATGTTTCTTCTGAAACTTAGCATTTGTTAATCTGCCGCCATGCTTCTTATTTCTGGAGAAGCCGAACGATGGCCGAATGGTTAGGGTGCTGGCCTTCGGAACCGGAGTTCGTGGGTTCGAATCCCACTGTAGCATGGATGTTTGTAGCTGTTGGGAATCGGCTTTAAGCAGTAAGTCCCAGTCTCATTAGCCCTCGTGTTGCAAAAAGTAGACCGTAGCACTCCATACCAAATCAAATTATTTCTGGAGAAGCATAGTCTGCAATTATTCTTGAAAATACGCAGTAATTCTGTATCAGATAGGAGTCATTACCATTAATAAATGCAAAAAATTATTTTGTTTGTGGCTAAGTTAAAGTGTTAATCTTAGAAACCATGAATAACTATGCAGGGTTTTTGATGTCCTAATATGACATTTTACAAAATAAATAAAAAAAATTATTATGGGAGTGAATATTACACTGAAATTTGCATATATTAAAAACAAAGCCTTTCTATAATATACCAATAAAATGAGTTACATGAAATTTATTTTAAAACTACTTTCAACTGAATGTAATGCAATAAATTTTTACAGCCTGTTCAAGGTTAAAAGGTAAAGTAAGTTAGTAATCAAGTAAATTGTGACAAAGCATCCGTTATTTTACAATCACTGTCAGTACTTAACTGACGGATTTGGTCGTAAAATAACGGATGACGGTAAGGACACATTTGTCTTGGATTAAATGAAGAATTTTTAGTAAGCTAAATATTGTATCTTGTCTAAAAACAGAATAGTGCCTATCTTTAGAAAATGGGATTTTTGAAATGAGGTCGTTAGACAGCAATAAGGGTATTACTAAACAGAGGCAATTCATGTATACCAGTGGTTTTCAAACTTTTAAACCCACGGAATCCTTTTCTTACTACATATATAGTAGCGGTACCCCTGAATAAATATTGCTTAAGGAGAAACTAAGGTCCTATTATTCATCACTGGTTAGACAGTAACGTAAAAACTAAGCTACAAAAGCAGTATAAAACTGTAGATAATATTAAAAAAAGGTGACTTAGAATGAAATATTTTAATAAAATGATACAAGTAAAATGATGCATTGATATGTTTCACTCCTTCTTTTGCTGCACTGTCGTGTGTGGTTTCAATGACTTTTTATCACGTCTCTTCACAGTTCTCTTAGTTGCGCTTCTGGCTTAGCAGTTACTAGTGTTCAAACAATGTAAGTTATTTGGGAAAATTAGAGAAATTTAAGGCTCTGTGATTAGTTAATATGTATACACACTCTCTCTCTCTCTCTCTCTCACACACACACACACACACACACATATATATATATATATATATATATATATATATATATATATATATATATATATATATAATGTGTGTGTAATATGGGCGGGACTCATTCAACATCACAACACAGTTTATTTCTGGTTAGAAACATGAAACCCATACAGCAGGTAAACACTTTTACAACCTCGTGCACATAGACAAAGTGATCCCGCACATACGCTTTTTAAGTAGGGATTCGTCAGGTAAAAAGACTACGAATAATCCCTAAGCACAACTGATCAAGTGATAAAAAATACCCATGTTTAAAGAGAACGCGCTAACTATTGGCTAAAATAGTACAGACGGAGGATGAATTAAGTCTACAGCGTGACGGGAGAGGGAAAAATCAGAATTACCGCTCAAACCCCGAACTCACTTTATGAACAAAAGTGATTAAATTAATATTAAAATACGTAAATAAGGGATTTTAATATTACATATATATATATATATATATATATATATATATATGTGTGTGTGTGTGTGTGTGTGTGTGTGTGTGTGTGTGTGTGTGTGTGTGTAATGAGACTGACTTCTCGATGGGGGGTTGCAGTCATGGCCATAAAAATGATACCGTTTCAGCTATAGACTTTTATTAAGATAACTTTGAAGGACGGGTTCCCACTTCATCATAGGGACAAACTGAAGGGTCAACTAGCATGTAGTTCTATGTACAAGACACGTAACACCTGGGTCAACATCTGTGTGAAAATATCTCTAGAAAAATCTGTCTCCGCTAGCGTGTATCTCCTTTTTATTTGGAAATTTCCTAAATTGTCCGCTAGGGCCATGTAGGTTTATAATTGGCCAGGCCCCTTCTCTGAGGGCGTAACCTGTAGCCCCAGTGGTCAATTTAGGTTAGGGGTTAAAAAGGGGAATGGAAAATGACGCGGGAATTTTTAACCCTTGATTTAAGTTTTGAAAACCCCTGAGAATTTTCCTTACATATATATATATATCTATCTATATATATATATATATATATATATATATATATATATATAGATAGATAGATAGATAGATAGATAGATAGATAGATAGATAGATAGATAGATAGATAAATAGATAGATAGATTTGCTGGAAAACTTTATCATCTAGTTCATAAGCTCGGCTTATCCCCTTACCTGTGGAATATATTTGAGAAAAACATTCCAAAAATGGAAAAAAAATTCTCTTTTACTTTGTTTGTTATTATCATCAAAATGTTAATAATGAAATAGGTTACTTTGAAAAAAAATTTTAATGAAATAACTATTTTCAATATTTTCACATATACGGGAAACGTTAACGGATTACAGTAAATTTTGCTCAGATAACATCAAAATAAATCAAACTACGTAATTTTCTGGATAAATATAATAGACTAATGCAAGGATATTATATCTATATCAACTATCATGAACTTCATGTCCCTCAGATTTCTTTGAATTCCACAAATTCTCTATCGTATTCGAGAAATAGCGGTAAATGTCGCGAAATTGCCAAACTTTTTGCAGAAAATTATCTCTATCTATTTGGAATAATGGCAAATTAAATATTATGCATCGGACGAACCGATTTGGGGCTTCACTGAATTGAAAAACCGTTTTTATCTTGCTTAAACTGGGTTCGGGCTTCACAGGTAAGGGGTTAAATTGATTAGTTCATAATAAGCATAATAATGTATGAGCAAAGTTACTTCAGACGAGCAAAATAGAGAAAACTCTAAAACATGGTGCTGTTAATAATCAATATCAAGTAACGTTAATATAAATTAGAATTAATTTTACTAGTAGTCATTAATTTATATGTTAAAATTTTTTGATGGTTCATATGTGCTTCCATAATAAAATGTCCCACAAATATCGGCGACTTGCTAGTAGTGAATGCTATAAAAGCAAATGCCCCTGTATTAGAAATAATAATCATATGTTGAATTTTATAAATATATACTACAAATAAAACTACTCTGCAAACCAGGATTCCACATACTTTAAGCGTTTAGTACGCATGCATTGTGTTTACATAAAATCACTATGTCTGCATACAGTAATTTGAAATAAGCAAATGTCCCTGTATTAGAAATAATAATTATATGTTGAAATTTGTAAATATATACTACAAATAAAATTACTCAACTTAACTAAGATTGCACATACTTTAAGCGTTTTGTACGCATGCATTGTGTTTGCATAAAGTCACTATGTCTGCATACAGTCATTTGAAATAAGCAAATGTCCCTGTATTAGAAATAATAATTATATGTTGAAATTTGTAAATATATACTACAAATAAAATTACTCAACTTAACTAAGATTGCACATACTTTAAGCGTTTTGTACGCATGCATTGTGTTTGCATAAAGTCACTATGTCTGCATACAGTCATTTGAAATAAGCAAATGTCCCTGTATTAGAAATAATAATTATATGTTGAAATTTGTAAATATATACTACAAATAAAATTACTCAACTTAACTAAGATTGCACATACTTTAAGCGTTTTGTACGCATGCATTTTGTTTACATAAAGTCAACACAAAAGGAAGTTGGTACGATTGATCACATAATTTATCGTTGTGAATTGGTTAATGATATAAGAATAAGTTATTTTCCTATAAATTTTATTAATGTTGATATAATTAAACTTTGTAATTCTCCTAAATCTAGATCTGGTTTGTGTACTATTATGGAATTTTTTGTTGAAAAATCCTTGGATTAAAAATTTAATTTTAGTTATAAGATATTATGTTCCTAGTTTTATGTTTTATGTTTTATTTTTGTTTCATTAATGTAATGGAGTATTTATTGTTATCTTTGTTCTGGCTTGTTGTTCATGTTATGTTTGTACTTTTTGCTGTTATCTCAACTTGTTTCAATGTATAAAAAAAAAGAATAAATTAATAAATTATGAAGGAAGGAAAAAAAATTTAGACCAAAGTCTTTCCGAACACTTTCGCGTTTCTAGTACAGTGCTTAAACTCTCCAGTTAAGTTATTTTAATAATTTTTATCATTTTTAGTGTTCCTTAAGTTCTGTGCAGGATTGCTGTCCTGATGATTAGTTATTAATACCCTGTATGGCGAAAGCTGGGTCGGGTGTAGAAGTTAGTTACTTACTTACATAAAAGTCACTATGTCTGCATACAGTCATTTGAAATAAGCAAATGTCCCTGTATTAGAAATAATAATTATATGTTGGAATTTGTAAATATATACTACAAATAAAATTACTCTACTTAACTAGGATTGCACACACTTTAAGCGTTTAGTACGCATGCATTTTGTTTACATAAAATCACTGTGTCTGCATACAGTCATTTGAAATTTGAACCCTTACTTTATTTACATTTTCAAATTTCAAATATTATATTGAACCAATATTTTTATATCATATTCATCATAACCTAGATAAGAAATTTGTGTATTTTAAAGTTGAATGGTTAATTTTCCTATTAAACATTTTTAAAAGTTTTAGTATATGCATTATAATGTCGAAATAAAATAAAAAATAATGAAATTCCTTTAGAAAAGGTAATTTTTTCTCTTTCTTTAAAAAAAATGACAATAATAACAGTTCAATATGCTGCAAGTTTTTCATTTCGATGTTGTCAATCATGCGTATTTTATCCCAGAACCTAACCGAAAGAAGAAAACTCAATCTTGGTAAGAAGTGACGAGAAAGATATATTACTCAAGTTTTCAACATCGATAGTTTCTCCCTTCTTCTCTGAGAAAATCTACGTTTTATTCCCTACAGGAAGTACCTTTTTTTCCCCTTTCGAATTTATGTGTGTTAAAAAATTTACGAAACACCCGAACTTAAAAATAATAAAGCAATTTTCTAACATCTTCTCTTAAAGATTAACTTTGCTACTCGAATGAATGAACTAATTTCATCGTAAAATGTACTTTCTAATGGAAAGTCTTACCTACGTTTTTTAAAACTTTCAAAAGTTTTGTTGAATTATTCTACCCTTATAGTATAGTTTTCGATAGATTAAAAGGCCTAACATTTGTCATTCTCGAATAAAAACCTATTTATCTGATTAAATAGTTTAAGAGTACCATTCAGAGATTGGTGATATGTGTTTACTGTTTGCATTTATTTTAAATTTTTAACATTTAAAAGAAATATAATAAAACATTTAAGGGAAAGTAAAAGAATGTTATGATATTCTTCTTCTTCTTTTGTGTTTTTATCTATAGTAAGAAATTTACGAAAAACCCAAAATTAAAATAATAAAACAATTTTCTAAAATCTTCATAAAGGATTAACTTGCTACTCTTTTGAATAAACTACTTTGATCGCAAAATGTGCTTTCTAATATAAAAGTCTTACCTACATTTTTTTAAACTTTCAAAAGTTTTATTCTACCCTTATAGTATAGTTTTCGATAGATATAAAGAGCTAATATTTGTCATTCTCGAATAAAAACCTATTTATCTGATTAAATAGTTTAAGGGTACCATTGAGAGATTGGTGATATATGTGTTTACTGTTTGCATTTATTTTAAATTTTTAACATTCAAAAGAAATGTAATCAGAAATTTAAGGGAAAGTAAAAGAATGTTATAATATACTTCTTCTTCTTTGGTGTTTTTATATATAGTAAGAATTTTATGAAAAACCCAAACTTAGAATAGTAAAGCAATTTTTTTAAATCTTCATTTAAGGATTAACTTGCTACTCATTTCAATAAACTACTTTGATCGCAAAATGTGCGTTTTAATGGAAAGTCTTACCTACATTTTTTTAAACTTTCAAAAGTTTTGTTGAATTATTCTACCCTTATAGTATAGTTTTCGATAGATAAAAAGGCCTAACATTTGTCATTCTCGAATAAAAACCTATTTATCTGATTAAATAGTTTAAGGGTACCATTAAGATATTGGTGATATGTGTTTATTTTTTGCATTTAATTAAAATTTTTAACATTTAAAAGAAATATAATCAGAAATTTTAGGGAAAGTAAAAGAATGTTATTCTTCTTCTTCTTTTCTGTTTTTATATATAGTAAGAATTTTATAAAAAACCCAAACTTAAAATAGTAAAACAATTTTCTAAAATCTTCATTTATGGATTAACTTGCTACTCATTTGAATAAAGTACTTTGATCGTAAAATGTACTTTATAAAGGAAAATCTTACATACGTTTTTTTTAAACTTTCAAAAGTTTTATTGAATTATTCTTATTTTTATAGTATAGTTTTCGATAGATAAAAATGTCTAACACTTGTCATTCTCAAATAAAAACCTATTTATCTGATTAAATAGTATAAGAGTACCATTGAGAGATTGGTGATATGTGTTTACCGTTTGCATTTAATTACAATTTTTAACATTCAAAAGAAATTTAATCTGAAATTTACACGAGAGCAAAAAAATTTATATTCTTCTTCTTCTTCTTTTGTGTTTTTATATATAGTAAGAATTTTACGAAAAACCCAAACTTAAAATAATAAAACAATTTTCTAAAATCTTCATTTAAGGATTAACTTGCTACTCATTTGAATAAACTACTTTGATCGTAAAATGTACTTTTTAAAGGAAAATCTCACATATGTTTTTTAAAACTTTCAAAAGTTTTGTATAATTTTCGATGGATAAAAAGACAAAATTCGTCATTCTGGCTTTCAGGTATAATAAAGTCTATTTATCTCATTATTTTCAATGTACCACTGCCACTCATGATATGCGGTTACTAATTAGAGTTATTTTTGATTGACCATTTAAAATAAATGTGATCTGAAATTTGCTAGGGAGGAAAATAATGTTATATATATTTTTTTTCACATGTCTTTTTTTTCTCTTTGTATTTGCAAACGCTGTCATTTTGGCTTTCAGGCCCAATAAAGTCTATTTATTTAATTGAACAGTTTCAAAGTACCATTGTGCCAATGTAATCATGATATGTAGCTACTGGATATAATTATTTTTAATTAAACATTTAAAATAAATGTATTCTGAAATTTACTAGCAAGGAAAATGTCATATATTTTCCCCACTTTTGATCTCTTTTTCTATCATTGGGCTAATGCTTTCTCTCTACTATCAAAAATTCAGAAACAATATTTTCCATTCATTTTTCATTTACTCTCCTTTGAGATATGAATAATTAAAAGGTATTAAACAGATTATAGAGACTATAATCTAACATACTTTTTAAACTTACTCAAATTTAATTGCATATATCATTTAAAATATCTTGCTTATGTCTAAACTGTTAACATTTCGTTTCAGAGTAATTCTAATTTATGTTACAAATATAAGAATTTGTATAGATAGCTAAATCCAGGATCATTGTTATATTACATTAACTCGTTTTATATTATTAATATATAGTTTGCCATTTAAGTAATTTTTGTTTTATTGCAGTATTCTTTCTAATATTATGTACTTATAGGTTCAACTTTATAACTTATGTGTTTTTTCTTCTAATTTCTTGTGTATGATATCTTGAGTATACTGCATTTTGTATAAATAGATTAACTAACGTAAGATCTTAGAAAATGATTTGAGCAAGAAACACACAAAAATAATTATTACTAAAAACATTAAACAGTTTCTTAGGGACTTTCTCCTTTAGATTATTTGTAAGAAGGAAATCTAACACCGGAACTAAGTGTATATTTTTATGCTACTCAGTTTCAGTAACTTTTACATTAATCAATATAGCTTATATCTTTAATTTACTGTTTTATCTAAACATTATTAACTTATAAATGTTTTTTTTTTCTTTTTAGCAACAGCACCCGGGTCTTGCTCATCTAATGGTAAGTTCATCGCATTTTATATTTGAGAGTTTTATTAGTTATATAAGCATTATTTTAAGATTTAAATGAAGAATCTAAATAACAGTCACTGCTATAGATACACATCCCTCCCTCTCTCTAAATATATGTATATATATATATATATATATATATATATATATATATATATATATATATATATATATATATATATATATATATATATATATATATGTGTAATATGGGCGAAACTCATTCAAAATCACAACAGTTTATTTCTGATGAGATACATGGAATCTATACTACAGGCAAGCACTTTTACAACATCGTGCACCCTGCGCACACACATTTTTTAAGTAGGGATTTCGTAGGTAAAAAGACTACGAATAATCCCTAAACACAATTGATCACGTGATAAAAAGTACCCAAGTTTAAAGAGAACGCTCTAACTATTGGCTAAAGTAATACAGACAGAGGCTGAATTAAGTCTATAGCGTGTCTGGAGAGATAAATCAGAATTACTGCGCAAACCCCCAACGTACTTTATGAATAAAAGTTATTAAATTAATATTAAAATATGTAAATAAGGAATTTTATATTACACACACATATATATATATATATAAGTATACATATATATATATACATATATATATATATATATATATATATATAATATATATATATATATATAGTGTGTGTGTGTGTGTGTGTATAGGGGTGGAGGAGTATTTATGGTTATCATTTATTAAATGTATCTTAATATTGCAATTTTTTAGAATTTCCGCTTAATAATGTATTATGTCATTTTAACAATAACTCTTCCTTGTCCTGTTCACTATTTTATATGAAAATATTTCCTTGTGTGTGTATATATATATATATATATATATATATATATATATATATATATATACACATCAGAACTGTAATTTAGTATTTTAGTATCATTTATGCTTATGAACTAAGAAAGATAATTAAGTAGAAAGGAAAATTTTTTTAAATGTAATAGTTACATAACTTAGAATGGAAAACCAGAAACGTTTTCGCAGTAGATTATTCTACACAATTGTTTACCGTCTGTATGATTTATTGCTTTCTTGACGCTCACTTTCATGAAAGCCATTTCTGAAATATCACTCAACAATTTCCCACAAGCGTGAACTCGAAAGGACAAATA
This sequence comes from Pardosa pseudoannulata, assembly GCA_032207245.1. Lineage (NCBI taxonomy): Eukaryota > Metazoa > Arthropoda > Arachnida > Araneae > Lycosidae > Pardosa > Pardosa pseudoannulata. The sequence continues at coordinate 16,907,735 of CM063505.1, forward strand.
ACATACTTGCTTCTCCAAATGATTATTCAAACACTTCGAAGAAGCCATATCAAAGTTGTATTGTAATGGAAGCCATTTGAGTAAGTACTGACATATACTTAAGCTTTTATGACATACTCATGTTGATAATTAAGGTTCTGAAACGAAAGGAAGACATTCAAAGGCTCCTTTGTTACTGAACACACTCTTGCAATAACTTTGTATTCAACATATGAGTAATTTCTGCGTTTATCAATCTGTGCATTTTCAATTTGAAACTTTAATTTTCTACAACTTAAGTTCTAATTCGACCATTGTTTTCAAACTTCTGGAAAAGTATCTTTGCTCAGGAAATTGGTCTTTTATTTTATTAATTTGTTCTGTACCAACTTTGTATATTCCTTTTAGACAGTTTGTTAAACATAAAGTATGGTGTATTTAGACAAGTTTGGATTTAAAAAGACTATGAGCAGTACATTACTCATTAGTACATACTTAATTTTATGTCAGTAGTAAGCATATTAAACTTTTACATCCTTTTCTGTTTACTCTTTAAAATGAATTCAAAATCTTATCTATGTCCTTAAAAGTAATATTTTGTTTATACCTTTTGTATTCTTTTTTTTACAAACACAGTACTTCTAATAATTTAATTCTATCTAACAGTACTTATTCATTATCTTATTTTATCAGTTCTGTTGTCTTTCACAGCTGGAAAAACTTGTAAATAATTCTATGTATCGGAAATAATTGTATATACGAAACTTATAATTCTTTTTCATCCTTAATTTTTACATATTCTTCTCTTTTGTTGCGAATACAAACTTGATTGAAATTAGGTATATATTCAAGTATCAAAACAAAGAGCTTTATTTATAATCTGCAGTTACATGTCCTGTCAAATTTCATATGCCAAAATATATGCGGGATACGAAATTCAGAACATAATATTGTCATAGACTCAAAACTTTATTTTAGAAAAGATAAACTAAGAGCTTTCATTTCTGTACCTTCGTTTTTTATTACTTATGAAAATGTATTCGTGTCTTTTTATAGGTGCGTAATAAAGCATTTGACCATATTACAAATTTTAGAAATCGTGTATATCAAACAATATCCTTTTGCAAATTTGAAAGCTGAATTATTTCCAATTTTTATTAGAAAAATAGTAATTTTAAATCAAAATAGCCGTATGTTGAATTCATTAAAAGTAAACATTTCATAACTTTAAGAAATTTTTACTAGTTATAATATTTTGGAATAAATCTGCTTTATCTTTAAATGACATGGTGATATTAATAATTTTATATATATATATATATATATATATATATATATATATATATATATATATATATATATATATATAATAACTAATGGAAACAATAGTTTTATGTATAAGGAAATGTTTTTTGTAGATTAATGAATACATTTTAATTTTATTGTTTCCTTAAGTACTAAATATTTTTAAATAAACTTTCTATACATAATTTATTAATTATGAAATATTTTAATTAATTTTTACACAGAAAAATTATATTAATAGATTTTAAAATTCCTTATAGCTTTATTTCCCAATAAAAACATTTCCTTTTTCAACTTAAATAAAATCTTTTGGTTTCCAGTTATCGATGAAAAATAACTTGTAAATATATCTGTAGATCTCAAATTTATTCCTATAATGTACTCGATTGAGATATTGAGGGATTGATTTACTCAGATTTTGCGTTATAGTTATTAGGTTAACTGCTTATAAAAGTCTAAAGGCAAAAGAAACACGCTTCTTGTATTTTTCCCTTTTCATAGAGATCCCCGGAAAATGTTGGGAAAATTAAAATAAGAGTACCAGGATTCTAATCCCCTTCCGTTTTCGCTCAATTCATCTAATTTAAAGAGTTTTGTCCAGAACTATGCAATAGCGAGTGAGTTGATAAAATTTTATATCATCAGTTCACTTCTTTAGTGTCTGCTCTTCAAAAGCCTTCGAGCCACGATAAAATCTCAACACTCACCACAGTTAAGTATCCCATTTAGAGCAGCAGAGTCCTCCAAATTCGGTTCCACAGCGTCTGAATTAGCCAAAATAAGGGCGAATAGGCCTATCTGAAAATTTATACCCCCCTAATAGCATTCTCCAATTCAGCTGTCATACCGTTTGACATCCCATTACAACAGACACGGACGCGGCATGCACCCATGCAACAAATATCCAAGAATTACATGATATTTATACGCCTCATAAATTAACAATCTATTTGGCAGGAATAAATTACCGCCTTGACGCTGCGTAGGCCTTTAATCGTATTTATGCTCTCCCTTCACATTCAATTCCTGATAATACATTAAATGCGACGAATTCGGCAAATACCTTTTACGTCCAATTTCGAAAACTGAAGTTTCGGCGCTGGCCGCGTCTTGAATTAATTCCACAATTGGACACTTTCTAAGCGGCGCTATTTAATTAAGAGCCATCCACCTCTTTCGTACTTAATGACATCGGACGTAACGCTGGACGCCAGAAGACAAGAGGGGGAAGGCAGCACATAGCATTCCCCGACTCGTAGAGGTTTACCCGGGTTAAAGTTATTCGCCGAGGGGGTTCAACCCGATGCTCTTTTCTCGCATAACGACTCTGGGGAGAAGGCTGGAGATTAATGAAATTTCGCGCCATCCAGATTTTCCCCCGCTGTGTGGCGCGCGAGATTAGAAGGTGATACGGTCCGTTTGATTCCTTCGTCTCTTTCGCTGCTATTGCAGAGGGAAAGTTAATGGCAGAGGGAAAATTTTCCGCAGTGTTGTCGGCTGATTTGTGCGCCACTAAGAAAGGAGGCTCCAAGGCTATTGACGTGCCAATGAACAGTTTGATTCCCCTTCGACGAATTTACGGGGAACGAATTTTTTAAGCCTCTTAATTTAAGCTCACTTTTATATCCTCGCCAGAAATTAATTAATCGCCCATGGATTCGGTCGAACTTAGTTTAATAGTCAAATAGTAAAGAAAAATTCAGATTGGTTTCTTGCTTCTTTATTTTCTGAGAACCAGATAAATTTTAGTATGGGCTTATTTATTTATATATTTTAATGCTAAAGTACCACTTGTTTCGTTATAACACATTTTTGAAATCAGAAATTTATTTGACGTTTATTCGAAATTTTTCTTTATCATTTTCTTTAAATAATGTCACCAAATAAATATGTCTTATAATATTTAAATAATATGGTTTGTAACAGCTTTTATAACTTTGCTTTGACTTTCTTTTAATAGGAAAATAAAGATAAATTTAATTTTTTTTCCTTTAAGCATCCCATAAATATCTTACTTGCTTAAAGATACAAAGAACTTTGAGTCTCATATATCAAATTTTTAACGATATTTTTTCATTATAAGGTATAATGATGTAACATAAAACATATAAGACCCTAAAATCTGGAAAAAAATAAAATCGTAATTAACCGTTTTATTGTAATAACGAAAGTGTAATTGAAAATACATTTAAATAAACGTATCATCCATGTGTAAATTTAAAAAAAAAATGTATCTTACAGCTGAGGAAAGCTTCCACTTTCTTTTAATGGAAAAATAAAGATAACCTTAATTTTTGTTTTCTCCAAGCACCACGTAAATGTCTAATTTAAAGATGCAAGATATGCTTAATCTTAGTTAGCACCATCTTTCAGTAACCAGAACTGCCCAATTATTGTTTTGCTTTTGCTGTAAGAACGCCTGATGTCATTACCATCCGAGGAGAACAAACTGCATTATTTTATCTTTATTCGTTGTCATGTTATTAATTTCTAAATTTTTCCTGACTGTTGGATTACTCGATATGTGGATACATATAAATTTGATCTTACCAATACTAGACGCAAACACAGACTACTCTTTTAAATTTTGTCATTTTAGCTATCGAGAAATCAGCCGAAATATGTCAAACTAGCCTCTGTTTCGGTACTGGAATGTAAACTTAGCCACCGGTAATGTTCATTTACGACATTGTATTAGTATGTTCCAATAATAATGAACTGGTGCAGAAGTGTGTTGAAATTTGGTGGAGAAGGAGTTTTGTTATTGTACTTGCTGGAGATGTTTAAAAAAATTTGAATCAGATAATTTCGACCTTTACTGATAAGCCCCGTTTTGGCAGGTCCTTTTTGATAAATAACCATATTGTCAAAACCATGGTAAAATAAGTTGGGGGTTTAACTTTTTTAATTTTTTTTCTTTTTCTTTTTTTATTTTTAAAACACGAAATTGAAGAAAAGCTGAACTCATCTTAACATACCATATCAGAAACGAGGAATGGCATATTTATATTTTAAATGGCTGACTCATGAGTTGAGTAAGAAAATTTTCATGCACATCTCTCCTTGCTCGGTAAAAAAAGAACCTTTCTTGGACCAGATAATAGTTTGTAATGAAAAGTAGATTACTTACGAAAGTATAATATGAAAAAGAACGTACTGTGATCTCGGACAAATGACCTATTCATCTCTAAACTGACCTTAAGTCTGAATAAGACAATGTTTTGTGTCGCCTAAGAACCAATGCATTATGATCTTTTAAAACTTAACGAAAAGCTCAATTTCGAATGATACTGTCAGCAAATGAATAATTTAAACTAAGTCAGAGAAAGAGGACGAAAATGTACTATAGAAAGTATATCATAC
>CM063505.1:16917381-16929881 GCA_032207245.1 Pardosa pseudoannulata
GCCTTGAAATAATGTAAGCATTTACTGTTTAGTTTTATATACACGTACAAGAATACATATGAAATACATTTGGATTCACTCTGCATCAAATTCTAAACATTACTACAATATATCTTTTGCTCCTACCATCCATATACTATTCCCTCTTACATGAACAGGATGTATTGAATAGTTAATGAATTTCGAATTTGAATAATCATGAATCTTGAACTTTAGGTTTTAAGAATTATTTTAAGTTAATTAATAACTGTAAATGTTCAACAGTAATGAAGAATCAAATCAGGTAACTGCTTACCCTTTATTTATTCTTGGGATTTGTATGAAGAATCAGTAGAAATCGTATTATGAATGAAAACAAAGGACAATTTTTGAACACACCTTCTTTTTATTATACAACCCATCACGATTCACAAAAAAACCCCGAATCGAATCAGACTAGTCTATCACACATATAGTTTGGTTTTATACAATCGCTGAATAGCGCCATCTAGAATTCAGTGGCGAAATTAATGTAACACAGGATATCCTTAAATTCTTGAAATAATGTAAGCATTTACTGTGTAGTCTTATATACACGTAGAAGAATACTTATGAACTACATTTGTATTCACTTTGCGTCAAATTCTAAACATTACTACAATATCTCTTTTGCTCCTACTATCCATGTCCTAGTCCCTCCTGCAAGGCCATGATATTCTGATGGCACTGAAATAATGTAAGAATTCACTTTTTAGTATACAAGAGTACGTGTGAAAATAACGTTAAAAATGTTGTCGTATTCATACAATTATTGAAAGTTTTTTGGCAGTAATAGTATCTTTCGCCAACTTCAAAAACCAACCTACTCAAAGCAGGAATTCATAAAGATGTCACACATTTGGATTTACTTTGCGTCAAATTCTAAACATTATCACAATATCCTTTTTCCTCTTATGTATGGGACTTGCTTGTCCACGTAATGAATACTTCATAAAGCAACCTTCTAGCATAGTATAAAAACTGCAAAGCTTAATTAAAAGTGAAAACGGAAGGTGGCAAATTTATCAGTGAGAATTATTATTACGTGTTACGGAGGTACACACTGAAGTTTGCATTATACTTTCAGCTGTAATTTTTGGTGTGCATGAGAACTCTTACATTAATAATGTTTGTTGCCTGCCATGATTGATTAATTGGAGGCCGTTGAAAATAAGTGAACGGGAACAAAGAAAAAAATGTTGAAACTAATTTTCAAGGAGAAAGCAATTCGTTGCACACTTTCAGCAAATTTTTGCCCGGGTAACATACCGTGAGTTATAAATATAAATTAGGGATGGCTTTCTCCAGCAATTTTACTTTTCCGTCTGCCCCCCGGTTGTCAGGCGGTCGACGCTATCGCAGCAGGAGGTATTTAATTAGCGACAATCTCTCGACTAATTATCTTAAGCGAGGAAGAGAAAGAGTGAAAGCTTTACCTCTGGCCGTTGCATGCTCACATTCAGAGAACGGAATGAATTGAATGCGAAAATAAATTTCAGAGCTCTTTTCCCCAAATGGTGCGCAGTTTTCTGTGATGACCTTGACTTTGACTCTGGACTTCGCCCTGTACTGCATCTACATTTTGTTCTAAGTACTCTGTAGTAGATTTTTATGTGTATGCGGTACATTAGAGTCAGTATATTGTCAGGATGAGATAGTATTCAAATACCTATTTTCAAATATTTTAAGAAAGTCAGCATAATGACCTTGACTTTGGAAAGACTAGGAACCAAATCGGTTGAAAACTTCGACTGTGGACTTCGCACTGTTCTGCATTTTTAAGAGTGTGTATGTTCTAAGCATTGCCTAGTAGATTTTTATGTATGTGAGGTACATTAGAATCAGTGTGTTGTTGGGATGTGATATAATTCAAATACCTGTTTTCAAATATATTAAGAAAGTCAGCATAATGACCTTGACTTTGGAGAGACTAGGAACCAAATCGGTAGAGAACTTTAACTGTGGATTTCTCACTGTACTACATTTATAAGAGTCCGTTTTGTTCTAAGCGCTCTGTAGTAAATTTTTATGTGTGTAAAATACATCAGAATCAGTGTGTTGTCGGAAAAGATATAATTTCAGTACCGTTTTTCAAAAAAATTAGGAATATTATTGTGAAAGGTATACTTCTGGTCACTACATATTCGCATATTCGCATTCAAAGAACGAAATGAACTACGAACATAAATTTCCGGAACCTTTTCCTTAATTAGTGAGTAATTTTGTATGATAACATGGCTTTGAAAATACAGAGGTCTAAGACAGAGGCAATTGGCTATGGGCTTCGCATTGCATTGCTTTTATAAGATTTCATATCATTCTAAGCATTTTGTAGTACTTTTTTTTATGTGTGGGAGGTACATTAGATTCGGATTGTTGTAGGAATGAGATATAATTTCAATTTTTTTTAAGTAAATGGGAAATGTAAATCTTTAGCCGATGCATGGTCTCATTTAAAGAATGGAATAAATTGACTGGAAACATAAATTTCAGAGACATTTTACCCTATTCGTACTTAGTTTTGTATGATGATCTTGAATTTATAAAGACTAAAAATCAGGCAGGTAAGTTTTGGCTGTTTGGTAAGAATATAAATTGTTACAAAAACTTTATAGGGGTTTTTATTTATGTAGGGGGAGATATAATAAAGTCATTGTGTCTGTTATGTAATAAACTAATATTTAATTGAGAAGAGAGAACAAAAATTATATATATATATATAATATGCCTAATATATACTCCACTTTTTCAATTTGTATTTTATTTACTTGTTCATAAATATTTTTTTTCTTCTCAGATCATTCGTGTTAGGTATAAATTAAGAATTAGAGATTATTTGACATTTAAATTTTACTGTATCGCTCGAAGTTTTTAAAAGGTAAAAAATTCTCATATAAATAGAGCATATATGTTTGTTTGGTAAACTAACACATTTGTGCCATTTTTTAATGTAAACACGATACCTGAAAATTGTAGCAAATATACTTATCAGATATGTCTCAAGAGATAAGTTTAGTTGCCCCTTAGTTTGTAGTAAACAATGAAGGGGGTATATAAGAATGCTAGTCCCTTTTACTTATTGATCATTTCCAAAATGTATGAAAACAAATTTTACAAAGCTACTCATTTCTATACTTTTATGTGATTGGAGTGACATTTTATCTATATTCGTCAAAAAATTTGAAAACTTAGTTACTCTGTTTAGCCTTATGTATGTGAGGTACTTAAATACTAGTTGAAAATAATTTGTTTTACCGATCACAATTAATAATTGTGATGTGTGTAGCGAAAAAATCCATAACTGTTTCGTATTTTATAATATACTTCCTTATTTCAAGACAGCTTTGTTTAAATCCCTCTTTTATACACACAGGCACATTTTTCATACAGGATAATAATCCTTTATTTTGTTATTTAATGGGAAGTCAGCTTTCTACAGTACAGGGATAATGAAAAAGATACACTGCATATTCTAAAAATGTAACAAGCAAATTTTTTTAAACTGTTCAGTTTTATGTTTACCGTGAAGCTAAATACCCTGAAGACAATTTTGACCACGTCCATCTCTGTCTACACACACACACAAACATTTTTTTTATCTAGGATAATAATCCTTTATTTTTAGCGTATTCGAGGGACATTACCCTTTAGCAATAAAGGGCTCTTAAAAACAATTCACTGCCAAAACTTGAGAGAGAGAAAAAACGATGAATTGAGAGGGTAATAAGTTTAGACAGTTATATAGTCCAAACTGTTGAAGGATAAGGTAACCTGTTCAGTTTTATGTATGCCGTGAACTTAAATACCAACAAACAATAATTTATTCTACCAGAGGGATTAATAATCGTGACATGTCTGTAGTGGATAACCGTTCATAACCGTTTCCCCTTATCCCATCTACTACTTAATTTACAATCTACTTTGGCCAAATCTATCGCACTACATGTAGATACATTTTTTTGCTTAGGATAATAATCCTTCATTTTGTAACTTAGTGGTCATGGTTTCAAAATTAACTTAGTAGTCTTAGTTACTTTTCGGGAGACAGCCTTCCGCAACAGATGGCTATTAAAACAGTTCATTACCAGAGAAAGGGAAAAATTATTTGAGAGGGAAATCAGATTTAACTCTCTTTCGACAACTTTTACTTATATAGTCCAAATATTTCAAAACCAGGTTTTGTTTAGCTGTATGTGTGCAATGAACTTAAATAACAACTGAGTATAATTTATACTTTCAGTGGGATTAATAATCGTTATATGTATGGAAAGAAAATTCAGAACCTTTTCCCATTCTAGTTCTCTACATCTAAATCCAACCTTATCCAAGATCATCACTGACTATACACAGACACAAATTTCTTCTATGATAATCCTTCATTTTTGACTTATTCGGGAGACAACCTTCTACAATATAGAACTATAAAAAACAATTCACTGACAGAGAGAAAAAACAATGAAGTTAGGATTTGACTTTATTTTTGCTTATTTTACTTATATATGTCCAAATATTTGAAAACCAGGTTTTCTTTAGCTGTATGCGTGCCATGAACTTAAATAACAACTGAGTATAATTTATTCTTCCAACGGGATTAATAATCGTTATATATGTCAAAAGGAAATTCATAACCTTTTCCCATTATATCTGCTTGTTCTCTACATTGAAATTAAGCCTTACTCAAGATCATCTGACTATACACAGACACAAATTTCATCTATGATAATCCTTCATTTTGTGACTTATTCGGGAGACAACCTTCTACAATATAGAACTAAAAAAACAATTCACTGACAGAGAAAAAAAACAATGAAATTAGGATTTGATTTTCTTCCACATATACAGTCCAAATATTTGAAAACTCAGTAACCTAAGCTTTTGTATGCCATGAACTTAAATACCAACTGAGAATAATTTATTCTACCAGCAGGTTTAATAATCGTGATAAATCTGAAGTAGAAATTCATAACCGTTTCCCATTATATCTTCTTCCCTATACATATTTTACCACATTAAAAAATGATCAGTTTTTCCAAAAATAATTAATATTACAGAATAATGAGATAGCCAATTTTATCAGTAGAAATATTTAAAAAAGTCGGTATGAGTCTTGAAAATATTTTAGTATATATTCTGCACAAATATTTAAATTAACAAAATAAATCATATCAGATAAAATATTAAAAATTAGCTAAATTCAAAAATCTATAAAAAATCAAACATTATAAAAATTTTACTGAAGAATTATAGTCATTTCTTATAAAACTTAAGATTTATGTAGCTATATATCAAAAAGGATATAAAGTTATATTACTTATAAAAAGGTAATAAACTTTAGTTGTCTCATATATAGGACGATGGTAAAATATGGGTTAAGGGTTATTAAGTCCATCATTGTCTACATAGACTCATTTTTTGACTAGGATAATAATCCTTCATTTTGTAACGTATTCGAGAGGCAGCCTACTGCCTAATAGGGCTATTAAAAACAATTCACTGCCAGACAGAGAAAAAGCAATGAATTTAGGGGTGGTTGAAATTGGATGCTCTTTTTGCATCTTTTACTTATATAAGTCCTAATAATAAAACTCTTAAATTACCCAGTTTAGCTTTATGTGTACATTAACTAAAATACCAACTGCGAATAATTTATTCTACCAACGGGATTCATAATCGTATTATATGTGAAAAGGAAATTTATAACATTTTCCTATTATAGCTGTTACTTATCTATTTGAATGAAGCCTTACCCAAGTATCACTGATTAAACACAGAAAATTTTTTTCGTCTGGGATAATAATCCCTCATTTTGTAACATATTCGAGAGACAGAATCTGCAATATAGGGCTATTAACACTAGATTTATGAACCGAGCCAGTTTGACTCATTAAAAATTTGATCACTATATCTATCTATCTATCTAAATATATATATATATATATATATATATATATATATATATATATATATATATATATATATATATATATATATATATATATATATATATATATAAAACTTTAATATCACTTTTCAAAAACATACTTTGGTTTTTAGTTAAGTAATAAAATATATGTAAACTTTCATTCCTCTTCTCCGCAGACCCCTTCATTTCGCATTATCAAATGTGGTATACCTATTTTCACGGTTGTGAGCCAATTTGACTCATAGAATGTATATGAAAATAAATATAGTATAAAGTATATAAAGTGTAGTATAAAATAAATATAGAGAAGAAGTCGAGAACACTTCCATTCCAATGACAGAAATTCATGCTACTGATGCACGGAAGAATTGTCAAGTTCAACAATCACGCAAAAGAAACAGATGTAGAAACCATTGTGCAAAATATAATAGAAATGTTTGCGGAAAATGTGTTTCAAAAAGAAATTTTATGTGTAAAAAATGTTTTCCATGAATTTTTGGATAATAAACATTTTATTTACATTAATTTGGAACTATTTTCTTTGCAAAAAACTTCAATTTTCTTGTATGAGTCAAATTGGCTCACTTCAGTAAAAATAGGTATATGATCAACATAAATCTAGTGTTAAAAGCAAATCACTTCTAAAAGTGATAGAAAAAAAACATGAATTGAGTGTTAAATGAAATTTGACTCTCTTTTGGCATCTTTTACTTACATAGTCCAATTATTTGTAAATTAAGTTATCCTATTTAGCTTATGTACGCCACTTAAATACTAACTGAGAATAGTTTATTCTACCAACGGGATTAATAATCGAAATACATGTGGAAAGGAAATGCATAACCTTTTCCTATTATAATCCGCTAGTTGTCTATTTAAATCTAGCCTTACCCAAGTCCATCACTGACTACACGCAGACACATTTTTCGTCTAGGATAATAATCCTTCATTTTGTAACTTATTCGGGAGACAGCATTCTGCAATATAGGGCTATTAAAAACAATTCACTGCCAGAAAGAGAGAGAGAAAAAAACAATGAATTGAGGGGGAAATGAGATTTGACGCTCTTTCGGCATCTTTTCTCTGAACAACGAACGAGAAGTTATAAATTTAGATTAAGGACGGCGTTTCTCCTGCGACATTGCTTTTTCGTCAGCCCTCTCGGTTGTCAGGCGGTCGACGCTATCGCGGCAGGAGGTATTTAATTAGCGACAATCTCTCGGCTAATTATCTTAAGCGGGAAAGAGAGAGAGAGAGAGGCACTGCTCGGGCCGTTGCGCGCTCACAATTAGAGACCGGCGACGAACTGGATTTGAAAATAAATTGAGAGCCCGCTCTCAATTTGTGTGCATTGCTCTGCTGTTTTATATATGACTTCAGTCTTCGTGGAAATAGTAAATACGCATGAAGGGAACTCGTCTAATTGGAATTTTCGCGTTGCTTTGTTGTGTCAGAGATGTTGAGTCACTGCACAGGAGACGTGCCGGAAGACATTACTCATTCGTTCTATTCCCCGAATATGAAAGAATAAAATCAAAGAATTATGAGATGCTGGCTGTGAAGTGAACGAATAGATAACAGTGATTTAATTTCTATTATATTATGCGAGCTCAGCAGTCTGTCCTCCTCCATCCCTTCAGCACTTTGTTCGGGAACAGAATCAAGCGAATGTTTAATGGGCGACATGGATAAAGAATTTTGGGATATAAATTTTATTCTATATGTTGAAGATATTTTATTTCATTCTTTAGCCGAGGTGTCATTCTTTTTCTATTAATTTACATAATTTAATTGCGCGCTAACAATTATGTCATTTGTGGGTGTATTAAGCCATATATTGACAAAACACTTTTTTTATCTTTAACAAAGGTTGCTTTCATAAATGATGATATAAAATCTATTTCTGATAGTAAATTTTATGAAGAGGATAAGAACATATCCGAGTTCTACCGCATTATTATCCTTTTAGTTTTATCATTAGGAATGTATATGCGTTTCTACTTTATACTAAACGACTATGTTTCTACTTTCTGCAAAATCTTGAGCGTTATTATCATCCTTAGTACACCTTACCTTAAATGCACTCTTTAGGTACTTTAAAATACATTTAAAGCTCCTTTTAAATACCTTTGTCACCTTTAACCCGTTACTTGTTTTTGACGTTATATTACGCGATATGGTATTTTGCCACCCTGTTTTTGATGTAATATTATGTATACGAATTTTCTTGAATATTTACTTTTAGACTCTTAAATACCACTATAGTTAAAACAGAGATAGATAGGAAAGAAAATTAAGATAAAACAGGTAAGGGTTTAAATACACTAGTATTAACTCCCACTTGATATAGGTCTTTTATGGGGAATTAAAGTTTTAGGAACTACTGTCTATAACTTAGGAGTAATTAATACAAATTAAAGTTTTATGTTTATTTTCATTTCTTTATTTATTTACTTTTGGAAAAATTAAAAAGAAACAAATAAGTAATATAAAAATTTTTAATTAATTATTACAAAAAATATAAAAAAAATAATTAATTTGCAACTTAAGTATTTTTTAAATAAAGAAGTTAATATTTATTTTTTTACTTATTTATTTATTTTTAAAAACTATTTATTTAAAAAATAAACAACTAAGTAAATAAATATATTTTAATAAATAAAATGTATTTTTAAAAAATAAATAAATAAAATCAAATAAATGAAGTAAAGTTTGTTTTTAACAATAAATAAAATACAAATGAATGAATTATTAATTTTATTTAATTTTTGTGTTTCATTAAGAAAACTGTATAATTTATTTTTGTGTTTTTTATTTTTTTAAATAAATACATAAAGAAAGGAATAAAAATAAGTTTAAAATTTTTTCAGATCGAATTGTTTTAACTAATCCTAAATTATGGGCAGCAGTTTCTTATACTTAATTCAACATAAACAATCCGTAACGAGTGATAATTAATATTAGTGTGACTAAAATATACATTTAAAGTAAAATAGCGATGAATATTAAGCACACTACGAATAACGGTATGGATTTATCAAATTACAATAATAAATTTAGAACGCATATACATTCCTGAAAATAAAACTGAAATGATAAGAGTTAAGCTAGAATTCGGATATGTATTTATCCGTTTCATAAAGTTTTCTGTTAGAAACAGATATTAAATCGGCATGCATGAAAGTGGATTGTGTTAAAAATAATCAAATTTTGGAGTAGTTGAGAGAGCGTGCTCCGAAATGTTTAAGGTTTATTTTTATTTACCGTATATTTTTGCGTATAAGACGATACTTAAAACCTAAAAATAACCACCACCACCCAAAAAAAAATCCGAGGTCGTCTTATACGACAGGTACAAAAAAAAATGTTGATTGCAAAACACCATTATAAAATGAATCAAGTCACTCACCAATGTTTTTAAAATCCTGCACAACCCTCTCATTCATCATCTGAGGGCTGAAATACATTCTCACTTTCCTTGTTGAGTTCATCCTATGGGTCCCATTCTGTACCCAATGAGTCGAATTCTGATTCATCAGAATCCCATAACATATCGTCAGTGCCATCCATAGCATTCGAAATCCCACACTTTTTAAACGATTTTATCAGTTTCCATTTTTACTTTTTCGCCAAGCGCATAACTAGTCACATAGTTGCCAAGTCGAATAACTATGAATAGGGCATAATTTCACAAACAAGTATGCAGTATTAATCAAAGCAATAATCCCAATATGGTGTTTGCAAGGTGCTAAAAAATAAAATTTGTTACTTCCGTATATCTACGCATTACAATATTATTGAGAATTTTGGGATCGCCTTATATATGCTAAAATTGTAAAAATTGACTGAAAATTTATACCTTGTCTTATCTGAGGGTCGCCTTCTACGTGGAAATATACGGTAGTTATTTTGTAGGGGGCACACAAACTGTGACTTAAATATCCTCATTTCTATGTTGCAGCATGATAGATAGGAATACAGACCCGCCTGTAATTGGTATTTCGTAAATAGAGTGAAATCTATGTGCATTAGTGGGTTTCCTTTGGATGGTTTTCAAAAAAGTATTTAAAAAGCTTTACGCTGCACGCAAGAGGCAGGGTGTCAAATAGTATGTCAAGAAATAAGCTTCTGGGATTTACTGTTTTCTAGTGTAAATTGTGACACTAGTGAGTTCTTTGAAAAGGAGCCAATTTTCAAAATTAACTGATCTTGCAATCTGTCAGGAAACGCTAACATATTTTAAGAAATAAAACTTATCTTCCTTACGTACAACTTTATCAGCAGACCCATAAAGTATGAACATCAAAATATGCATCGTAAATAAAGTTCAACATTAAATTTTATCCCAAAAATATCATCATTCAATTCAAAATTTAAGAAAATTTTATTTAGATAAATCTAAGATTAGAGTATAAACTAAATAATAAAAAACAAAATTCCTGATTTATACTGTTTCCGATTAAGAATGCTGTGTTCATTTTAAACAATCAACTTTTGTTTTCGTCTATTTACTATTTTCTTATGCACCAAGATAATATTAAATTGAATACTAGTGCAATGTATTGAGGACAAAGATTCATTTCAAAATATGCAACAATAATTTTGTAAGTAGCTATTTTTTTCTATTATACATAGCTTCTTTAAAAGATTTAATGGCCGATTGGTTAGGGTGCTGGCCTTCGGTACCGGAGTTCGTGGGTTCGAATCCCACTGTGACATGGATGTTTGTAGCTGTTCGGAATCAGCTTTAAGCTGTAGGTCTTTTTCTCATTAGCCCTCGTGTTGCAAAAAGTAGACTGTTGCGCTCCAAACCAAACCTTTAAAAGATTTATTCATTTACAATACGATATTCAAATGCATTACACGTATAAATATGAGTAATGTATGAAAATAAGCACTAATTTACCAGGATTGTATTGTTTTACCAGGCAGCAGGGTGTAGTTGTAACAGTTGAAAGATATTTGCCAAAGTTGCTTTTTTGTGCAGTTTAACAAAGGTTTATCTGTCATTTTTCTTCTGTAAGAAGACTGTGTCTGGTAAAAGTTACCTGAATAGAATATGTAGCAGGGTTGTGGTAGTTTTCGCAACTAGCTGTGATTTTGAGGGTTTTATCTTTCGACAGGACAAGGTACCACCTCATCGGAACATTCAGTTTCGTCGATACCTTAAAGATGAATACACTAGATAGGGTGTGTGGTGGATAAGGATGAATTAATTTATTCACCCTCCCCCATGTCAGATAAATGGATTTAACGTTGAGTCACTTCTGTATTTGCAGGTAGATTAAGGATCTTCTTTTACCCCCTTCTACCAAATATATTAATCAGGCAAATAAATAAAGAGAGGTTGATAATGATGACCTCACTTTATTCTCTTGTACCCCCTCCCCAAATGTCATATCAACTATTTTAACGTTTTGTAGATTCTTCCTTTGAAGGAATATTATTACCTTGTTTTATGTAACTCCCCTCCCTCTATTAAAAAATATTATAACTTAGAAAACGAAGGAAAGTTACAGTGATGACCATTGACATAAGGACGTTACAAAATACTTGCGATTAATTCAACTACCACCTGGACATGTATTTTGAAACTTAGGGGTAGCACCTAGACCATTTGTAGAGGGTGCAAAAAACTTGATGAGTTCATGGTTATTTTCATATATCACTCATATCTGTTCGTGTATTATTTTTGAATACATATCGTTTTGAAAAAGAATGAGTCTTTTATGTTATCCCTGCATTATTCCAAAACTGTTCAACTATACAAATGGGGTGAACAAAAAGTAAGTTTTGAAGGCTGATGTTCCTGGAGTTTTACCTTTCGTACAGAAATTAGTACTGTGCGATAATTCTAACACAACAGTCAGCAACTGGGCAGAGTTTTAGCCATCCACCACCTACAGTGCTAGTTGTAAGGTTAACACAAAAGGCGACTCTTTTGGAGAACTGGTCTCGCTAAGAAATCCGCTTGGTTACACCATTTATGTAGAGGAAACAGGTAATCATAGCTAAAATTCGTGGGTGGCTAGTAGAGGATAACTGGGAAGGCTGTAATTTCTCGTCAGCATGTCATAAAATGGTAAACAAAGTTTACGGCTGTAGAGGAATGGTCACCGACTGCTGAGACTTCATCAACCAATCTATCTAAAACCCGCACCTTTCTTCAAGTGACTTTTATCTCTTTCCTTACTAGAAGGAACCCCTATAAGGCCAACGATTCGTTTCAAACGAGGAGGTGAAACAGTTTGCGATAACGTGACTAAACAAATAAGGACAGGATTTTTTACCAGGCAGGAATATTCAAAATTTTCCAACGGAGGAACAAGTACCAAAACCAATAGGGAGACTATGTCTAAAAATAACTTTTGTACATACAATCATTTGGCTGAATTGGTTGTATGAAATGAAATGTACATGTTTCACTACAAGCTTTGTAATATTACTTTTTGATCACCCCGTGTATACCGGGTACCGAATTTAGCACTAAAATCATATTCAGAAATACATACAACATAAAATTGAATCAGTGAACATTAGCATGTGTTTTAAAAACACT
>CM063505.1:16934881-16947381 GCA_032207245.1 Pardosa pseudoannulata
TGAGAAGGGGCGTTGTCTAGTTGGAACATTCCATTTCCAGCTGGATGTTAAGGTTGCAACAATGATGTTCAGATACCCTCTAGCATTCATGGTCTGCTCTACCACAACCACGGGTCTCAGAGACGCTCAAGATAACGTCCCCTAAAGCATAATACCGCTACCACTGGCCTGTGTATGACCTGTGCATTGAGAGAGCAACTGTTCGCCTGGAAGACGGCATATCCTGTGACGGCCATCGGCGTGATGAATAACAAACCATGATACATGT
The DNA here is from genome assembly GCA_032207245.1 of Pardosa pseudoannulata. Taxonomy (NCBI): domain Eukaryota; kingdom Metazoa; phylum Arthropoda; class Arachnida; order Araneae; family Lycosidae; genus Pardosa; species Pardosa pseudoannulata. The sequence continues at coordinate 16,935,150 of CM063505.1, forward strand.
GACCAGGCAACTCTCTCCCACTGATCCATGGACCAGTCGCGATATTCCCGTGCCCAGCGTAAGCGCAGTTGGCGATGACGCTCGGTCAGCAAAGGCACACAAGTGGGACGCTTGCTGTGTAGCCCCATATCCAACAGTGTCCGCTGAATAGTGTGCTCCGATACTATTCTACTTGGCCCTGCATTGTATTGGGTTGTCAACTGAGCCACTGTCTGGCTTCGGTTTTGCTTCACCATGCGAGACAGTCTCCGACGACATTTTTCTTTGATAGCGTGTGGACGTCCAACACCATGTCGTCTACTGCTGGTTTCACCGTTATTCATCCACTTTGCATAAGTACTAACAACTGTAGATCACGAACAACCCACGAGTCGTGCAGTTTCGGAAATACTTGTTCCGAGCCTTCGAGCCATTACAATCTGCTCTCTATCAAAATCGCTTAGATCCTCAGCCTTTCCCATGACACACAGTAGTAAGTGAAAGAATGATTCTTCATTATCTCCAGCAGCAGTTAAATACCACTTTCACCTGTTTACTGTGTTTCTTATTCCGAAATTTTCCTTTTCCATATAGGGCGCCCCAGGTTTTTTAAATTTCAACTTGCCACTATTGAGGATGGAATGTAATACAAGTTTTTGAAATTACATATTTTTTAAATAAAACTAAAAAATTCATTACAAGTTAGATTTAAAATATCCATCAATATATATTCAAAAGAGGTTTTTTGGGCGTTAATGCGTTAACCTGATTACATTTTAGTCGTATATATTATAACAATAGGATAAATTGAATGCAGACTATTAAACTATATATTTTATAACATATAAATATCAAACATATTCCGAAAAATATCGAAATCACAATTTTTTTAAATAAATTATGCTTGTAATTTATCTTAAAAAAATTTAAGTGTATTTTACTTATAATGTATGAAGGATTAACATTTTGTAGACTTCTGGAACACATACATTCCCTTTAATACCAAGATTTTAATAACAGATATTAAAAGAATCGATGGTATATAGGTACATATATGTGTTTCTGCATTATGTATATATATATATATATATATATATATATATATATATATATATATATATATATATATATATATATATATATATATATATATATATATATATATATATATATATAATTTTATTAGATATAGTTATGGGTGATAACGGTCACACGAATATTTCTAAAAATATGAGTTAAAATTTTTCATATAAATGATGTTTTCAATTTATTATCATAATATAAAAATTTAATCAAAATCAATGCATAACTCATAATATAACTATATCATACATAATTCCTAATATAAAATTTAATCATTGCGTATACGTAAAGTAACAATAAAATGCTATACTCTGGATTGGTTTTGTGCTCTCTCGTCTACTGTTTTGCTACACGAGCGCTAATGCACGACCTATTTCTTTAAGTCGATTTCGCACGGCTACGGACATCCATATCAGAAATGGGATTCGAACCTATGACTTCCGGTACCAGCGTACAGCGCCGTACTTATTAGGTATCATTTAGATATACAGTAGGAGAATAATGCAATATGTTTGCTAAGAAATATATTGCATTGTTGGATTAATAGTTATTGAAAAAATATATTTGCTAAGTCTTCATCAAAGCAATTGTTTACCTAATTTCAAAAACTTACTAATAGGTATGGGAGATGATCTCGAGTAGAATGCTGTTATTCTAAGAATATGATGAGTAGTGAAATTATTTAACTATAATAATTATTTTAATATTTAAAATATTCATGATTTAAAAAAGGCCGCATTAGACTTTGGTTGTTTAAAAAAAAATAACTATTTTGATTTACCCTTTGACGGTAGTGCCTTGTTCCGTGAAACCGCATATTAAATAGGTTTTTTTTTATCTGCCTCTTAAAGAAACATGAAAAAACATTTTAATTTTATGTTTTCAACCCTTTTATACTTATTTTTTTACTCCTTTAAAATAAAGGTGTTTAAACTTACTTTAAGTAATCAGATTTTCACATTTATGACTCCAAATGAAAGTGCTTACCTAAATAACACTTATAAACTATTTAGTTATTTATTTATTAATATTTTAAAAATTGTTCATTTGTTCTCCCGAAATATTTGAGAAAAAAATTTAAGTTATCATTTTTACGCAGTAGAAGAGGGGGGAGGGTGCTTTCAAATTACCTCACCTAACTCTTCCGACACAGAGTAAAAAAATTATATATATCTCACATTTTTAAGATCTATAGATCACATTTATAAAGGAATTTTATTAAATCCCAAAGAACTCTTAATTGTACACGCCAAAGCGTTAAATGAAAATTTCTTTTAAATAAATTTAAACCATTTACCTACATATATTCTAATATTCCGATATTTATTTCATATTTAACTGAACAAAATTAAATTTTAATCAAAAACATCTTTTACAAAATATTTCCTGTAAGTTTTTTGTTAGCTAAAACCACAATAAGGGAATTAAGTTATACGTGTCTTCGTTTCGAATCTTTTTTTGATACATAAGCAGGTATTAATTTCTTCGACCAAACTCATTTTTCACCTTAGGGTTAAACAGGCAGCACTTAACATGTCTAGAAAAGAAAACTTTAATAAAAAAAATTACTCTTTACAACTGATTTATGATTTTATTGCCCATTACGTGTTTGCTTCTTGATAAACTATTTCTTTAAGCCCCTGTGTAATTCAGATCAATTGCTGGGGGCAAACTGTTAATTAAAAATAATTAATTGATTAGAGGGGAATTACATACACGGAGTAAGAGGAGATTAATTAGTGCCGGTCATAGGTGAAGTTCGAGCCTGTTAATCTTGTTTGCCAATGCGAAAACCGACACGCAAACTGGTTTTATTATTATCGGCTTATGAACATAGTAGTCGTACTTAATTATGTTAAACACACATATACGAGCAAGATATGTGTTCAAGATAGTGGTAGTACATTCGCCCTTGCTGGATTTCGTTTTGTGACTTTTGCACTCTGATATTTTCTGATATTTTCGCTAGATATTTAACCAGGTTTCAGGCTATCTGCATCTACCCAGGACAAGAAAACCTCGCCGAAATAATTCCAATGTATATATCGCAAAATTGTTTGAACTTATTAAAATTTGTGTGCATTACCAGTTTCCACTGCGCGTAAAATAGATATTTAACAGGGTTTCAGGCTATCTGCATCTACCCAGGACAAGAAAACTTCCCTGGAATAATTTCGATGTATACATAGCAAAAATTTTTTAACTTATTAAAATTTGTGTGCATTACCAGTTTCCACTGCGCGTAAAATAGATATTTAACAGGGTTTCAGGCTATCTGCATCTACCCAGGACAAGAAAACTTCCCTGAAATAATTTCGATGTATACATAGCAAAATATTTTGAACGTATTAAAATTTGTGCGCATTACCAGTTTCCACTGCACGTAAAATAGATATTTAACAGGGATTCAGGCTATCTGCATCTACCCAGGACAAGAAAACTTCCCTGAAATAATTTCGATGTATACCTAGCAAAAATTTTTTAACTTATTAAAATTTGTGTGCATTACCAGTTTCCACTGCTCGTAAAATAGATATTTGACAGGGTTTCAGGTAATCTGCATCTACCCAGGACAAGCAAAACCTCTCCGAAATAATTCCGATGTATACATAGCAAAATTTTTTTAACTTATTAAAATTTGTGTGCATTACGAGTTTCCACTGCACGTGTGGAGAGTTTTTAAACCATGAAAAGAGTGAAAACATTTCCTCGCATTATCACTGATCACTGGAGGTACTCAAATTTAGCAATACTTTCGTGTATATTGAACATACATTTGGATGAAGGTTTGAATAAGTTGGCCTTAAATGCTAGAATTTATTACTATAAAACGATAGTTTATAAATTATTGATAACTAGCATATAACCCGTCATACGACAGAATCAGTAAAATTTTTTAATTTTCTAGAATTGTAAAGTTTTAGTCCGGTAAAAAAATGGTTTGTTTTTTGGCTCAGAATTATCTGGTACACGCTTAATAATTTGTTTATCTTTATTGACCATATGTTAGTTGCCAACTTTAACTTGTCTTGTAATATTATCTTGTGATAGGATGGACAGCAGAGATTTTAATATTGATAGTGATTATTTGGGGGTATATATGAATGATGCCCAAAATTTAGCGAATCGATTGTAACCCCGCGGTTATGTATAAAAAACAAACATACAAACGAACAAACTTCTTAACTTTCAAATATATATAACTTAAAAGCTAGATATTTATTAGTCTGTGCAATAAACTCCTAAATCTTTATGAAAAGAATTTGGCTGTTGGCATATTACAGTCGACATATGTCACTGGTGATTTCTACATCATAATGACGTCAGACATCGGCAGAGATGGTAATTTGGTATCATAAATATCCCTCTCTGACATCATTATGACGCAGAAGTAGTCAGTGACACATTTCGACTGTAATATGGTAGCACCCATGTTGGGTAGAAGCTGCTCTTCAGTAACATGACTTGTGGGTACGAACCCCGCTGCTGTCATAGATGATCATAGCTGTTCGTTGAGATGAATAAAATATATATCCATTGTATGTGTATGCAATGATTTTTAAAGTTCATATTCTAGGAAATTTTATATTCACCTATATTGTGGGGAGAAGGAGGAGGGAGTGGTATTTTGCACATTGTCCGGGAGGGCAAAATGCAGCCCTTATTGTGTGATCACTGTTAACAATTCTCAAATTCCTTCAAGTTTGTTTCTTCAATTTTGTTTTGTTAAACATTTCAGGTAAATGAAAATTTACGAGCAAACGGTGGTGGTCATTGTGCCTTTCTTGGTTTATGGCTTATAAAATTTGAACATGAGGACAGGATGGTAGATAATAAGCCACACAGTTTAGGGACCTATTGCGTCAGGACAAACCAGTCAGTACGAAATACTTACTCCTCAATGGTTGAAATTTATTGAATTTTGCTCAGTCTCGTTAGCCGTGTTGCAAAAAGTATATCGTAGCACTCCAAACCAAACCAAATCAAACCAAACCATTGAATTTTGCTTTTCTTCGAACAGATTATAAAACTTTGAAAGGAGGGGGTAGGACTAATAAGTCACACAGTTTATGAATCTATTCTGTAGAAACGTATATTATGACATTATAACAGCCTATCAGTGAAAAACATTTAAGCCTGATTTGTTGCAATCGTTTGTGTTTTTCTTGGCCCATAGATTCTAAAACTTCGAAAAAGTGGGAAGTGAGGGGATAGTAAGCCACACAGTTATAAACCTATTGTGTTGAACAGTGATCAGACCATCATACCAGGCACTCAGTGAAAAACATTTACACCTAATTTGTCTTAATTAAGTGTCTTTTTTAACACATAGATTATAAAACTCCGAAAAAAGTGTGTGGGTAGAGGCTGGTAAACACAGTTTAGGAACATATTATTAGAATCGTATTTCAGGGCTAATATACCGTACATTAATACCTACATACCTAATCCTAATAAATTAGTCAGTGGGGAAATTTACATCTGATTTGTTATAATTTGTTGCCACTTTGCTTGCCACGTAGACTATAAAACTTTGAAAAGGGGATAGGGTAGATAGCCATACAGCTTAGGAACCAATTTATTAGAACCATATTCAGGACATCATACTAGCCAGTCAGTGAAAAACATTTAAACCTGATTTGTCACAATTGCTTGTGCATTAATTGTGGTATTAAAATTTTTTATAATGTGTTTTTCTTTTCATTTCAGCAACAGATGCATGCCCAACAAGTTCCACCTCACGCTCATGTCCCGCCCCTTCCTATGATGCCACACGCTGCTGCGATAGCTGGTCTACAAACGCCCACTCTACCCCCCAGCAGTGCTGCGGGGCTCCTTGCACTCTCGGGTTCCCTCGCGGGACCACACCTCTCTGCAGCCGCAGCCGCTGCAGCATCTACAGCGTCTTCATCGTCATCATCGTCATTAAAAGATCATAGGGACGAAAAAAGAAATTCCAATTGTAAGTGAAAGCTATCATTTCTGCCAATTGTTGTTAATCTTGTAAACGTTTGAGTCGTATTTTTCTGTCTCTTTATTTGAACCTATGCGCTCCCTACAAGAATCTTCTTTTTAAGTTCTTTAGTAATCCTTATAGCAATGATATTTTTCCTTTTTATATTTTAAGCTTTAAAATGCCTTAAAAACTCAATAGACTATTTCTCGACCTGATCTCCATCCTTTTAAACTTAAACAACTCTAAATAATACTGTTACACTACAACTATTACTAGGCGCACATGAATAATATTGTCTTGAGAGGATCTCATAAACAAACTAAAGCTTAATTCAACTCATTTCTCAAAGCTCAAATATTACAAATGACAAAACTTACTAAAACACGCTGGCCTTTTCTTGCCTTCTAGAAGGCAAAATGTCTTCCTGACTCATAGCCGAATGGATCACACGAGATTTACTCATGCTCACTTTTGTTAAATATGCTTCTGCTTGTTGGACATGTAACGTCAGAATGAGAAACAAACATATCCTTGTTGGAAGCCCAAATTTTAATAATTATAGAAACTTTAAATTTTAAACATGCAACATTGGTTTACATGACCTGACTGTGCAGTATCATCTCTTGCAAATCTTTTTCTTTCTCATATCGCTCTTTACCATCATATATGACTTTTAGCTGTTCTTAGCATTGTTCACTCAGTTGTTTTAATGTAAATTAGATTTCAATTTTTTTTACCTTGTTGGGTTTAGCACAGTATGTCCATTATTTGCATTCATAGCCATAAAATTTCCTCGAACCATTCTTTTTATTTACACAAGAGAAATACTAAAAAGCTAATTGAAAATTTCTTAGTATTGTTTTAATCATTTAAAGGTTGTAATAGTTTCATCATTAAGCTGGTAGTTTGTAATTTTTAATGATCTGTCCTACATCCATCTCCATCTAAAACAGCCTTGTGAAAACCAGTAGTGATTAAATATTTTCTGTGTAAAATATTTTTGCCTTTAACATTTAAAATATCTAGGAAAATAACTTTCACTTCTGACTGACTCCATCCCCTTCACAAAAAAAATAAATAAAAAAATGTATTGACCAGCTATTATTTGTTAACGTCCCCAAAAACTTTTGTTTCTCTAAGCACAAAAAAAAAATAAAAATTATCGCCCAAACCTTCCATGAAAACATCGAAACCAATATTCTAAAAATACTAAAATACAAAAAAAACTTGTTTTCGTCTTTTAAGGAAAATATAATTCCTAAACGATCTACTTTCAGGGAAAATCTTAAATAAGCTTTGTTTCCAGTCGTCTTAATGTTTCAGGCTGCCTGTATGAGGCTCCATTTTCCAACAATTGGCTCAATCAATTTTATTTCTTTTCCTTGAGATCTGGCTTTTGTTCTTTATTTGCCCGAAGACAAAGGGTTTTGTTTGCTGTAGATCTACCTGGAGGTTTTTTTTCTTTGGTTGCTCTTTTCCTCTGTCTTTTCTTTTAAAAAATAACAAAATAAGTTAATTGATTCGGGTTACCAAATCTATCTCTCAAAGTTTTCTTTTATTCGTCAAATACTAGATCGAATAGATAAGCGGATATCTCGGAGATATCAGGTATGTAGGGCATTATTTTACATAAAAAAAATCGTTATTACTTGGGTTAAATTGTGGTCGTTTAAAAAATTGGACGTTAATATCATTTTATTTTTTTTTATAAATTCCCTTTTGAAAAGTTTTTAAATTCTGTAGAATTGCTTTTTCTGTTACGAACTTTTCCCTTAATTTAATTTAAATGTATTGCTTAGTTTATTTGTAAATAATGTATAATTTATGAACTTTTTAAAGATATAAGTTTGTTTAGTGTATGTTTTGCATTAGAGAAAATGTCGAAAAGAAATAATAGGGAACTTGTTCAGTTCCTTATATGTAATATTAAATAAAATTGTATTGGCTATTAATACAATAATACAATAATATTCAATAATAAATAATAAAATATACAATAATATTAAATATGATTGTATTAAATAAAATTGTCTGACTATAAAAATAGTCAGACTTGTCAGAACAACACTTCATGTTAAGTAGAAGCCATGAAGTTATTTTGCGTATTTAAGTAGGTAATACCATTGTATATTAAACTACTTGAAATTAATTGTTCACTTTTTACCTAATATGAGGTTAGAAAATGCTGATTACATTGTATCAGATTCCAGAATATAAATAGTGAAAGTAAATCTGAATAACTTAATGTCCATTCCGAGCTCTTCAATTATTTAAAAATATAATGTTCGTTTTACAATTCTCAGCTATTATATTCATGCTCATTTTCTATTTCAAATAGCCAATGTTTATGGTGGTCTATGTGTCTTTTTTTTTTTCAATAAAGACATCATCTAAAATGTAAAAAGTTTATTGGGACACATATAGTTATGCTTCTTTATTTATAAATAATTCCTTAAGTTATCAAAACTATGGAACCTATTCGTGTTTAGCTTATATTCTTAAAAAATATAGCAAAAAAATGTGTACTGAGTCTAAAATCAAAATGGTACTTTTTATAGAGTATCACAATAGAAGTTAAATTCTAACTCTGAAAGAGAGTGAAAGCAATTTCTTTTCGTTTATACTTATAACATAGAGCAAGATGATAGTATTGGCTGACTAGCTGTGTATTTGGTGTACTAGCTTGTAGTCATTTTCTTGAAACATTTTATTTTGTCTGTAGTTTAAAAAAAATAAAAATCGTAGCCATTGATCTTTCGAATATATAGGTTGATAGGGGCAGATATAGGTGGTTAAAAGATAGAACTTTATATAAATTGGTTCAAAAGGACTATTGGTTTTAAGGGTAATTTAGCCTATAATATAAGTCAGATTTCTTCTCCTTAAATTCTCGTTTCCACCTAACTCATCAGTTTTTATGCACTTTCTTCCACAAATAAACATATATTGTATTTAAATCAAAATAATATTCTAAGGCCAAATCGAAGCAATATGAAGAAAGGTTATATTGGTCACTTTATAGCTAAATATTCAAAGTGGGAACCATAAGGCTAAACGATAGCTCAACAATCAGTCTACTTTATGTTCATCTATTATATTGAATTCTGATGTACACCGAAACTTAAGCTCAGCCTATTCAATGAAATCAAAAGTTCGGAACGTCTACCCGATGTTTTGACGTCTGTATGATACAAGAATTCCAGAAGATTGCTTTTTAAGTATATGTAAAACAAGACATTTATTACAAAAAGTAGATTATATTAATTATATTGCTGTACCAGTAAATATTACAACATACAACAGAAAATTCCAAAGTTAGTTTCTTAACTAAAGCAATGTTCCCATACCGTTTTATAGAGAAGAAAAAATAAATATTTTTAAGTAAAAACGATGCAAAGAAAAAATAAAGCAATAATAGTAACAAAAGTCATAAATAAGCAGCTGTCATGTAAAGTCACGTGATTCTCCACTCATTTCTACGATGAAAGAGAGATTGCGTAATTATACTTCAGACCCAATATGTGCCCTAACACCTACGACTCTCTCTGTGCTACTAAAATATCAAGAGGTTGGTCAACAATGACCCCCATGGTAAACAAGGTTTTAAGGAATAGCCTCTTGATTTAGATCACTATATTCATACATAGTACCTTTAGTCGTTAAAACAGTGGAGTTTAGTCTATGTTTACTTTGAATTCTTATCAAATATAAACAAAACATGTTTATTCAGTCTAAAATTAAAATGGCTTTCTTTGGAGATGACAACAAGTTACGATCTGACTCTAAGAAAGAATAAAAATAAATTGATCTATCTTTGTTTATACTTATAACTGTACAGTACTTGTAAGTTTACACTACCGTAAATTCTTTCAGCCGCAGGTATACATTATTTAAACAGCTGTCTTTCATTTCAGAGCTGAGGGGGAAAAACATTATGCAGTACTACAGTCATTAACAAATAAAATGGAATATCACTAAAACTTGAGCACTCTGATGTTAAAGGAGGGCAGGAAATCCTTCCTTGAATAATATTTACCCAAAATATCTTTTCAGTCGTTTCTAAGCCATTAGAGCGAAAAAGGAATTGAGTCTTAAGGTTTTCCTTTTGTTCGGACTGAAGAAATAAAAATGAAAAAAAAAAAACCAAAACATATTTCTTTAGACTCTCTCATTAGGTGCCCTTTTTTAACGCGCAGATTTGGGAGGGGGTCGGGGAAGAGGAGAGAACAAAAGTGTCGCAGAAAAACATTCATTGCGACGTTTTTATTTACCTATCTCGTCTCTCACTATCTAATCCCGGTGGCTTTGCCCCTCTCAAATCTCCTCTTTTATATCTCTATAATAACTCACTGCAATGAGGCTTCGCAGTCATTTGCAAACAATTGCTTTGTCGCTCGCTCTCAGCTAATAATAATCACATCTTAGGATATGTTTGTCCTTTTTTTTATTTTTCGAGGGAGAAATAAAAATCACTTTAGAGAGCAGAAAAAAGAGGGGGATAGCTTCGGGGGCCCACGTGTTGTAATCTAATTCAGAGAAATAATACCGACTCCGAGCTCTCTCTGGATAGATGGCATCAAATCCGATTACAAAATCCTATTGCTTCACTCTCATTTAGTATTGACTAGAAAATATATATATAGATGGATATAGATATATATATGATAGATGGATTTATTTTGTTTTAGATATTTTCTCGTTGCTCATTTCGTCCTGGTACGGGATTGAGAAAATAAATAAATGTGATGAAAGGAACTCCTAAGTTCGAGGAATGGGTTCGGGAACTTAGATTTCTTGAGCAAATAAAATAAAAATAGATGAAGAGAAGAAAGTTGCTCACGAGATGAGATTACAGTACAACTTAAGTTTTTGCTCGTCTAACAAAGGATTGCGCTAGAGTAGTCATCTGCTGAGGATTCGTTAAATTTCTCTCTTATTTATTTCCGTCCATTTTATTTACTAGTATACTTATTACAGTAAGATGGAAATCTGAATAATCAAAATAGCTCAAAGTCTGAGCCTTGTAAGCTAAAGGTATGTGAAACTAATCGTGCATGTTTGTAAAATTGCATTATTAGCATATCTGCAAAGGACAGCTTCTTTCTTTGTTCAAGATCCACAGTCAGTTATCTTGGAAATAAATTGAAGAATAAGAAGTTATGTAAGCTTTAGTGATTTTAAGCTTTTATTACATTTCATTTCTTAATTTAAACCCTTGACATACAATGACGTCTGATGGACGTCATTCATATCTACAAAGGACAGCTTCTTTCTTTGTTCAAGATCCACAGTCAGTTATCTTGGAAATAAATTGAAGAATAAGAAGTTATGTAAGCTTTAGTGATTTTAAGCTTTTATTACATTTCATTTCTTAGTTTAAACCCTTGACATACAGTGACGTCTGACGGACGTCAGTCATTTCATGTGCCAATGTAGACTTTGACGTCTCAGAGCGGCAAGAACTATCTCAGACCGACGTCGTGCAGTATAATATTACATCATTTAAATATTTAACTCCTTTAATTTTGTTTCATTAGATCGTTCAAGATGCCATGCGTTGTTTAAAAAATAATATAAGAAGCGAAACAATATAGAAGTGTAATAAATTTCAATTCCTTTATCTTTTCGAAAATGCTTTAAAATGTTTCAGAATTTACAAAAGTACTAATTTACTTTATACTATTACTTAATTATAACCCATTAACATCATACTTGAACCTCATTAATCGGTACATAGCAATTTTAAGATATAAAGTAAAATATTCCGTTTCTCAGCTTGCATATAACTTTTGAGTTGATCCAAATTAAATAGTATTTTTCGAGTGCATCTAATTTCATTTTATTTGGCCGAACGATGGCCGATAGGTTAGGGTGCTGGCCTTCGGTACCGGAGTTCCTGGTATCGAATCCTACTGTGGCATGAATGTTCGTAGCCGTTCGGAATCGGCTTTAAACTGTAGGTCCCGGTCTCATTAGCCCTCGTGTTGCAAAAAGTAGACCGTAGCACTCCAAACTAAACCAAACCAACCATTTTATTTGTATGCCAACGGGCCAACTTCGGACGAATGCGTCAGGCACAGTTAATTGCATTAAAATACTCTAAACAAATTTGCTTAATTCTCAGTAGGCCATGTTAGCAAAATTTAATTTTCCATGCACATTTTATATGCGTTTCAGTTAAATGAAGTGCATACATCTGATCTGTACTTAACA
>CM063505.1:16954881-16972381 GCA_032207245.1 Pardosa pseudoannulata
ATCCATGAGAAATTTGTCTTGCGTAGCATCGAATAGCCAAATTAATGTACATAAATTTAACTGCGGGTGATACCTGTTCCAAACCATGAAGACTGTAACTGGAAGATGGAGACTTGTGTGTATGTCATAAATTTCTCAATTATTTTTTCACTAATTAATTATTTTTTCACTGTTTTTTCACTTGTCATAGGAGAACTATAATTTGATAATACTGGATTATATAAATAAAATTCTTTTAGGCGACTTTACAAAACACATTTAAATTCTCATTTTCCTTATGAAAATATTAGAGTTTTTACTTATTTTTTTTTTTAATTTCAGGATCTTAATCGATCTGTATCTTAATCGATTAGCTGTCTCAAATATACCTTTTAGACATTTCTTTTAAATATGGTATAGATAAAAAGCTATTAGTTACTCTAGTCCTGGTGCCGTCTGATGTTTACCCGTGTTTGCATAGCCCACGAGAAATTCGTCCTGGGTAACATCAAATAGTCAAATTAATGTAGATAAATTTACCTGGAGATAATACGAGCTCCGGACCGTGAAAACTACAACTGGAAGATGGCGGCCTGTGTGTGTGTGTATGTATGTGTATGCAGACGGAGAGTATTCAAGCGAAAGTAAAATCGGGAAGGCGGGCAAACAGATCCCTACCTCCGTAGCGCCAGATCGAATGGAGGAAGCACAAACTCAAAAATGGGAAAAGCAAACGGGAATGGAAGGCGGATTTCGGGAAAACAATTGACGGTCTGTCCGTGCTGAGAGAACGAGAGCAAATATTGGAGAGGGAAAAGCGAAATTCATTTTTGCCGCGCGCGATAAAAGTGTTTGGAAAGCAAACCCTTGTTGTTTCGTCTTGGCTTCTGTTTGCGTTCCATACTCGGAGTCCCTCCCGCACCCACTTCTTCTCTTTCTTCTGGAAGAGACGAGACTGCCTGCACCCTCCCTGTGTACTTCAGGAAATGTATCTCTGTGAAAACTGCAACCAAATCAAATTACATGCCACAGTTTGTTCTCTGCACAACAGCTTTTTCCCCGCCCACCACCCCCTTTTCCTGAATGTACACTGGGTTGCTTGCGACCCAGTTAATTCCTCTACGGTTCGGATGAAAACAAGATTTCTCCCTGGTGTTTACTGACTGGAGTATGGATACTTGCAAAACAAAACCGGGTTTGAACCAATCGAACAGGACGTATATGGGAATGGTAATTTTATAGAATTGCAAAAATATAGATGCATAGATTTTGTTTCTCGGGGGACGTACGCGGCAAATCGTTAACTTTAGGCATGGCGGAGGCATTTTCCATTTTTTACTTCCCCTTTATCTGATAAATATGGATCTGGCATTTAGCTCTATTCACGGTTGAATAAGAAAATATTTGTTAACTGCATTAGTGCGGCGGAAATTTAAATAAATTTAGACTATAGAACAGACCTGCTTTGATTAAGTAGTATAATAAGTATATATTTTTACAGTGCTTATAGATTAAAAAAATGAAGACTGAAATTTTTAGATTTAAACTTATTAATAATTCACTTCCGAATGATATTTTGCCTATTTAGAGGATTCCTGAAGATTGTGCATTTGTAACTACAATCAGTATGAAACAAACTTTTATTTTGTTCCCATATTGCATACTAATGACCAATAGCGATTAAGCACGTTTTCCTTGAACTTAGGGATGCCCTTTTAAAAAAATATCCATTTGCTATAATTTCTTTGAATATGCAATCATGTTCCATATAAATAATATAAGGAGTTAAAACTTTGTAAAAAAAAATGGAGCTGATATATAGGCAGTGAAACTATACTGCGTGTCAGTTTAAGCGCAAATGATTAATGGGCTGAAACAGAACAGTCTTAAAACTTTTGATTCTTCCGTTTACAAGTTATCATATTCATAAAATAAGGGCTAAAAGTATTAATAATTTTCCTATACTATTTTAATAAAAGGATTTAAAGAAAATTAATTCTATAGAGCTGAAATATTAAATGAACAAAAACATCCCCTATATAATAATATCCTATGTTATCTGTCCATCTGTCCTCGAATTGATGAAGCGGTTGGACCTGAAACGGATAGAGGCATCCATATTGGATTCTTAATGAGTTAGGGTTAGTAAAATTCAAAGCGAGTAAAGTTTATCTTCTCCTAAACTATCCATCCGATTCTAAAATAAATTGGTATAAATAAGCTTCATATCACAGCGAAAAATACTGTCGTCTTTAAAACGTTCGAAATCCACCCCTTTCCCCCTTTTAGAGTCTTTTATGCTATTATTTCGAGCCTTATTTTCCCCGGTTAAGATCAGGCTATTAAATTTATCAATTTATCACATAATAAATAGGTAAAATAACATTTTTTCTAGCATTATGACGTCATTCCTTTCGCCATCTCATTGAATCATTTCTTATTTTAAGTTATTTAAATATCGTCTGCATTATTTTCATCCGTTTTATCACTGAACTTAGATATTACGTAAATAATTTTCTTTTATATTTGGCTCAAATAATAGATTAGGTACATGCGTAATCATTTTAAATTTAATCATCGATTATTTTTTGTTGCAATTAAAATTTTATCACCGGCATTAACAACAAATTCTATCTATGTCCAGGGTGTTAGTGGAAATGATAGTCTCATTCTTTTACTTCCATTAATGACTGTGGCAGAAAAATTGGGAGAACTTAACGATAATTTCGACGTATGTAAGAAAACTTTGAGTTATATTTCCAAATGAATACAACGTGATTCTAAACTGCATTCACAGTATCGGGAAACTGAGAGGAGTATGAAGATAAACAAATTATTGAGCGTGTACCAGAGAATTCTCAACCAAAAAACAAACCAATTTTTTAATTGCCTCATAGAATACATTACAATTCTGGAAAATTAAAAATTTTACTGAACCCGTCATATGACGGGCTATATGCTGGTATGAAATAGCACCTTAATAAATATGAACTTACTCATTTTAGTAATGTTTATTATAGCTTAATATATTAAAGAAGTACAAAATATTCATAAACTAAATTTGCAAGGAATTTTATTAGCCATATATATTAAATGTAAAAATAATAGGTAATTTTTCGTATTTAAATAAACTAGAATTGTTCTACCTCTTACGATCAAAAGATAATAAATAATTATTCAAGTGTATTTCAAAAGATCAGTTATGCTGATAAACTTAAAATAATTTAAAATTGTCATTAAAGTTTTTACCTATTAATACGTGTTTTATTTTCAAACGTTATTACCTGATTTATTTGATTTATTTTATACGCAAAAAAAATCTCTAAGATTTATATTTATAATCCCTTTTTGTTGGTTTCATTGGTTATATACACAATTTTAAAATCTTAAATATTTATTCTTTGTTTTAAATTAAGTACGTTAAAATATTAAAATTCATTTTAATTTCTGAAGTTAGACTAATAAAAACTGGCTAGTTTGTAATGATACTAAAACTCATAAATTTTAACATTTTTTTATGGCGAAAATCTAGTTTTATTAAGTATCATTCTGAACTTCAAACTAATCTACGATTGTCAGAAGAAATTACATCTTAATAGATTTTTACCTTTATCCAAAACGTAAGTTGTTCTGTTTTCTTTTATAATCCTTCTTGCATTTTAAGTTCAAACTTTAAATTCCGTAGAGAAGATCATTAAATATGAAAATGCAAAAACCTTGTTTTGAAGAACTGCAAAAAAAAAAAATTTTTTTTTTAAAGCTTTAATTTTATGGAATATTTTGGTTTATCTTCAAAAGAAAAAAAAACTTTCTGAATAGATTTTTTTAATAAAGAGAATTTTGGAGATGGAGCCTTGTATTTTACATTTAACATGGTCATTCCTCGGGCATATAATAGAAATATTTTAATGTGAAAATATTTATCTAATATTTATCTTAATATATATTTATTTTTCAGTTTAACAGTAAGTTTATTGTACTATTAAAGAAATATTAAGTTTTTACAAAATTCGATACGTGTGTATGTGTAAAAATAATCTTCCTAAAATACATGTATTTGTACTTGATATTCTTTTCAATTATATATAATGTGTCTGTTTATTTATACATATCCATACACATGTATGTGTGTGTATCTATTTATAATATGCATACACACATTTGTATTTACGTAAGTTTATATATGTGTTTGTTGATACATAAATATATGTACGTACATGCATAGAAATTCATACGTAGATTCAAATGTGTCTTTATTTTTAACTTTATAATATATGCTATAATATACAATTTTCTTTATAAAATATTTTATTGAATATTAAAACGTTTTTAGTCTTATAAATTTTCACTAACCTTTGTTTTCTTTTCTTTTTCCTCCCCTTGGATATCTTCTAGCTGTAAATGACGACAGACAGGTAAGTCAGCTTAAATACCATTTCCCGTAAGTCTAAAATGTTTATAAAACATGCAAATTCATAAAGCTACTTCTAAAGTGGAAAAATACAAATGAGCTTTTACCAGGTATAGGTGCTGCTTTGATGTTATTTTTGTTTGTATTATTACTTTTCATTGTATTTTAACTATGGTATTAGATTTTCGAAGATATTTAGGCATTTCCTGGGGTAAATAGAAAAAAATCATTTGACCATTTGCCTGTTCACTTATGATATAATCATCTATGCTTCATACACTTGAATATCACAGTCGATACAGAATGATATAAAATATATAAAAGCTTGTAAATGAAATATGGTTCATTGTGTATCACATGTGTTATACAATCGTATAAAGCCTGAGATGTTTGTGTCATATGTGATGTAAAGGACAGGTAAAGGGTTAATAGATATAATTACCGTTTATTCTGCTTTATACCCTTTGAAGAAAACTGGTTTCCCAGTGCAGACACCTAATAAATTTTTTCCTTCTTATTAAAGACACATGAAAATGTTTTTCAATTTTCTTTGTTTTTTATTCTTTAAACTATCAATAGATGGTAGCACTATACACATTCTATTTGTCTCTTTGAAATGTATGTATTTAAACTTAGTTTACATGAAAAATTCAGAATTTGACTTTTCACTTTTATGACCTCAAATAAAAATATCGACACAAAATAACATTTATAAATTGTTTAGCTATTTATTTATTGAATTATTTTAATAATTTTTCCTTGTTTTTGTAATTTACTTCAAATTTTAAGAAAATATTTTTACGGTGTTTAAAGGGAAGATTTCAATTCCCCCATCCTGGAACCCTGCCCTGGAGAAATGTTAAAAAAAATTCATATATATTTGACATTTACATGATTCATAGATAACATTTATAACCTAATTCCATTGAATTTAAATTTTTTATCTAACGTTTTACGTTTTTCCTGCCATGTACATAACATATGGTATACATATCCTGGTATCTAATGCTTTATAAACTTGTATATTGCATATGATATACAATGAACTATATTTTATGAACAAGATTTTATTTATCTTATATTTTATATCATTGCGTATCACGTGGGATATACAAGCGTATAGAGAATTATATGCGTTTACATCGTACGTGATGTACAGAATAAACAAAGGATTAAAGATTTGAAATGCCTTACGTATTCTCGAAATTACGTACTTGGTATTAATTTTATATTAAACTATTAGCAACTATAACAAAGTTTATAAATTGCTTACATATTTAGTCTTTTGTCATAAAAAGAAAACCGTGATTTTAAATTTTCAGGCTAATGACATAATGCCATTTCTTGCTTACCTTTGTGTGTTATAAATTTGGTATTTAATCTCAATTAAAAATACTTTATAATTAAGCGCTCCTCTATTTAACAGATTCTATTGCCTTATTAGGCATGTTATATACATAAGAATACTCAGTAAATTAAAAATCAAACTCTTCTCTTCCACTGATCTTATTTTTTCATCCAAGGATATTAAATTTTTTCGTTAGGGTCCAAGGAAGAATGTTTTAGATAATCTAGTTCTATTGCTCATTTAAATTTTTCTGTAACAAGATTTTAGCTTATTTTTACTTTATTTAAGATTAGAGCTTGTTGCATTATTTAACAGTAAGGGATAATCTTTTTTGATCTTTTGCGTGTACTACATATATGAGTGCCAAACTAGGAGAGTGCCAAGTTCATCAAACTGAAAGATAAAGTTCTGAATAAAATATTTTCGTTTTGTACATTCACTTTTAATTAAGGGTTTATCTTGCATGCTAGATTTACCTGATATATTTTTTTTTTCATTCAAAATATAATCTGATTCCAAATTGTTAAACAGCATAAAATAGCAGTATGTCAATATTCCGTTCAAAGAATATTCAATACCACTATATTGATTGCTATGAACGTAAATCTTAGATTACACTTTTGGATAGCATGAACGAAATGAGCAATTAAGTGTTCTAATTTAAATTAAGGCTTTCTTAATAGTTTGTTAGATGTACTTGATATTAGATCTAACAAACTATTAAGAAAGATAAAAGAATTATATTTTTTATTGTTCTTAAATATTTGTAATGATTTTATGTATATGCATTACTTGATTGGCAATTAAGAAGATATAAATTTTTACATGAACATAAGGATTATATGTGCAGACAAAAATTTGCATGTATATATATTTAATTTTTGTTTCAAAACTAAGAATTAAAACAGAAAGGATAAAAAAATATATATTCTAGTGCAACTGAAAATTTAATTTTATTAAATAACACTACTTCATTTGTATAGTTTAACAAGAAGAAAATCTGAGATTCATAAAAAATCTTGTAGCTAATAAAATATACATCAATTAGTTCATTGGATACGAGTATTAGCTAGAAAATTGCTCGCTTATAAAAATTAAGTTTTAACTTCAGTTTGGGCTCTGCGCCAGAGACAAAAAAAACTCAGTTTTTTTTCTTAAGAGTTAAAAACGATTTCTTCAGTTTCATAATATTACTTTATGATAACATTAATATTACAAAAAAATTCAAAGAATATACAGGCTTTAATTAAAGTTTCTTCAGTGCCATAATATTTATTAAACTTGTAAAATATTTTTTTATGAATCATTGCTACGATAATTTATTCTGACAAGCATTTGATTGCAGCTCCACCATTTTAAGAAATCGAAAAACTATTCTTGCCATCTCTGAGTATTTTTTAAGAATATTTTTTTTAACAACAAACCTCTAATTTTTTATAGCAGACATACATTTTTTTATAGCATAACTTAATATTCAAAATGCTGAGTCAATTACGCCATTTATGACCTTCCCATTATATTAAAATGGGATATAATTCATTAAGATTGATTTTGTATTTCATTTTATACCAATATTTCAAATTATTTTCTAAATATATTCTTATATATATATATATATATATATATATATATATATATATATATATATATATATATGTGTGTGTGTGTGTGTGTGTGTGTGTGTGTGTGTGTGTGTGTGTGTGTGTGTGTGTGTGTATGTGTGTGTGTGCTTGTGTGTGTGTACAAACCTCTAATTTTTTTATAGCAAATAGACTAATATTCAAAATGCTGAGTCAATTACAAACGCCATTTATGACCTTCCCATTATATTCAAAGGTTTTATAATTCATTAAGATTGATTTTACATTCCATTTTATACCAATATTTCAAATTATTTTCTAAACATAATTTAATACATATATGTGTGTGTACCCAAAAGAAATTATAAAAAGATGCTTGCACTATTTCGCCAAAAAATTTCAAGTCTCCGAAATATGTTGAAATAGAAGAGACATGATTTTTGTAAAAGTTATGGATAAAAAATAGATATTCATGAATGTAATACAAATATATTTTCGTTTCTTAGTTTTTTAATAATTATAAAACATGTTGCAAATACCTACGCTGACTAATGTATCAATGCGTATTTAACCAAAAACGTGGTGATAGCTCAACTTAAATGAAGATAATGCATTGCAATACCTAATTTTTGTAACCATTCTCTACTCTTTGAGAAGACTTATGTTATTCAACCATTTGTAATAAAATTTTTATACAGAATTACGCAGTCGAAAAGTTGTGTGATATTTTCGTTACTTCTTAGAACTCTTATAACGTTATTCGTTTTAATTTTAATGGTCTTACTGTTCTTAAAATTGTTATACTACATAAACAACCCAAATTTGAAAATGAGCATGACATGGTTCAGAAATTTGTACCTAAATTAGAAAAATCTGTTTAGTTTCATAAAACTATTTCAGATATAAGATCCTTTATATTTTTTTGCAGTTATTTTTCAGTCAAATACTATTCATAATGAGTTTGATGCTGTCAATCTAAAGAACTGATATTAATTGAATTTCAGAGGGTAGATCGTTTCATTTTTCGACATAACGTAAGAGAATGAACTTGTTAAATAGATATGGAGTAGACTTGGATAAATTCTAATTTTATTATTGAATGTACGCAGCTACTGTGAAAAAGCCTAATATTTACGAGTTTTATTTATTACTTTTATTTATTCACTGCCAGGTATTGGGATTACTTCAAGCATAAGTAATTTGAATTGTTAGCACTCTTTAACTCAGTTTTTCGAGTTTTACATCTTCCATTTTGTTTATTCCTTCTAGCTTCCATTAAGCATTTCGTTTTTTAATTGATAGTGATGCAGTAGTATAACATTTTTTATACTTAGTGACTTTTTGTTGTGTTTGAGTGTTGACTGGTTATTATTCGAAGATTAATAAAGACCCATACGTTTAAAGTTGTTATGTCTATAAGCCCGTATGCTAAAGTTGTAACGACAACCTGCTTAAAGTCAAAAAATATATTAACTTACGTATTTGGTTAGTAAAAAATTCAAAGAATATATAGGCTTTAATTAAAGTTTCTTCAGTGCCATAATATTTATTAAACTTGTAAAATATTTTTTTATGAATGATTGCTACGATAATTTATTCTGACAAACATTTGATTGCAGCTCCACCATTTTAAGAAATAGAAAAACTATTCTTGCCATCTCTGCTTTTTCGTATGTTTAAAAAACAAAGGTTTTTTTTAAATACTCCAAACAGTTTGATGACTCTACTTTATGAAATGCGTTTTTCTTCTATGCTATCCCTTTAAATTTATTAGTATTTTACAAATTTATATAAACTGATACATTTTATTCAAACTTGTTTTAAAATTGTCCTATATTGTACACTCTTATTTGTTACAGCTGAATTCTCTTATTACATATTAAAAGAGTTTAATGATGAAATTATTTCAAATATGTCTATCATTTTTCAACAAACACTCGGAATAATTGTTACAAATTATCAGATTTTTTGTATGGCAACGTAAATATTTTAAATATTTTCATTTACCTGTGCTTCAAATGCACTTAGCTTTTCATGGAGTTTGTATCATGTATATTTATTTAAACCTTTTCTATAACATTGAACTAGTGTACATTTTTGTTCTAATTGTTTAGTTTATGTCACACTTATAATTAGAACATATATAATACCTACTAAACTGAAATCTACTTGAAAAGTTTTTTAAATCGCCTTACAAAGTCAGAATACATTTTTGTTTAGCCTTCATTCTGGTGAAACAAATGTTTCTACAAACTACAGTCATCATCTTTTTTTCCAACTGGCTAAGACTTTACCTTCTGTCTTTTCTTGATAATCCGCTGAGAGTGCGCAAGCGCAGATATCATGCCTCATCCATAAATAAATACCTCTGATTACTTCTATTAATTTCTGGCAATCCATGGAAACATTAACAAACTCCGCCGCAAATCTGACATTTACTTTTTAATTCCGAGTGATTAAATTAAGAGAGGAGCCCAGGAAAATGGCAAATGTTGAAACAGGAAATGGAAGGAAAAGAAGGGGTGGGGAATATAGCAAACACATTTGCCGCATTACGCAAAACAAACAGAGCAAAAATATAGATTGTCACTAACAACTAACTTCCCGTGCAATGACGCGAACAAACCGCATTAAATATAAAAACAAATTAATGCGAATTCCTCCCCGTTTTAAACTGCGACGCTCGGTTGCACCACCAGCGATGAACAAAATCAAAAACAAACTACAAATGCCTCCCGCAGTATAATAGCCGGCAAGAAAAATTTCCTACTCAAAATACATTTCAAGCGACTGAGTCCCTAAACAACATCTTATGAGAAATTACCCGGCTTGTAATCTACAGCAAACGCATCTGAGAGAGAGAAAACAAACAGCATTAACAAGAATTTTCTGCGGAAGACTTTCGCAAAGCTTTCTGGAGAAAAGGAAATTAAGCATCAATACCAAGGGACTGTACTTTAGAATTAAATTCCTTGCGCTAGTATATCTAAGTCATTAACTTTTTGTGCGATTGTTTTGCGTTTTTGAGACGCATTCCCTTAATGAAAACGCAAAGTTAACGCTCTACGAGGTGATTGCTTGTAGAAAATTGCTTGGGAAATGGAGATGTTTATCCTGACGCTGAGAATGAGAATTTAGGAATGCGGAGGAACCTAAATTATGCGCGCGTCTTTAAAAATGTAGCCGGAGAGTTTCATTTTAAAAACTTTCTCGAGTTTATCATGCAGTTAAAGGTGGGAAAACATCTCTAGTATTAATGTGATTCATTTTTATCGGGCATTATGTGAATGATTCGTATTTTTTTTTCTTGCCTTCATTTTCCGTGTCCAACAGTACGTAATGATGCACACAGGATGTCATTTATTATTAAAAAGCCAGTAACAGAGAATTTCCGAGAAAATTCGTTGCACACTGCGAATAAAATGAATGCCGTGGATAATTTACGAAATGGAGAGAAATTTTTGCATCTGCAAAGTAATCCACTTCATTTAAAATCTAAGGCAAAGACTAAGTTTGATATCCAGCATTATATGCAACTAAAATGATTACAATCATTTGCTGGTTACGCTTTATCTGATAAATAAAATATTTCTCACAGCAGTCGGCTGTTTTGATAACTAGAAGAATAATACTCCCTATGTCAGTAAATAAGATGCACATTTCAAAATTATTTTTGTCCTAATTAACGGTGCTCGTTTAAAAATGCAATTTGAGTTAACGATTGTTAGTGTATGTACGATATTCAAAACACAAGCTTCAGTTGAAGTGGAAATCAGTCTTGTGTCCACAACTTTTTGGAATCACTAAAGTCGCCTGTAACCGTTACTCATGATGTAGATTTACCTTACTGATATGAGAAATGTTACAAAAGTTTAAAGGGTACTTATTAATGTTTAACTTTATTAACCCAGCATCAAATTCTAGTCGCATGCGATTTACAGTACCGATTGCTGCAATAATTTTCAGTTATCTTAAACATTAGTACTTCTTAATTTAGAATAACATATACCAGTAAGCTATTTATCAGATATTTTTTTTCTAAACCTTACCTCTTACTACTAGAAACTTTACTTCTTATCTTACATATACCAGTAAGCTATTTATCAGATAATTTTTTTCTAAACCTTACTTCTTACTACTAGAAACTTTACTTCTTACCTTACATATACCAGTAAGCTATTAATCAGATAATTTTTTTCTAAACCTTACTTCTTACTACTAGAAACTTTACTTCTTACCTTACATATACCAGTAAGCTATTAATCAGATAATTTTTTTCTAAACCTTACTTCTTACTACTAGAAACTTTACTTCTTACCTTACATATACCAGTAAGCTATTTATCAGATAATTTTCTTCTAACCCTTACTTCTTATACTAGAAACTTTACTTCTTATCTTACATATACCAGTAAGCTATTTATCAGATAATTTTTTTCTAAACCTTACTTCTTACTACTAGAAACTTTACTTCTTACCTTACTTCTTATCTTACATATACCAGTAAGCTATTTATCAGATAATTTTTTTCTAAACCTTACTTCTTACTACTAGAAACTTTACTTCTTATCTTACATATACCAGTAAGCTATTTATCAGATAATTTTTTTTCTAAACCTTACTTCTTACTACTAGAAATTTTACTTCTTACCTTACTTCTTATCTTACATATACCAGTAAGCTATTTATCAGATAATTTTTTTCAAACCTTACTTCTTACTATTAGAAACCTTACTTCTTACTGCAAAACTATTTTCGTCTGAATCTACCATTTCCTAAATAAAATTCAGCGATTTTTACTTAAATTTACGGAAATTAAAACATATTTTATTTTAAAGCTCTTCATTCAATGCAAACCAATGTCAACTGTTATATTATCCGCTAATTTGTGAACACTGTGAGTACCTCACAAGCTTCCTTACATACCAAATTGTTTGCTCTTTTCATTAGTATTTCAAAGTATGTATGTATTTTAGTAATGTGTTTGTGAATGGGTACAAGTGTTGTATAAATGTCTCGAAATTATGTGCAATATTTAAAACGCAGAGTTGAAATAGTATAGAAGTTTCTTGAAAATTTTGTATAAATCATTAAAATTTTAAATCATTTTTTTTAATGATTCTAATAAAATACAATTACCTAATCATTCTATCAAGACAAATGGCATCTTAATCTAAGATATCTGCAAATTTTTAACAAAAGAAATAGTAAAAGCACGTGTAAGTTTGTTACATATGTTTTCATTATGATTCATTTAATAATTAAAAATCATTTAAAGGCACTATACAGCTCATTTTTAGATGGTATTAATATTTTTTTAAATTTTTTATTCCTTTAGATAACTAAATTTCTCTACTTATTGTATTTTAAATTAACAATTTTCATCATTTTATACTTTTAATTATATATACCACTACGTAATTAGCTAAGTAATATGGAAAAAAATTTTCTTACTTATCCATAAACTCCCACAAAAATTTAAAAAAATAAAAAACGAGTTTATTTTTAAGACTTGTAATCGAAAGAAGATAATTTTCCAACAAGGAAATTTGAAGCCTATTAGTTACTATTTTAATTAAAACTTACTTAAAACATTACAGATCATTTAAAACGGCTGAACAATTCATTTTTAGACGTTATTAGGGTGATTTTTAAAGTACTCGTGTTTTCCGGTGTTCTTTTCCGCTCATGCATTAATTAACACGGACAATCTGGAGTTCAGAGTATTCATAACTGAATTTTAATTTTGAAAATTTTCAGCCGAAACTACCCTAATGAGGGTCCAAAACACAAATTAACATTTAGATAGTATTTTAAGCTGAAATATTAAGTTCTAAGCTTTGTCTCTGGGTAGTAATTATTACCATAAATATGTCACATTTCTGATCTTAAGTAACTGATTCATTAAGTTGTAGTAAAACGAACTGCAAAAGCTGCCTGAAATTGATGTATTCAAACAGATTGAAGTTTTGCATTTTGTTGAGTCCCATATATTTCGATGAAGGGAAATGTTAAATTTGGTTGCGTCATATAGTTAAGTACTAAATATTTTAATAGTAGAATTTCTTAAAAATATAAAAAACAAATTAATAGGAAGAATTAATTTTCGTACCATTTTTTTTTTGAACATCTATAATTGTTTGGCATATAAAATACTTCAGGATAAATTCAAAAACTTTCATCTTCTACTTTGATCTACAACTAATTCCTGTAGACCAAATCTACTTCCCCTACAAATTTTATTGAAAAAAATTGCAAAAAAAATATCAACTTTTTTTAATCAAATACGAGGAAATTAAACAAAACAAAATATGTAGGGTTTAAGTTGAATTTTTAATTTTTTACAGGTGTAAAAGCATTTAATGTTAGTTTACTATCCCGAGTTATCTCGGGCAATTGTAAAAAAGTTAAATATAAGTCTTGGTTTGATAGTTTTTGAAACAAGGGATAACACGAAGTGATACCTGACATTATGTACACTGGTATCTTTCCTTACAGGCTTACCTATGGAATCTGTTTTACGGGAGCACAGAGTACACTGTCTCGTTGCATTTGATGTTGTTTTAGTAGCAAGAATAACATCTGGTATATGCCTTCAGGTTAACCTGAGTAGTAAAGGACTCCTTATGGGTCTTCCTGGTGTGGCAGAAAACTCATCGCAGAGATTTTCTGAATTTAGTTTTTCAATCTTTTAAAACACGTGACCAGTCCCGCCAAAATAACCACGAAACGAACAAAACTTTGCAAACTGACAATTAAACTTGAATATTTCCTTTCATTTCCTCCAGACAGAGTAAAAACGTGATAAAACAAATCTTACTAACAAATTATGCTTCACCCGAGTTTTCTCGGGTCAATAATTAACTGTAATATATACAAACCCGAGATAACTCGGGATAATCAGGTAATCGTTTAATCTTAGATAAGAGTAGTGCAAAAAGATAAGAGAGTGCATAGAAAAGATAAGAGTAGTGCAAAAATAAAATAAAAAATAAGAATATATATTTTGTTTATTTTTACTAAGAAAACATTTTATTTTATTTGTTGTTATGATTCTTTTTCATATAACCTGTATCACTAAATTTATTTACGCAAATTTTGATTTTTTGCCATTTTTGCCGGTTTTAACCAGTTTTTGCCACTGTCCTGGCAAAAATACCTTTTTGTAGGTAAAATGACCAACCCTGTTACTATTTCATATGAGGATAGTCAAAGGGTTAAGAGAAACACATAATAGGAAAAGTTGACAATTTCAAACAGCTAGAACTAGAATTTTATGCTAGAATTCCCTTTTGTGTGATATATACTACTTACTACTTTAATATATTTAATACTGAATAAATGATAAGAATAAAATCATCAAATAATAAATGTACTAAAAAAAAACGCATGAAGGTTTTTTTTTTTCTAAAATTTTACTCTTGCATTTTAAGTTCAGTAATAGTTTGCATAATTACACAATTCCTTACATAGTAAACTGACCTTGCTTTGTATCTTTTGGAAAACTCTGCATTCTCTATTTCACTCTTTTCAGATTAATTATATCTGTAGACGAAGAGTTTTCACTTTTAAAGACCAACGTACTTAGTTTCGTATGTACTTCTTGTTACTCTGATACTTTTTACATTTAATAATCAGTAAGAGTAAAGTCGTCAAACAGTGTGTTAGCAAAAACAAACAAGTTTTTGTTTTTGCACAGTTTACTAAAATGTTATTTTCAATAGGCTCTTCGATTTTTTGCCTAATTATGCAATTACTTGCATTGTAAACTGATATTGCTTTGTACCATTTGTAAAACGCGACATGCTCTAGCTCCTTTCAACCTTTCAGATTAAGTAGATCTATATACAAAGAATATTTTCTTTTTTAAAAAATTAGTGTATTTAGCTTGATGTGTACTTCTTACTACTCTAATACTTTTAATATTTTTTGTACTATCAACTAAAATTCCATTGACATATATTATTCTCAACGACATTTTTGCATAGTTACATAATTGCTTACATTGCACATTGACATTGCTTTGTACTATTTGTAAAACGCTACAAGCTCCATTTCACTCTTTTTTTCGCATTAAGAAAATCTATATACAAAGAGTATTTTATCTTTTAAAAATTCAATATACTTAGCTTGATATGCCTCTTTCCGGTTCTTTACAAAAACATAATGGTGCTTTATGCTAACACTAGTGCCAAAAATCATTGAAAGTAGGTTGGTATACATCTAAAAGTCATATCTAAGCCTCTTTTATAGCTTTGCCATCTATTTCTTTGAATTTTCCTTTCTTATTTTATATACATTCAATAGCTGAGGAGTCGGATTCATTTTCTCTTTAATGTGTCATTTTTCACAGTAGTTCTATTTTCTTTTTCGAAAATTGTATTCCTTTCGGCAAGAATTTATTAATCAATGGAAAGTTAATTTTGTAGTTTTTCCGCATGAGCAAAAATATTTGAAAATAAGGTGACCAAATTTTATGTTTCCGGAAAAGGGATTCTTTGGCCAGAACTCGTAAAATTCGATTACCAGTATTACTTGTGGATTTATTGCATCTTTTGTCAGATCTACTATAAGCATAAAATCTTCTAGAAATTTCTCCAGATTTTTCTATGTCCATCTCTTTTGCATTGAGATTATATATATTCTATATATATTTTTATGTACATGCGTATATAATATACATATAAAATACATTTTTAATGTATATATATACATATATGCACACTATATATTATAGTAGACGTTGATAATGAGAAATGAAAATATATGATGTGAATAAATATTTGTATCATACTTTTATCATATTTATTTATTGTAAAATTGATTTGTATCATACTTTTATCGCACTGGACTAACAATAATGAATTTAGCTTCAGTGTGTGGGGTAAAAATAAATAATTGATGTATGTAATTTTATTGGCCCGTTATAGCATCTCCTCTTTTTAACTAAATTTATGCCAGTTTCGATCTAATTCAAGCCTGGCCAGATTTGACTATATTAGGGTTAAAATTTAGATTAATATATTGTTACTATAGTCCAGAGGTGGCCAACCTGATGCTCGCGAGCCACAAGCGGCTCTTTGAAGGATTATTTGTGGCTCTCGATAAAAGTACCGTAGTTCCCTTTTCATTTTTGTGTTATTATATTTTAAAAAATTATTACAACTGACGGAGCTCCGGTAATGCTGGGTAAAAAAATCGGTCTTATTGAGCTTTTAAGTTATCAGGGTTGGCTAACCTGCGGCTCGCGAGCCACATGCAGCTCTTTGAAGGATTATGTGTGGCTATCAATAAAAGTACCTGAGTTCCCTTTTCATTTTTGTGTTATTATATTTAAAAAAAAATATTACAACTGATGGAGCTCCGGTAATGCTGGGTAAAAAAATCGGTCTTAATGGGCTTTTAAGTTATCAGGGTTGGCCAACCTGCGGCTCGCGAGCCACATGCAGCTTTTTGAAGGATTATGCGTGGCTATCGATAAAAGTACCCGAGTTCCTTTCTCATTTTTGTGTTATTATATTTTTAAAAAATATTACAACTAATAGAGCTCCGGCAATGCTGGGTAAACAATGCTGGGTCTTATTGGTTTTTAAGAGATGATTCTCAAATTCCACAATTTATACCGATTCACTGCATATTCACTGAGAACATCTCGTTAGAAATATTTAAAATATCCTTATGTTATGAAAACAGTGTAACACTTTGTAAATTACATTCGAACCAATGCATAAAATTATCGACAATTAAAAAATTTCCTTGAAAAGTTAAAGAACAAAGAACTTTCAAATGACATTCAATAAATATAATTTCTGTAAAAAAATCTTTTAATACCTTTTTTGCATACCTTTTAATTACGTATTTAATTGCGGCTGGCGAAAAATTTCAAATTTTGAAAAATGGCTCGGACTATCAAGGAGCTTGGCTACTCCTGCTTTAGTCCTTATTATTTTTTATTTATAATGTTACATCAGAACAGGTAAAAATTTTAAATGGATACAAATATTTATAACAATAACTAATAAATTAATCGAATATATGTTTATTGTAATACTTGACATTTGTTACGGTATAGTGTTTGTGTATTCAGCCGCGTTTGGCAAAATTTTACTGTTTACATCGTTTTGCCACTCCTGGTCTATTTCTTATCAGCTACTTCCTGTTATGCGCTGCTGTCTTGAATTTA
>CM063505.1:16977381-17012381 GCA_032207245.1 Pardosa pseudoannulata
ATTATAAGAATCGTGATGAGGTTAGATCACGATATTCACCAGTGTTTTGTTATGCAAAGCGTGAGGCGATTATTTTTTTTATATTATTTATTATTTGTGTCTCAAAGGGGGGTAGAATTCTCTGATTTTGGAAGAGAAAAATGCTCTTTTATTTCGGCATCCATTAAATTTCATCACGCTATTTTTGAGTTGTTTTTAAAGTGAAAACAGAGTGCTATTCTCTGAAATTTACGTCCTGTTCGCTACCAAATCCCTATGTCATGATATTTGTTAGATTTTTCTTGCTTGCCTTTTTATTCCATTTTCTTTGTGTGCGGATCTTTGATTTACACTTTGCTGTAATGCATTTTTTTTATGAGTGTAATAAGAGTTTTTTGTTTATTGTTGCTCTCTTGTCCATGATATTGCTTCGATATATTATCATAATTGTACCACTGTCTAACAAATACTTAACATGTTTTATCCTTTCTGCTCATTTATTTTCTATCTCAACTTTTTTATCTGATTCTGTAATATGGTACGCACCTAATGGTGAAAGCCAAATCCTAAACAGCGTAAAAAGTGTTTAATGATAGAGAAAAAGGTTAGAACTATTAAAAACTGCTTTTTATATAATATTTTTATATTTTTATGCATAGGTATACATATATTTTTTATATCAGCAGAGATACAGAACTTTCGTGTTATCTATTTAAATATTTGTTAAACCACGTGTCTATATATATATATATATATATATATATATATATATATATGTATGGGTAGAGTGTAAGCTTAGTGGACTGACCGCCATGTTTTGGCTATATTTTTGATCAAGTGGTTGCTAAATTGTCGCCAAGTGATTTGTTATGTCTTGTATGAGTTTATACATGATTTTGAAGTATATTTTGAACAAAAAAGGTTTCAAATATCGGTAAAGTGAAAGTAAATACAAAATTGAGTTTTTAATATACCTAATAATTTTTATTTTTTATATCAGCAGAGATACAGAACTTTCGTGTTATCTGTTTTACTATTTGTTAAAGCACGTGTGTATATATATATGGATAGAGTGCAAGTTTAGTGGACTGACCGCCATGTTTTGGCTGTATTTTTGTTCAAGTGGTTGCTAAATTGTCGCCAAGTGATGTGTTACGTCTTGTATTAAGTTTATACATGATTTCGAAGTATATTTTGAACAAAAAGAGGTTTGAAATCTTAGTAAAGTGAATGTAAATATAAACTTGAGTTTTTAATAAACTCACTTTTGTACTGTTTATTTTTCTAATTTAAACAGTGTGGAATTTTTGTAACAGGTCTAAATGAAGCATATCATAAGCATCACTTGATTTTATTTAGATGAACATCGCCAAAACACTGTCACTATTTAATTAAATTAATTCCGTTTTTTATTATTTATTATATGCAACTTAATTAACGCAAATAATTATTTAATTAATTAACGGTTAGCTATTTTAATCACATGTCATTTTCCCCAATAAAAACAAAACATGCTGGGTCTTAGAATTTGGCGATTTTCTTCTGCGCTTGGCATACCCAATAAATAAGTCTATATATGTATATGCATTATATCAAAATCCTTACCATTAAAGTAGATATCTAAAATTCTCCTTTGTTTCCTTCTCATTTCTTAATACCTAATTTCCCAGCCTTAAAATGCCAGATAATGGAGTGTTCTCTGTACTCAAAACTAATACTGAAATAAATGCTAATTTTCTGTCCATAGGCCATTTTTCAGATGTCCCTTAAAAATGCTTTCTCTTCTGCAATAAATAATTTGCAGATAATTTTTTAACTAGATTAAATAAAAGTTTGCTGATGATTCCCAAAAATTGATGAACAATCTCTCGGCTCATGTGAATAAAATCCCTTGATTCTCACTGTTCGAGAACATTTGTGAAAGAAGTGTATATTCTTGACCATGCACAGTCGTTGCACTTTTCTGACGGTTTGTTATACTGATGCTTTTCTATCCTCAATAAATATAAAGTTTCCCGACGTTGTACTTGTATTTTGTGATAGCTCGTGACTGCGTTTAGATTAAGAGTTCTTTTTCTTTTTGCACAGTAAGCCCGGGCAAACTAATAGGAGCTAATCTTCAGTATATTTGGTGAAAAATATTTTTTCTCGTTATGTATGACTATCAAGAAAAAATACTTAAAATGGCATTACCAGGTGACAGGGGTGAAGGAAATTTAAATATGAACAGCACTCTTTTAACTGCATCAAAAAAATAATAGGTCAGTACACAGCAATCATGTTAATTTGTATAAAGAACAAATATACATAGATATTCGCTAACCCGCGTATGTGATTATATACATGCACACACACACACACACACACACACACACACACACATATATATATATATATATATATATATATATATATATATATATATATATATATATATATATATGTAGGGTTCGGTGTCTAGGGGTGTCGTTAGACAAATTTGATGACAAACTATTTTAACAATAACAAACATTTAATGACGTAACAAAACAGAAAACACTTAACCACAAAGACAAATAGTTAAATTACGGTGAAGACGCGGTATAGACAAGACTTCCTACTCGAAGCTTAACATAGGTAAGACACCCTACTCGGTGTTTAATAAATTGAGGGAATTCAAGTGCCACGGGTCCTTCACTCGACCTGGTCACTCCTCCACGACTCCGACTCGAACTGTCTCTCTGTCGTTCCTTACTTAACCCACTCAGTGATGAGGGCGCGACCTTGTGAGAATGCGCTGCACTAAAATCCCATATATATATATATATATATATATATATATATATATATATATGTGTGTGTGTGTGTGTGTGTGTGTGTGTGTGTGTGTGTGTGTGTGTGTGTGTGTGTGAGGTCTAAAAAGGGGGTAGTTGGAAATTACGTGACTTATAAACGATTTTAAAAATGGAACTCTTTTGTAATAATAAAATAAATGAAAAAGACCCACGCTTGCGTAACCTTTTGGAGTAAGGCGGTCAGGTGCAGAGATTTTCAACAGGAAGGGATGACTACAGTTAGCGTGAACATGGAGCTGTCAACACCTTTCCACGCTTAGCTCCGCCATAAACAAATGAAAATGCAATTTTTGCTTTTAAATGAAATGATGATTTAATAAACTTTTAATAAACTTATTATTATCAAGAAAGGCTGTTTTCCATTCGCCTTAACACTGGACGATATCATATATTTATATATATATATATATATATATATATATATATATATATATATATATATATATATATATATACACTCAAGCAAAACTTAATCCATGAGGGAACAGTGTAACATGATTATAACCAAAATGAACTTCGAAAACATACTAAATATGTTTCTTTACAGATAATTAATTACTTTTTTACAAGTCTGAGTCACTTAGTCTATTTAAAGGCTACATACATGTTTACGAATGAAATTTTTAAAAAACTCTTAGGCTTTTCTTCAAATTTTAATAAAGTTTTTATATCTCTTTTGTAATTTTTTCAGGTGTCTTTTAAATTAATATACTTGATTCAGTTATTCAATTAACTATTTCGGCTGTAGTATTGACAGAGGAATAATTAATAAAAGCGGACAAAAGAGGGATTAAAATAATTTAATCATGTTAACGATAAAGAAAATTACCTCAAACAAAATAAATTGTTTGAAAAAGGGAATAAAATACTGCCATAATTAGATGCTAGTTGCATCCTAATTTTGTAAAAGGAATTTCCTTCAGAAAGAATGAAATGCATTTCGTAGAAGAAAAATCCTAAATGATACATTGGGGTAAAAGCATTGTCTTTTCATCAGCAAATCCAACAATAACCCTGTTTGAAAAACTGTAAAAAATAAATAACTCTTTATTAGTGTTTTTGAAATAAAGGGTCTAATTTTTTTTCCTACTTAACCCTCTGCGATTGTTCGTTTTCTTCTGAAGAATAGCTTTGTGTTTTTCGCTTTCATTCTTTCTAGGATTGTAACTGATCTTTTTTTTCTTTAAATTTCAGTCCATTTAGACTTGCAATTTTCAACAAATCTCTCGAAAAATTTTCTATTCTTTTGTCTGTTCTTGCCAATAAATTGTCTGGCTTTTTATTTTCGACTTGTTTGGAAAAGTTTCTAGTGAACGAACTTTGGAATCATAATCACTTACAATGCTTAGGTTTAAAAAAAATCATATTAACTACAATATACAGTGCTAAAAAAGCAAATATTTAGGCTTTGTTGTTTTTATTAGTAGAAACCACCATAAGAAATGTATTTTTTTACTCCTATCTCCTTTTCAATGTTGACAGAACAATGACCAAGCAGATATTGCGATCGTTACCTTTTGACACCAGAATTGCCATGAATTCAAACTGCATGAAAGTTAGTAATCTTTTACATTCGTCTTTCAGAAAATACTGATTTTCCATTTTTTGCTTAACATATTTACCGCATCTACACTGTCTACCAATAAGTATTTGGACACCTGTGATAGAAAAGAAAAACTAACTTTATTCAAAATCAATAGTTGGTAGAGCCCCGAAGCTGTTGAAGGGTTTCCTGGGGTACCTTGGCCGAAGGCCTTATCCCCTGTAGCAAGTTAATGAATTAATTACCAGGTGTCCAGTCTTTTAAATTGAAACACAATAAATATAAAAATGCAGGTCTTTAAGATGGGAAAAAATAGTGCTAGGCCCTTAAAAAGTTAAATAATTAAGATGAATGAAAAATTAAATGATAAGAAAAGAAGTTTAAGGATAGCAAAGAATTTTTATTTGGTTCTTAAATTTTTAATTTGGTAGAGCCTCCACGAGAGACAGTTATAGTGTGAACCCTCCGGGGCATACTTTCCACAAGTCTTTGTATTACAGCTAGTGGTATTGTCTTCCACTCGGCTTGGAGTAGACATACAAGTTCTTTCAGCAATTTTGGACGGGAAGTGCACCCCTTAATTCGGCGATCCAACTCGTCCCAGAGGTTCTCGATAAGGTTCAGCTGCAGATATCGTCAATTCAATAGGTGTCCAAATACTTATTGGTAGACAGTGTAGTATATTATGACAAATTTCACAATTAATATTTAGAAATGCCTAAAAAATCATGTTTATCACGACTGTGTACCTCTATATTGTTCATTTACAACAAAGCTTTCATTGTTTTCTTTGGTCTCATTACCCCCAGTGTAGCAAAACAGTAGATCAGAACATCATTACCCCAATAAATTTCTAAAACTGCCCTAAAAGAAGAGAATGCAATACATAGACAAGATATAAGTATAAAATATGAAGGAATTACGAAAGCCGCTGGATACTTATATAAAATAAAATTCTATGAACATGTTTTCAATGATATTAATAATGTAGTAATGATTTTAATATATTTTAATATTAATGTGGTATTCTAAAACTGCTCTAAAAGAAGAGTATGCAGTACATACACAAGATATAAGTATAAAATAAGAAGGAATTACTAAAGCCGCTGGATAATTATATAAAATAAAATTCTATGAATGTGTTTTCAATGATATTAATAATGTAGTAATGATTTTAATATATTTTAATATTAATGTGGTATTAAGTTTGACAAATAATATATAATCTTGATATTCATAAATTTATAATATTACTATAATAAATATAATTATACTAAAATTATATAATTATGTATTATATTTTACTATAATTATATAATATTATAATTTTTACTATAATAAACTATAAAAATATACTATTATGATAAATTTTTAGTAAGCATCTGATAAGTATAATAATGATGTAAATTTATAAATATATATAAATGCTTCATATTTTACTTATTTATATATTAAAAATTTTAGTCAAATAAGTGAAACTCTTAATTTTAAACCAAAATATATTCAAAAAGTAAAATATGAATTAAAAAATAAAGATTTGAAAATTTAATAAAATAAATTGTCTTGACATTTTTCAATTGTAAAAAATTATACATGAAATAATTAATGTATTATAGTTTTAGCCTACAGAGTATAAGGAGGGAAACATGTGATTATTATTGTAGAAATATAACATTGAATTTATAAATTACATCTTGCACAAATTCTAAAATTATGAAGTTCACAAAGCTAATATAAAGTTTCAGTATCAATCAGTGGTCATTATCATAAGTCAGTATCAGTTAGTAAGTTTCAGGATCATCATTAGATAATGTCATAGTAAATGTATTATATATTTTCTTTACTTTGATATCAATCAGATTTAATTTATGAAATTTAAAATACACCCCAAGTAAATAGTATTTCATACAGCATACAATGTACTATATACGACGAAAAACGTATCGTACACAGTGATACGTATTTGCAACGCTTATGATACATTAGTTTATCGCTGTATGGGATTATATTCCTCAATTTCTAAGAATTTATTAATGTACATATATATATATATATATATATATATGTGTGTGTGTGTGTGTGTGTGTGTGTACTTCAAAATCGCCAATAATTTAATATGTGATTAATTTATGAAAATATGTGTAATAATTTATGAAATTTAAAATACACACCAAGTAAATAGTATTTCATACAGCATAAAATGTACTATATACGATGAAAAACGTATCGTACATAGTGATACGTATTCGAAACGCTTATGATACATTATGTTTATCGCTGTATGGAATTATACTTCTGAATTACTACGAATTTATTAATGTATTTCAAAATTGCCAATAATTTAATATGTGATTGTTATCTCTGGAACTAATCAATATAGTGAGAATAACTGAATGATTTAATAAAGTTTTTTCGTAAATTTTTTTAAACAGTTGTTGACGTCAAATAATGTAGATATATCATTCTACAAGACATACATTT
Source organism: Pardosa pseudoannulata (assembly GCA_032207245.1). Classification (NCBI taxonomy): domain Eukaryota; kingdom Metazoa; phylum Arthropoda; class Arachnida; order Araneae; family Lycosidae; genus Pardosa; species Pardosa pseudoannulata. The sequence continues at coordinate 16,984,219 of CM063505.1, forward strand.
TTTGATCGTCTTAACGCAGAATTAAAATTTATATGTTAGAATTCTATTTACTTTATAAATAACAAATCACCTTACAAAAAATGCTAAAAATAATGTTATAGTAAATGTATTGAATATTTTTTTACTTTAATATCAAACAGATTTAATTTATGAAATTTAAAATTTGTAAATTAGAGTTTCTCAACCTTAGAAAATAAATCTTTTACATTATATTATATTTCATTATGATATTTTCATTGTTAATAACCTGTGTTAAAGTATGATAAAACTGGATTTTTTTTATCTATAGATTTAATTTTAAAGAATTTAATTCAAAGAAAATAAATTCCATATTTTTAAAAATTACGCATAGGTGTTTTTTTTTAATTTATCGAGTTCGTTTAAAATTTAAAATTCATTGAATTTCTCTATACTTTTCAACTTTTTGTTTAAAAAAATTCGCATTCTTCCACATTCTTCCATATGTCATTACCTTTTTTCAATCAATCATTACGTTTGTAAATGCTTTCTAAAGAAATAGCGTTGATTTTGTTTCATAAAATAACTTCAGAAATTCATTCTTTAAAACAAAAGTGAAAGCAACGAATATTTACAGAAAATTGCTTAGTTTCCAGTGCAGGATAAATTTTTAACTTCTTAAAATTTATTTCTAAAAAACTCTTCTTCTTCTTGTTCTCCATTTTTCACAGTGCAGATAAAAATAGCTTTCTATTTATAAATTATAAACGTATGACATTCGGGTAACTTTTCTATTTCATGACTTTTTTCTATTAGTTGCAAAATCTGTGTTTTTTCTTCCTTTTTAACAGAATCCTTTCAATGTTATTTTGGAATTATTCGAGTTCAATTTTGTTTAATAAAAAATAAAACTTTTAATTTTTACCTTTTGTATTTAACAACAAAAATCATATTGTACGTTCTAATCTTTATCAGAGAGACCGTTGAGGAATGAAATGCATCGAGAAATATTCAGTTAGTTTTTCTAATTATTTTTTTCTGGGATTAAAGCTATGCATTCAATCAATGACTTTTGTTTCTTAATACTAGTACAGCTGCTTGAAAAAATTTATTGCTGAAATATTACTAGTTAGACTTCGCGTCATTGTCTTTATATAAAAAGTTTTATTTAGATTCAACTGATATTTCATAAATTCCTTAATCTAACAATGACGGGCGTTAAATAAGAACAAGTCTATCAGTAGCGTAAAATTATAAAATATAGAGAATAACATACTATGAGGGAAGTGTAACAAAATATATGTGGGAAGTAGTTTAGGTGATAAAACAAAATAGGGAGTTACTTAAACAGTTCTCCAACAATGCCTCTCTGCCTTGTCCCACCCTGGTGTTTCCCAGAGTTTATGCATGGTTTTTTGTATTGTCCTAAGTCACCCCTAGTGCTCCTTTTCTAATGCCTTCTTTCTTTTTAGAATTGTTCTCTGATTGAGATTATAATCATGCCGCTTGAAACCCTCCACTGCCAGCTTATCTGTGGTGCAGTGGTCAGCGCAAAAGGCTTCAGTACGATATATCTCAGGATCGACTCCCTGTACAGGCGGTGGGGCGAATTTAATTTAATTACTTTTGTAATGACTGTAAGCATGGTGGTGTCAGGTTTTTTTTCCTTACATTTTCATCAAAACGGTCCAATTTATAATTTATTTAAAAACATTTTACAATTTCTGGATTTCCAGCATTAAAACAGGAGAACGTCAGTCGGGTCGACAAGTATGTATGTATGTATGTATGTATGTATGTGTATATATATATATATATGTGTGTGTGTGTGTGTGTGTGTGTGTGTAATATTAAAATCCCTTATTTATGTATTTTAATATTAATTTAATAACTTTTGTTCATAAAGTAATTTCGGGGTTTTTGCGGTTATTCCGATTTTTCCCTCCAGACACGCCATATACTTAATTCAGTCTCTGTCTGTACTACTTTAGCCAATAGTTAGCGCATTCTCTTTAAACATGGGTATTTTTATCAAGTGATCAATTGTGCTTAAGGATTATTCGTAGTCTTTTTACCTGAGGAATCCCTACTTGAAAAGTGTATGTGCGGGATCACATTATATAGCTGCACGAGGTTGTAAAAGTGTTTGTCTGTTGTATGGAACTCATGTTTCTTACCAGAAATAAACTGTGTTGTGATTTTGAATGAGTCTCGCCCATATTACACACACACACACACACACACACACATATAGATAGATAGATAGATAGATAGATAGATAGATAGAGAGAGAGAGGCGCCTTTTCATGTACCCAGTTACTCAGACGCATCATGTTGATACCTTGAATATGGCTTTCTATGGAGTGTTTCAGATTTCTAGCATCCCACTGGATAAAATATTTAGTTTTCTTAAAAGCAATGATATTAAGTGCAAAAATTGTATAATCTTACAGGTTCTTATTCGAATATTGCAATGGGGTTTGTCTTAAACAATTTAAAAATGTCCAGCAACTTTAAAAATTGAAAAATCGAATGTTTGAAAGTTTCAAAGTGATATGTCTGTCTCCTTAATAAAATCATACAAGGAGACTAGCTATAAGGCAGCAAGGAGTCAAGCTAAATTTATAGCATAAAATGCAAAGTCAACATACGTAAGGTATAAACTGGTAAAGCATGCAGCCAGCTGTTTCATTGCTTCAAACGAGCAGCATTTGCCCAGTCTGTTTTTACAAGTCAATGAGTGCTCTTGCACCGTGAATGTTGTTGGCTCGAAGTAATGAGACAGTTGTCTGTGTATTTTATTCCTGTATTTGAGCTTTACTTACATTGGCTTTGAATTTTATATTATATTCTGGCACTAAGGTTCTACCTTTAAGTTTATATCTAGATTAACCTATTTCCTATATTCACATTTAAAACTGTCGAAATAGCTTTCATTATTACTGCAAAGATAAAGATTTTATAGTATGCAGTATAACAATTTAACTTATTTTTAACCGCATAGCAATTAAACTTTTAAAAGTGTGCTATGAAACTAATACTAATTACTGCGCCTGTAAATCATCCAAGTTCCGGTTACTTAACTTAAAAAAAGGAAAAGAAATATAAGTGTATGTATTATTTTCGAAACTTCTTTCTTAACATATTTCGCTCTAATGTAAAGATTATAATCGCCTATTCATTTGATTCGCAGTTTCAAAACATTGTGTTCTGACACACTTCCCGGCTAAGGTCACAGCCAGAGACATTAAAAAGGTCAGAAAACCTTTTCTTACCTTCGGAAGAGACACGCAGCGTTTCTCTTGTGAAAAACGATGCGAGGCAACAGTGAAATATTGCCTGTTATTTCCCATTTCCGCAAGCTCTCCCCTTGCGTAACCGCGAGCCCTGTTCTCTGTTTTGAAAAAAACTGGGAGGGTAACTCTATTCCCCCCACATGCATGCTCCCACTACACCCGCTTTTCCACCTACTTCCTCTACTATATTTTAAAAACATAAACTGTGATGACCATAAATCTTCTACGTTTTTGCTGCTTCCTCCAGAAATTCTGCATGCTAGCGTTAGTATCTGGTCTCTAACATGCAAACATGAAAAATGCAGTCTCTCGATAAAGAATTAAGTGGGACTAGTCTGGAAGGTAACTTTGTAATAGCTGATTAGAAATATTAAAATATTGCGAAGTGTTATTAATCCCTCATGATTAAATATACTTAGTATGCGTTTCATGCCGCATTTTATAAATAAATTACGTTAATACTGCTGAAAGCGGTTCATGATGTTTATTATAATAATGTTTATAACGCCTAATACTAAAACTTTTTCCCATCAAAATATCGCATGCGAGGTTTCTTATTTCTTATGTTAATTTCTGTGGAACGAAGTCTATGCTATGGAAAAACTATTGTTAATTTATTAGTTTAGTTAATAATTTCAAAAATTATTTAAACTAAACAAAGAAATTTGCCTTCAAAAAGACGTTTTAAAATCTAACACCTTCTGACATTGGTTTTTAAAATAAATCGTAAAATTCCCCCCAAAATTAAGTTAATGTTTTACAAATGGCTTAATTTGGGGATACCTCTTTGACTAATCGCAGATTAATTGCTGAATGTATAAAATCACATGTAACAGATTTTATAATTTACCATTACAGTAATGCCGTTGAAATTACGGGTGATCTTCAGAACATGGAGCAACAGAAAGCCTTGAAAAAGCCCTTTTAAAATCTGACACCTTCTGACATTTATTTTTAAAATAAATAGTAGAATTCCCCGAAAAATTGAGTTAATGTTTTGCAAATGGCGTAATTTGGGGATATTTCTTTGACTAATTGCAGATTAATTGCTGAATGTATAAAATCACATGTAACAGATTTTATAATTTATCATTACAGTAATGCCGTTGAAATTACGCTTGATCTTCACAACATGAAGCAACATGATTATATGGGCTAAGCCTTTCAGTACTGAAAAATCATTTAGTGAGTATGAATTAGCAACGAGCTAGAAAATAAAGAAACTAAATGGGAAATAGAGGATACATAATGATGGATTCGTGAGTTCATAACACCAAAAAAGGCAGGGAAAGAGTTTAGGGGTAGACACATAATAGAGAGATGAGAATTCAGAACTTTCTGAGCCAAGCGCTCTAGTTCTGATATACCTAGGACTTGGGTAAAATCAAACTATTGTTGTGAATTTGGCTATGAATTGAGAGAAATGTGACAAGTAAATATTAGAATGCTTGAGTTTGGGCGACGTGCAAATAATGCTTAAGAGTTAAAATAAGTTGAACACGATTCAGAAAATAAAGTCTAAAAAATTAAAAATCAGGATAAACATGGTGCAGACAGTGATTATTTACAATAAAGCATAGTATTTTTGGGGTGTAAATCCATAACAAAATTGACATTTGTATTTGCTTAGAAATAATATTTAGAAATAATTCTTTACAGTGATTTTAAGCCTTTTTTTTTCTTTTTGGAATATTCTTTTTGGTTTCTATAATAATTCTGGTTCAACTACTTTTTAGTTTCTAAACGTGTTTTGTTAGTTTCAAGTTATTTATCGTCGCTAAGAAGCTGCATGTAAAAGGGTAGTATATGCTTCATCACAAATATTTTATACATATATGATATATAATTTTTAAAGTTCAATACTGTTTCTGTTGACTATGTAAGAAATAGATGCAGAGTGTTTGAAGCAAAAAATAAAAGAGAATTGAGTTTGATTTAAAAAAAACTTAAATTTAAGCAAAAATTAATTTATTAACGTGCGCAAAAGGGTAACGTACCATTAGGTAACTTCTCACAGCAATTAAAAACAAAAGCATAGTTAAATCAACTAAAAAAAAATTCAATGTTTCATAACAAATGCACTATTTTTATACGTGAATAATGATTAAACAAGGACTGATAATACAAAAAAAGTATTCAAAATTATATATATATATATATATATATATATATATATATATATATATATATATATATATATATATATATATAATATGGAAGCATAACCAAATAAATCCCATTTTCTTAATCAGATAATAGGAAAAATATTTTGTTAGTTTTTAAGTGTTACCCGCGCATTAATTTTTAGCTTTTTCTTCTTTTTGTACCTTATTACTCTAAAATATCTTTTGAACATTTTTATATTGTTTTTTTCCGATTTGTTTTCCGATTATTAACTTCTTTTTAACTACCTTATCATAGTTTCAGCTTATTTGAAAAGTTTGAAATAATTTTCATTGAATGGAATGGTAGACATGTTGTTAATATTTTTTTTTCATTCACATGTTTTGGAATAGAAAAGTATCGAATCAGTTTAATCTTATTGATTTCTTACTCAACTGAAATATGACAGTAATTATTTAATTTATTTATGTCCTCCTTTGATATAATTATGTCGCCCTTTTTATTGGAAAATAGTTGGTCACCTTAATAAATAGAAAGATTCAGAGTTTAAAAAAATTTAAATCTCGGAGCATTTCTAGAGCTGGTTAATACCTGATATCCTGTACAGTTATTATATTCGCCATTATGACTTGTATTTTAATGCTAGACAGGTTAATACCTATTTTGTCTCGCTGACGTGATTTGACGAGGAAAAAACTCTCGACATTTATCTCCAACCGAGGCATTTATTTCGCGTCTGAGAAGAACAGAACACATCCTTTCCTTTCTTTTTTTCCCCCATCCACGGGTCGCCTTCGCTCTTCATTTCTGCCCATTTTAATACGTGTCTACATATGTTTATGTATATGTGTGAGTCGAGGGGGTCTGTTCCCCCCTCCTGTGCGCGGCGCAGACGTTCTCGCGCCGCCCTTCATTCGATAAATAAATGTCTCGGTGCATCCTTCAGAACGCATTTTCCCACTTCACTGCAAAACGTGTCCGCTTTTTAGCTCGCGAAAATAGTATTACCGTCCGTTGTAAAAGGACTTACGTTTTCGAGAAGCATTTTAGCGTGTAATGCGTGCACGAGTTATAATGGATGCCGTACGTGTTGCGGAGTTTACGGGGAGCATTAACACGCGCGGTCGACTTGCTGTCTGGGATTGTTGGGATGGGAGAGCGGGGAGGACGTCTTCACCCCTCACATTCGTGTGAAGATTGAAAGCTGATACAGATATATTGATAAGGAATAATTTGCACGGGAGACGTGTCTGATGCCTTTTACGGTTGTATTTCCTCTGTAGATTAAATCACCGGCGGTTTTTCTCGAACAAAGAAAAGGCATGCGGGCACTGCAGGATATTGATTTATAAAATCCTTGAGGAACATTATTTTGAATACTATGCATGGTTTTTCGGATGAGTTTTTTTTTTCTCCCATTAAAATAGATCTATTAGCATTCGCATAGAATTTTTAAAGTGCGAATTAGGTCGAATTTTTTATCGAATTTAAATTTATAGGAATAAACGTCCTTTTTACGTAAGTTTTCGAAGTGAAATACATAACTATCTATGATATGTTTAAAAATGGCTCATGTATTAGAGCGAGTCGTGAAATTTGGCATTTTTACTTTCAGCTACACCCAGTTTATAAATAGAAGTTACGTGGTGAATAATGCTGACGTTAGAACAATTTAGTTCATGTTAGAGTTTTCTAGTGTGCACGACTTTTATTGATTTAGATATTTATAAATTCTTAACATGATTTATCTGCTTTTTTGCTGCCATATCAAAGGTGTGACTTGAGTAAGTAGAAACAAAGATTCAAAGGCTTAATTCACTATATTCAATAGAAAGATATCCGGCTCAGTAGCTCTCGTAGAAATACAGAACCGTAGTGCTACTAACCAACCAACCAACAGCAAGATTTAGTATCTCTCCAACATAGAATTCTTTTTTAATTCCCAACATGAACTAAACTCCTCAGCGCAAAAGGGCCTAAGGTGCCAATCTCCGTTTACGTGACCAAGGGCCCTGGGGTAAAGCATATGTTCCGGTTAGGGGGTCAATCTTATGCGGAACACCCAGTGTTTAGTTCCCAAGCACACTTTGTCCTCAGTTCCTCTACCCACTGAAGGGATGAAAGGCTGAGTCAACCTTGCCCAGCCCGGGGTGGAACCTCGGACCTGTATCGTGGGAGTGTTAAACGCTATCCCAACGCCACTGGGATTCCAATCCCCAACATAATTTAGGAACTTCTAAACCCATAGCAACTTACAGCAGCAGTACATATAGCAACAGCAAAGTGTGTTATAAAACCCTGTCTTTGAAATAATTATACATAATTATTCGTAACAAAGCAGTACTTTGTTTTTATTTATCGATATCTTTTTACCTTAACAATGTAACACCACTCATTTCCCCAATATCTTTTATTTATAGAGAACGACATATATTTGAAAATATCACACATTTAAAAGAAAACGAAAATTTATGAATGAGATTAAAAATAACTTTAAACATTTAACGTTACATAATTTTTCTGTAATTTACGTTTAAAAGAATTTGGTATAGGACCTCCAATTTTTGGTCTGAAATAAACATTATCTGGTATAATTCTTTTCGGAGAAAACAAATTTTTCTCTCTCGTAGTGTATCCCATCTTCTATTCAGTTAAGTTATTTTTCAAATTTATGTTAGACACAAAAATATGGAGCACACCAAAAAACGGAATTCATCTGTAGAACGAAACTAAATAATGTCCTCTTTCAAGTAAAAGATCTTTGAAAAAGAGAACTTAAATAGTTGATGAAATAAAGAGTAGAATATTAATTATCATCTTCTATAGATAAATGTTTAAAATTTATTTAGTTTACACAAGAACAGACAAGCAGATGCAGTGAGTGAAAACTTTGTTTGATCGGAATCTAAAACGCTGTAAACATCAGGCTTTGACTTTTTCCACCATTTTCTTCTCTTTTCAATTATTTTAGGCTCGAAAAGATGCTAAGAAATTATCATGAGAGGCAAATAAATGAATGCTTCGTTTGAGCATTTATTTTTGTCATTTGCATATCTGAATGCAGCCAGTTCAAACTACGCTTTATTTTTATATAGCTCCGGCTTTAATAAGAGAAGCGTACGCAATAAAGTAGGTATGATTTAAAATTTAACAAGATCAATGCACAGCACTGTGAACGCTGCATTTTTTGGGAGACAATGTAAACGGGAAAAATTTAATTTATTCTTTTGCAATTTCTTCAGTTATCGAGAATAAACATTTGCTTGCAAATTCACAGCATGTTTGCACATTTTCCAAACACGGCAAATGTCAAAAGTTTCACTGCCAACTTTGTTTCTCGATACACATGCTTTTCTTCAGTTTCAACCCCCCTCCCAAAAAGTAAACATCAAACTATAACATGACGCTAAACACGATTCCGAACAGGTACATTATTTGCAAATTTTTTGCTCCATTTTTCCAAATCGAAATTTATTATCACGACAAAAATGTAATCTGCTTTCTAAACAAGGTTCTGAATGAACCAAAGTTAAGAAGAACAAAATCCTCTTTTATGTACCGGTGGAGGGTTTTAAACCTTGTTGTTTTTCTTTTTTACCTTCAGTAAATAGTTTCATTCTGCGAAACTGGAGAATTCCTTTTAGCCTCCAGGTACAAAAAGTAATAAGTTATTTCCCTGGATTTATTTGCGCGTCTCCATAATTTTTTTCTTTTTATTTTACCCCCGTAAACTTTGTCTTTACTTTTCAGAGGAGGAACATCGCTAATTTGGAATTGAATTTGAATTATAAGTGGATTACACTTTAAGATTATTAAATTAAAATAATCCTTTAGCTTTTTGAAATGCTCGTTAACGTAATTGAACTTGCTAATTCTAACATTCTCTCATCTGCCAGATTTTTCGAACGACAAAAAAATAATTACCAATTATCCGGTGCGTCGCAAAGTTTACTCAGAATGGGAATTCAAATAAAAGATCACAGTCAAAAATCCGAGCAGAATAAAAATATTTTTAAAGCGATACGTCAAGAATCGCAACCATTTTTTGTCTGTTGTTGTTATTATATTTTCTTGCTTCTCAGCTGTCGTATTATTATTGTTTAATAATGTGCAAGTCATGCGGGTGCGATAACATTTGCGACTGATTAAAAATACGCTGGGAATAGATCATGAGTATCAAGACATTTTCGCATTACTGAAAGCATCGTAGCTTTGTCTATAGAATTAAGCAATTTTAACGTCAAGCAAAATGCATTAGTTTTATATTTACGAGCTGAAATTTTTAAAAATAATTAAATCCCCTTTATTTTACGCATTTCATCAATAACAAATATGTTTAAAAACAGAGATGGGAATCAGAAAAGTGTTTAAAGACTTTTAAATTTACTCCCTTAAATTTTTTTTTATATAGATTCGGATTTTCTTGACGTGAATTACTTTTAAATTGATGTTAAGAATTTTATTAGTATCATTTAATACAATGCATTAGAATATAAGTCTGTTCTAGTAAACTGAAAAAAAAAAATAAATGTAAAATATTGTAAGATATGTTTTCAATTACTGCTTCATTATACTTCAGGATTTGTTGGAATTCTAACATGTCTATAATTTAGAGAGATAGGAAAGGGGTGAGTAAAAGCATAATTTTAAATGCCCTTTATGATTGTAAACGACATTTCAAGAGATAATTACATAAGCACTCTTTAACCGCTTGCCTGATTATCCCGAGTTATCTCGGGTTTGTACATATTGAAGTTTATTATCCCGAGAAAACTCGGGTGAGGCCGAATTTGTCAGTATTTGTTTTATCACGGTTTTACTCGGCCTGGAGGAAATGAATGGAAATATTCAGGTTTGATTTACAGTTTATTAAGTTTTGTTGGTTTCAAGTTATTTTGGCCGGACTGGTCACGTGTTTTGCACTGATTAAAAAACTTATTTAAGAAAATCATCGTGACGAGTTTCTGCCACATCAAGAAGACCCAGTATTAGACCTTTACCCTTCAGGTTAACCTCACGACATTTTCCAGATGTTATTTTTGCTACGAAAAAAAATCAAGTCCAACGAGACAGTGTAGTCTGTGCTCCCGTAAAACATATTTCAGTGGTAAGCCAGTAAGAAAAGAGACCAGACACCAGTGTATAGAACGTCAGGTATCACTTTATATTGTCCTTTGTTTCAAAAACTACCATACAAAGATGCATATTTAACTTTTTGCATTTGCCCGAGATAACTCGGGATAGTAAACTAATATTAAAATTAAATACTTTTACACCTGTAAAAAATTAAAAATTCAATTTAAAACCTACATATTTTGTTTTGTTTCAATTCCTTGAATTTAAAAATAAAATAAAATAAATGTTATGATATTTTGCAATTTTTTCAAAAAAAAATTGTAAGGGAAGCGGTTAATAACGGAAGTTTAATTAGATGGGTGAAATGTATAATAGAAAATCCCCCCTCTTCTTTTAGCGGGATTTTAATCATAGCTTTTGTCCGAAAAAATACATTATTTATAATAAATCTTAAATATTACTTTGATTTTAAAATAAATTTACCAAAGTTACTTCAGTTTAGGTACAAAACCAATAGCATGGTCGCATTTAGTTTTATCTTTTTCTTTGATGAACAGTTAAACTGAAAATGACAAAAGTAAGAAATATTACAATTACATGTCATTGCAAACATACATTGTTAGGACCTTATCACACATCAACATTTACGCGTTAGTTTATGACTCCTTTTACTAGTGAAGAATGTGCAGATTTCCTTGTGTTACAGAGTAAATATTTCAACCGATTTATTTTAGTTCATGTTGACTTGTGATACGACCTATGATGGGTTGAAAATATTTCGCTATCATACTAAAAATCTTCGTATTCTTCACCGAAAAAGGAATCCTAAACTGAATTAGCTGTTTTTCCAACATGTCAACATGTGATAACATAGGACATAGGAGGTTTGGTTTGGAGCGCTACGATCTACTGTTTTGCACACGAAGGCTAACGAGACCAGGACCTACTGCTTAAAGCCGATTCCGAACGGCTACGAACATCTATGCCATAGCGGGATTCGAACCCACGAACTCCGGTGCCGACGATCAGCGCCTAACCAATCGGCCAGCGTTCGGCAGGACATAGGAGGAGCACAGTCAAAACATTTATAACCATAGCTAAATTCTCTATAAAGCTGATTCTAAAACATTATAGTTTTACTAGCATATATATCCCGTCATATGACGAGATTAGTAAAATTTTTAATCTTCCAGAACTGAAAAGTACCCTATGAGGCAAGTAAAAAAATGGTTTGTTTTTTTTTTTTGGCTGAGAATTGTCTTTTACACTTTCAATAATTTGTTTATCTTCCTACACCTCTGAAGTCTCTCAATACTGTGAATGCATAGTTTAGAATCACATTGAATTCATTTAGTTAAACCGTGTATTATGTATAAAAAATGCACAAACAAACAAACTTCTTAATTTTAAAAGATATATAACTTAAATGCTAGATATTTATTAGTCCACGAAATAGACTCCTAGACTTTTATGAAAAGAATTTGTTGTTAATACCGGTGATAAAATTTTCATTGCAACAAAAATAATCGATGATTAAATTTAAAATTATCACATATGCACCTAATATATTATTTAAGTCAAATATAAAAGAAAATTATTTACAGAATATCTAAGTACAGCGGTAAAACGTATGAAAATAATGCAGACGATATTTAAATAATTTAAAATAATAATTGATTACAGTAGGTGGTTAAAAGAATGGCGTCATAATGCTAGAAAAAAGTGTTATTTTTACTTATTTATTATGTGATAAATTAATAAATTCAATCGCCTGCTCTTAACCATTGAAAATAGGGCTTCAAATGATGGTATTAAATGCTCGAAAAAGGGGGAAGTGGTGGATTTTGAACGTTTTAAAGACTTGCTTTGAATTTTGCTAACCAATATGGATGACCCTATCCATTCCATGTCGAACCGCTTCATAAATTTGAGGACAGACAACTTAGGCTATTATTATAAAGCGGATGTGAATACTCCAACGTGTAACAGATTTTGCCACTTAGTTGTGTATATCACGCTAAATATTTTGATACGTAAAATTCATATTTGTTGCTTTAGACTACTGTTAATGCAGGCATTGTAACATACGTGGTTGCAAATCGCGAACGGCAGCTGACGTTTACATCTGGTTGTTGCAGTTATTGGCATTCAAAATGTAAAAAAAGCATAAATTTTGGTTCCACATACCTACGCGTTTTATATAGATTTCATTAAAATTCGTTTTCTTGGAAGTAGGCTGGAGTATTTGCTGTTAATCTATTTAACACATTGTATGCGGGACACTTACTAGTACGTTTTCTGACGATTGATACTTGAAAGCGGGTCACGTACTAGTACGGGTTAATGTAACAACATGGTTTGTTTATGGGTACAAAAATAACGGTATATACAGGAAAACTAAGCCGAATATTCTTGTCTACTCCATAGTTTCTACAAAAATTTAAATAGATAAAAGCTAGTATTTACGTTATTAGTTTTATGATTGCTATTTTCATTTTTTTACAATGTAAAAATGTTTATATATAACATAATTCGAAAAAATTAAAACTATATACTAGTATTTCTATTTGGTTTTTCATATTTACGATACTATTATAAATTTATCCACTAAAAATATATTTTTTCTTTACAAAAATCTTATGGTTGTTATTTATATATTTTTATTTATATATTTGTTTATATATTTCAATATAAAATACGAAAAGTTGGTTAAAAAATTAAATAATTTTCGATCTATTGAGATTTAACTGAATAACTAAATTGACGCTTAAAACGCCCGCTCCCGGTACAATTCCGCTGCGAAATATACCTGCCCACAATGTTTTAATAGATGGCTAATCCGTATGATAGATTGTTTTTAAATATCAACAAAATCTGTATTTAATAATTTTGTATCCTTATATTAAATATAAATTGATCCATCAATTTTCGATCTATTGAGATTTAACTGAATAAATTGACTCTCAAAACGCCCGCTCCCGGTACAATTCCGCTGCGAAATGTACCCGCCCACAATGTCTTAATAGATAGTTAATCCGTATGATAGATTGTTTTTAAATATCAACAAAATCATTATTTAATAATTTTGTATCATTATATTAAATACAAATTGATCCATCAACTTTACGTTGTGTGTGAATCAATTCTGTTTTTCTCCCGCAAGGAAAAATTACGTGATGACTATTCAAGTACGTAATTTACTATTTTAATCTGTAATCTTTTATTCTATTTACTGAGCTGGAAATGTGTATGTATACTTTGCCTTCTGTCAGTTATTTTATCTCAATATTGAAATATGCCCATTTCCAAATATATATATATATATATATATATATATATATATATATATATATATATATATATATATATATATATATGTATATAAAATCACTACTTATATGGAGCCTTCTAGAACCTTATTTTTATGTTCACAAAAATGTTTTTATTTCTCTATTTTTTTTTTCTCCCCTCAACCTGCAGTGGCCATGACTGTAACTGTACAAAAACTCCATTCCTTTTGTTGCATGCGAGTCGTTACATTTCCTACACCCTTCAATTAACCCAACCGTTCTTTAAATCACTGCTTAGTACAAGAAAAGTTTTGCTCTATTATTTTCCTACTCCGTTCTAATATATATCTATATACAAATACCTCATGCATATCTATCGATCTGCGGTAACATTTACGATCTTTCCGTTCCGATCAATGACTGTTTGCAGAAATGTAGGGGGAAAGGGGGTGAGGGGGGAATCTCTCTAGGGGGAGGTGGTGGGGGCGGAAATCTGTCCTGAGGGGCAGGAGGTGGGGCCGCCGCTTTGTCGGACGTTTCCATGAGTACTTGTCACGCCATCTAGCGTGACATGTCGTCGTCAAGGAGAACTTTTCGGGTGGTTGTAGAATGTTTTACTAATCATTAGAGAATATACCTGATATTTCGAGGGTGAAAATTGGTTATCTTTTGTACGGGAAACGTGCAAGTTTGATAAATGTGTTTTGTTATACAAACAGAGTTATTTGCTTGTTTTATTTGGGTTTTCTTTAATGGTGAAGGCCTTAATGCCAGTTTGTTAACACGCTCTAAATTTTACGTTCTGTAAACATATTCACATTTCTGCCTCACGTCTACCATAGGTTGGAAGTAAAGATCTTATTTGACAAATACTATGAGCAGCATATAAAAAGAACCTTTTTTAAAACTGACGCTGTTTAATGGATATGAATTTGAAGTAACGAAAATGATTGAGTGTATGTCACTTTGTAATAGTTAATGCAGCTGAAATTAGTTATTTCATCCCACTATATCTCCGCACTAAATTCGATGATCTGTTTAAATGAATTATGTCTGGGATGAGGGTACAACTTTTCAGTAAACTAAGGAAGTTAAATGGATACAAAGCATATTTAAAATGAAGGAAACCTGTTTTAAAGAACAGCCTAATTGTAGGAAAGGTGCCTATTTTATCATAAGGGTACTAAATAAGAAATCAATATCATCCCTCTATAAGGAAACAACAAAAACAAACGAAAGCTTTAAGGGAAATGGAATTTAAGCCTGTTTTTAAAAGCTGGTAGAGCAACTAAAATTAATGTTCTCATCTTTTATTTTAAATTTTGCGTATATTACTATTTTTCAATAAGTACTTCTTAAAAGAAACTGGTGTTGTGACTTATTCTTCTTGGTCTGGCTCAGAGCTAGATCAAGTCCAGGGGATGAGGAATCTTCAAAGAATCTTAAATGATATGAGTTGAAGTCAGTGAGTAGGTCCTCGCGCAGGAACTTGCACAATTCAAAAGGGTGACAAGAGAGGTCTGAGCAGAAGCACAATTGAAGCATAAGGCAAAAAGTCTTGTCTATTAGCATGAAGTTCCTGGTGTGTTGATTAAGGAAACTACTAATGGTGTCTTAAATCTTTTAAGAAAGTTTAAGGTTTTACCTTTAAAGGAAAAGACATTCACAAGAGAACTCCTGGAGTACCACCAAGAATAGGAAGGGGAATTCCTTCTTATTTGTTGATTTATGACCTTTATTTTTGAACAGATTTCAGAAATGCCAGGACAAAATGTGAGGCTAATAGACTAGAGGCTTCATCCTCAGCAAGCATGGTGCTAGTTTTTCTTTGCTGAGGATGGACTTATTCCTCTTGGTCTTTGCAAATATTTCAATAGCACGCGACAGGTGCATGCGTTATTTTTTATTCCTTTACATTCCCTGAAAACATTTTTAAAGATTTTTTCCAATACTAGTAGCCATCAAATGCTAATTCAGAAACGAACGTGGGCTTAATTATGGTATTTAATAGGACAGAAGGAGGACTAAAGTTCTTTTTCACCATGAAAGTTCCTGTAGGTGACCCTGGCGTTTTCTTGGGAAAGAGTGGGATGACTTATAAAGAGAGAGACGAAATTAAATTCTAAACTATGACATAATTTGGATTTAGTTTCTTATATTTTAATATGAAGGTGGTATGCAACAAAACTGATGTTTCGAAGTATCAGAGAGTGTTTTTTGTTTGTTTAAATAAAAAAATAAAAAGAATAAGAGCACTGATGCGAGCTATTGTATCTTTTATTGATTTAGATAATTTGATTTTCTAAACATAAGTCTAAAAAAGTAAAAGATAAAAAGCCTTAAACCATACTAAAACTTATTTTTTAAATGATTATTACTTAAAGCTTTTATATTAGAGCAGTGATTCGCACATTGGGACAAGAAGGCAAAGAAAAATGTTTATTAAACATTTTTATATAGACTATAGGAATTTTAAGATTTTTAAAAGAACTATAACAAATGGCACACTCAACACCCGAAAGTAATAAACCGCAATTTAACTGGTATACTAACTGAAAATTGTTCGCAATCTTTGCTTTAAACTGTTATAATGACATAAGAGTGATGAATGAGCATATTTTTTGTCTCTTTTTGTTATCCGGCAAAAATCACAAATTAAATATAAAATCTTAAGTCTTATTTGTTTATTGTAAGAATAAAAGCATGTTTTCAAATTTCAGTGATTTGACTCGTATCTAAAATTTGTTGTCATCTTAGTATTAAGAAAAAATTATATGCTGTTGTGTTTTAATTAATTTTTTTGTTGTTGTTCCGTCCATAAAGGAGATCGACTGCAGCCCAAGCTCCTACATAGAGTAAGTTTCAGTAATAATCCCAACATTCTCAAACCAATTTTTTGGGAGAGAAAAATTACTTCAATTTAAATTCTCTCTATATTTGGCATCCTAGAGGCGGAATTTTTCTTGCTCTGCTTGGAGCAGCAGTACAAAACTATCCGTTCTCGTTGAAGACTGGGATTTGAATTTCAAGAGAGAAGTGTCGCGCCGTAACGCATCGTTAAATCAAAACTGCATTTATGTTTTGGGAAATCCGGGCAGAAATATTTGCTCGAATGAATCCGGGCACACGGCATCCATTGTGTGCCCGCTCTGATAAATAAACACGAGCATATACTTCAAGGAGCACCCCCCATTGTATTCGAGCGACCACTTCACGTAAAAACCGCACAGTGGGTACCGATTTTGCGTTTTCTGCGCTATTAAAATCCAAAAGAGGCGTTCCTCTGGTATATGCAACTATTGCATGTTAACCCCCCGTTCATATATAATAATAAGACAGCGCACTGAGTGAGAAGGCAGTTTTGGAGTGTGTAGAGTAACGGTAGATTTTTCTTAGCTGCAAAGGGGTATTTTTGTGCCCTAAAAGCAACTGTCATTTGAATTTGTTTAGAAATGACTAAAGATGGAGTCTCAGAAACTATATATGTAGGACGATTGTTCGATAAGAAGAGCGATTAAATAAAAGAGATTTTTAAAAAAGTGGTGGCAACAATCTATAAAATGAAAAGTTGGGAATATTTAATAAAAACATGTCCTAATGATTTTGTAAGAACCCTATTCATGTAAGCTTTTTATATATTTATCTTTTGTTACCGTTGAAAATAATCCTCTTATAGTATATTGGCAAATCTGGTGATAAACCAGTGAATACAAATACATATCTTAATTTTTCGTATCGGTATGCCAGTGGAAATGCATAGGATTTTGTAAATGGAGCAAATGTAAAATTTGCCTCCCCTATTCCGACTAAAATATTATAGATAAAAAAAAATTCTAGAGCTAAAAAGTTATTAAACTGCAAATAGATTTTTTTCAAGAAAACTTAAAATTTTTACAAACTATAAATTAAAAGTTAGTTGCGGATACATGTTTTAACATCTAATATTAATAAATGATTATTTTTGAATCAATGTTATTGCTTCAAAGATAATCATTGAAGCAATTGTTATTGGAGATAATTTTTTTTGTTAACCAAAATTTATAATTTTTTCTAAACTGGTGTAAAAAACTGGTGTATTGATTGGTATAAAATTAGAAATAATTTTTCTGGAGAAAACATTAAGCATCAACTATCAAAATAAAAATTCCCTTTTGATGTCTTCTTAGTATTAAATTGAACACTCAGGACCACCCTAAGCATAGTGCCACCCGGGGAGGGCACTACCTTGCACCCCCGCAGGTGATCGAATGGTAGGACGCTGCTCTTCGGTACCAGAGTCCAAAGGTTCGAATCCCGTTGCTGGCATTGTTGTTCATAGTAGATCTTAGTGTCATTTGTGTAGCAAAAAAGTAGACCGCAGCGGTCCAAACCAAATTTTTGCACTTCTTATTCTACGTTACTGTGGTACATTTAACTTATCAATGACAAAACATAATGAATAAAGAAGAGTTCCTCAGGCATTCAATTCTTGTATTTTGTCCCCGTTGTTGACCCCCGAGTGTGATAGCACTTCATCGTCCTTTCTGTTAGGCATCTCTATTTGCTTTTTGTTACCTACCTCTTGCTGTCGGTTTCAGTCTGTTTACGATTTTTTGCAGAATTTAAGGAAATTCTGGTAGATTTACCAAATTTTGATCTTTCATGATCGCTAACAAGTAGTAGTCTAGTTTCTTCTTTGCACTCTTCTCGTCTCCTCGTGCGGTTATATACACTTCATGCTACCTTTAAAATTAAACATCCTAAAAACTTCCCACCATCTTTTTCATCTTTACTGATCACTTCCAGTATGTGGTAAACCAATACATTGTCGGTAATATCAAATCTGGAAGCATCGTAAAAAGAAAGAGGAGCAAAATAATATTAATGAAAGAGGATATTAGAAACAAGAAGAAAAGATGAATGAGCAATGGAGAGGCATGCAAAGAAAAAAAATCACAAATAAGAATAGTATTAATGCTCAATAGATTTCCAAGCAAAGGGATTATATGGAGTAGTACTGCTGTCATTACGTATTAATGACTCTCCTCATATTGAATGTATATACCTCTTTTTTTATTGCAGAAATAAATGCTGAGACCTATTTCTCAAACCACGCGTAATATCACAGAGGAAAAATCATGAGCGAAAACAAAACCTGAAACATAACCATAATTGTTCAAATAATTTTTATCCGCTCGCAGAAGCGGGATAAGAGGAGAACTTGGTTGTCGATGGAAAGTAGTAATTGCATCCCCCTAAATGATTTATGTACCTAAACCTCTTAATAGCAGAGCAGGAACAATGGAATTTTATCCAATCGGGCTGAAACAATATCCAGCCAGCAAATCAGTGGTAAAATACAGGGAAAAATCTATCTTTGTCCACGGTTTGTTGATAAATGGGACTGGTGTTTGAATGTGATAAGTATTATGTTGTTTGACGTCTAATACTCGGGGAGAAATTGGAACCGTACTGGATAACCACATATACGACTGCGTAGGTGTTTTATTCATATAGTTATAGTATTGTACACGTGAAAGAAAATAGATGTAATAGTTTATGGGGGTTTTGCTGCACATCTTAAGTTTTATATATAGCTGTTACCAAACAAAGAATTAGTGGAACATTTCAGTAAGGTTCTGATAATTATGTTTAGAAATTTATTTCACTTATTTCAGACTTAAATATATTTAATGGAATTTAGTGTTTATGCCTTGCGAAATTTTGCAGGTACTTCCCTAAACGCGTTCCTAGTTGAAAAACATAAAAATAATTAACAGTTTAAACAGAATTCTTATTTAATCCTTTGCTTGTCTTTTACGTCACATACGATATACACATTTAATGCTTTTACGATTGTATATTATATATGATACACAATGATATCAAATATAATAAACCTTGTATATATATAATATAGTGTATTGTGTATCACATGGGATTGAAGCGTAAAAAGCATTGGATGTGTATATCGTGTGATGTACAGGATAGGCAAAGAGTTGAAAAAAGAGTAGAAAGCTTAATGTAAAAGAGTGTAATAAGTAAATAATAAGAGGTTGTTATTTTTGTAAAATAAAGTTTTCTTTAAAAACACTTTTTTATTACTTTTATTTTACCATAATATATTTTCTATGGTACGGGTTTAAATACAACCCATGTTTAGATATTTAGTTCACTCTTTCTTGGCGACTTTTGCAAATGCTCTCCAAAATAACGCTAAACGATGTTAGTTTCAGTGTGTAAACCCAATTTCCTAGTGTGTTACAAAATAATTAGTGGTAAATCTTGCAAAAGTAAATTAATAATAATCTAATAATATTAAGCATAAATCGCTAGAAAAAAATCGCAGATAATATTAATTTTTTAAAAAATATTACTCCTGAAAACAAATAAAATATCGCTAGCAGAATTTTGTTTTATTTAATATTGGTCTTTAACAAGTTTAATTAATAAACTTTCCCTGTTTCAATATTTCCGCTTATTTTGCAGCTGTTTTTGAGTGTGCGATGTCCAAGCGTCTAATGTTGTATCCCCACCAATTTGGCATGTCTCCTTAAACTTGTATTCAGCCAATAAAATATATTGGTCTTTAACAAGTTTAATTAATAAACTTTCCCTGTTTCAATATTTCCGTTTATTTTGTGGCTGTTTCGAGTGTGCGATGTCCAAGCGTCTAATGTTGTATTTCCAAGTATTTGGCATGTCTTCTTAAACTTGTATTCAGCCAATAAATCTAATCGATAAATCAATTCGCTTATACCATTATATTGATATAAAAAAAATCTGATGTGGTCACTGAAGCAATAATATTGATGCAAGTAATCAATTGGCCTTTAACCAGTTTAATTAATATACTTTCCTAATACCCCGTTTCAATATTTCCGTTTATTTTCCGGCTGTTTCGAGTGTGCGATGTCCAGGCGTCTAATGCTGTAGCTAGCTGACAGCCGTGAAAAGTGCAGATGGAGCCAAAGTAGGAAAGGAACACTACCGCAAAAGATAAATTACATCGTCCTTGATTGATTCTTTCTCTTAAGTTGCGAAAGGGGGAGGCCGCTATCGATAAGCGGCCGTAATTCTCTCAACGGAAAGATTTATTCTCTGCCCTCACCCCTCTTAATAACGGGCGAAAATAAGAATAAACGACAGTTTCGTTAACCTAAATTTATATCGCATGCATAGAAGGGAGAAGATATAAAAAGTAGATATTTACCCTCTCTTATTTTCTGAGGTTTCTGTGAGGCTTTATTAGATTTCAAATTCACTTGGGATGATTTAACACTAGATTTACAGACCGAGCCAATTTGACTCATTAAAAATTTGATCACTATAATATATATAAAACTTTAATATCACAGTAACTTTAATATAATAGATTGCTTTCATATTGTTCCTAAAGTATTTTAACCCCTGTTTAATTTGCAATGTCTTCTTCCAACTATTTTCTGAAAACCTATGTAACTTTTGTTTTACTATAGCTATAAATGCAACAAAAGCACAATATATCCTTACAAATAAAGATTAAATAGACATTAAAAATTGTGGAAACATTAACACTAGATTTACGGACCGAGACAATTTGGCTCATTAAAAATTTAATCACTATATATATATATATATATATATATATATATATATATATATATATATATATATATATATATATATATAACTTAAATATCACTTTTCAAAAACATACGTTGGTTTTTAGGTAAGTAATAAAATATATGTAAACTTTTATTCCTCTTCCCCGCAGACCCCATCATTTCGCATTATCAAATGGGGTATATCTATTTTCACGATTGAGCCAATTTGACTCATAGAATGTATATGAAAATAAATAAATATAGTAATAAATGTAGTATAAAGTAAATATAAAGTATATAAAGTATAGTATAAGTAAATATCGAGAAGATGTCGGGAACACTTCCATTCCAATGACAGAAATTCGTGCTACTGACGCACGGAAGAATTGTCAAGTTCAACAATCATGCAAAAGAAACAGGTGTAGAAACTATTGTGCTAAATGTAATAGAGAGGCTTGCAGAAAATGTGTTTCAAAAACAGATTTTATATGTAAAAAATATTTTCCATGATTTTTTTTTATAATAAACATTTCATTTAAATTAATTTGGAACTATTTTCTTTGCAAAAAACTTCAATTTTCTTGTTTGAGTCAAATTGGATCACTTCAGTAAAAATAGGTATATAATCCAAAATCCGTAAATCTAGTGTTAATTATTCATCATGAGTGTATTTTTTAACCCTTTTGACTTTTGTATAATTAATGTCTAACCATAAGAAGTGGTTTAATTCAATCATGACATGCTAAAGAATGTGTAATGAAAGTTTACATTTTTTAACTTTCAGACTTTTGGAAAATCCTGAGACAATATATACCAACTGTGTTGTCATTTAAAGCTATTTGTCCTAACAATCAAGGATTCTGGGGCAACCTTACCTAGTATCAATTTCTCAAAGTAGTTATGTACAGCTAGTTAAGTCGTAAAGATAGCGTACTTAAAGTTTGTAAAGATTATGCAAGGAGAGTGAAGATGTTTTAGAAATAAATTATTGCTTTAATTTTTTGAATTAATTTTTGTGCAAAGTACTTTGCAATATAAGAAATGCGTAAATTTCTGATTGCAGAAAATATTGTTTGGCAATTAAATTATTACTTTAATATTTTAAATTAGTTTTTGTGTAAAGTGATTTGCAATATAAAATATGTGTAATTTTTTGTTTTCAGAAAATACTGTTTTGCAACTAAATTATTATTACATTAATATTTTAAATTAATTTTTACGCGTTTGAAATATTGTATTCTAAAAATCTAGAAAATATTTTTGAACTCAAGGTTGCTAAGGTACAAAAAGTTAAAGATTTCGTTCATGTTTTCCTCAAGATGTGTTTTTTCAGTAATTAAGTCCACTTGTTAAACCAACATACTTCTGAAAAACGTGAAATTTTGTATGAATATTTCGATGATTTCAGTTCAATAAGTGAATATAACTTTTCATAAATAATTTTTATTCGTAAAATTTGTTAAAAAATATATGCGTTTTTTTTTAATATAATTTTTTACACTTGATTTATTAAAATTTTAACCCAGATTAATAAAGGTAACCCAGATAAAAAAAACAGTCATGTACAGATAATTATAAAGATTTTTTTATAGATTTCCTTATGAGTTAACAATTTTTTTTCAGGCGAGATTAATGCAATTCCGTGAAGTTATAAATAAAATCAAATGCTTTTTTTTAGATATTACCCTCATAAACGTTTTCAGCAACAAGTAACTTTCTTTCGACATTTTGAATTGGCTCTGTCATTAAACTGTTTATGCTCGTGAAAGTTTTAAATTATCTTATTTCGTAACAAAATGAACATTCTGAAGTGTTACATTTTCAAGTTGACAAGTGGAGACTTGCGTGACTGACACGTGTGCATAATTGATTTATCGTTTGCCATTTCTTTTGAAACGACGTAATCTTTGAAAGTGAGAAAACCAGAACAAAACGTCAATCCCTTCAGGACTTTTGTAAAAGCTTTAAAATCACGATTACATCCCTTAAATTATAGACATATGCTAAGACAGCTCATGGAAAGATATGCTATCATTTTACTTGGGAAAAAATCACCGGCAAATATTTGAATATAACCCTACTTCATTGATATGTTTCAAAGGATTAAACTTCATATTCTTTGAAAGTCAGCATGCAGATTACCTCGCTTATCCTTTTATCATTGTGATCAATAAATCATGTGATTTCCAATTTTGTAACTTTAATTTTTTTATATAAAACTTATCAAAATAAAATATCCAATGCTCATTTTCGTTTATAAAATTAAATGACTAATTATTACAAAATAATGTTGTCAAGCATCTAAAAAGACATTGCAAGATAAATTTCTCCCATTGCAGTTATACAATAAGTTAAAAAATCAAATTAAAATTCATTAGTCTTTTATCGTTTAACTTTTAACTGCAAAACACAGATAAAAGTGTTGCACTTTATGTAACTTTAAAGGCTTTATCACACATCTACATGTACGTGTTACTTTGATTCCTGTTACTGAGAATGTGCAGATTTCTCGTGTTACAGACTAGAGATTTTCAACAGACTTCTTTTTGTTCAGGTTGTTTTGTGGTAACACCTTTAATAGATTGAAAAATTCCGAAACTGGAGAATCCTAAACTGAATCTGTTGCTTTTTCAATGCGTACAAGTTGACGTGTGACAAAGTCTTAACACGCTCTAAAATCTAAGTGTTAATATACTATTAAATTCCACCCAGTATGGACCAAAATAAAGTTTTTGAAGCAGAATAATATATATTGAATTTTTGATGTTATCTTCAAATTTCTGACCGAATATCCAGTCTGTTTATGCACTCTTCTTTATTTCTTCAAAGTTTTTATACTTACACACACATACACCTACACATATACATATGTATACATACATGTATAAATATATACAGATACATATATATATACACATATATATGTGCATATATATACACACATATATACATATATATATACACATATACATATATATATGTATTTGTATATATATATATATATATATATATATATATATATATATATATATATATACATATACATATATATATGTATTTGTATATATATATATATATATATATATATATATATATATATGTGTGACTTGCCTATGACAATTCAAAGAGACGATGATGTATTGATAATGTCTTTATTCATGACTATTGCACAGTTTAATAGAAAACCACCAAACATGGCGGAGAGTGGCTAGCGTCTACACTCTAACAAAGAAGCTACATTTGGCCAAGGTTCTTATAGCAATCCTTTCTGAAGACGCCCTCTTTCTATTCTTATACGTCAAACGCTTTTATATGGAATTATTAGGGATTCATGCGCATGGATTAAATAGTGCATTGCATTTTTTGCCTTTAAATCCCTAAGTTATTCATTTTATGGTTTCAAACCTGACATATATATATATATATACATATATATATATATATACATATCTGAAATTAAAAATGCATTATATAGTGGTTCATATATTTCATTCTATAGCATTAGTATTAAAACAAGAGCCTTTTTTTACAGACCTAAGTAAATGCGCGATTGAAAGAAAGGATATAAATTGTAAAATTCTTGAGTAATAATATCTGCCCAAAATAAGAAACAATGAAAATTACAAAATAATGGATAAATAATATTTTATCCAACTGATGCCCCAAGACAAGAGCAAAACCTAATTCTAATAGAAGATTTATTGTCCGCTCGCTCGCTCTCTCCTTAATAAAGCACTGAAAGATTTTGGACGTCAAAATTTTATTTATCGTTTCAATACAATGGAAATAGTAAATGGATGCGTTAACATGTAATGAAACCTAAAGCTTCTCTGTAATCGATGTTGCGGGGTAAATAAAAATAACAAAGTATCAAAGCCAAATTTATTGCTTTTTCATTTTAATGACGATTGAAGATGCTTTCTTACAGTCAATGTTTTCCGAGAATCTTCAGTCCTCTTCTTCTTCTTTTTTTTAATAGATTTTCTCATATGTAAGATTTATTTCCCCGATATAATTTCGCTGCAATGACCGCTGCGTTACTCCAGAGCCGCATGCTTTCGTGAGCATGACTAATGTTTGCTGCTTCTTGCTGAAAACACGTTTTTATGTGTAATATCTAGAAAAACATTTGGGTTTATTTATAGCTTATTGGATTTGCATTCATCCTCGTCTGAGAATATATTTTGAGGGTATATCTTTTAATCATTCATTTAAATGTGTGTGGGTGTGTGCTTACGCACAATTTTTTATATGAATATTTTTATTTCAGTGGTTTCTTATTTATGAATCTTATTTCAAAGGTAACTTGGTTTCGTAATTTAATAAATATCATGAATAGGAATGGAATAATCGTCAAAGGCTGCAATCCGAGCGGTGGGAGAGGGTTAGTGAAATAGTGTCAATTTGTGACAAAGGGGAAGGGGGGGGACTCCAAGTGTGACAAAATACTTGTTGCCTCAATTAACTATCCCATATCATTTCTATGAGGTTGGTTGGTTGGAGCTTAATGGCACTGCATCCTCCTGGGATATATTGTGCCAAACACAAAAACTCATTAATTAGCAAAATATTTTAAAAATAATTTCAAAGATTAAAACTTAAAGACGAAGCGATGAAGCAACCAAAGAAACGAAGAAAAACGAATGTAGAATAAAAAAAGTGAATAAGTTGTGGTTATATTATCAGATATGAGGATAAAAACCCATGACTTTAAAAAAGGTAAAAAATTTAGGATGTGGCAACGCATTTAAAAGACATTCTCTCATTTCTATGAGAGAAAGAGTCGTAATAGTAAAAAATACCAATTAATTCTATATTATGATTGCTTGTATAATTCTATAAATGTTCCTATAATTAAAACGACAAACGAAATGAGATCACAATTCTCTTTCAGTAAAACTAATATTGAGAATTTTTTTAAAAATTCAATTCTTTTTAGAGCATTTAATGTTCATAAAGTAAAGCTAAGATTTAAAGATAAACATAATAAATTCCATTTAAATTTGCAGAACACTATTGTTTTCAATTGCTCTTTCACATTAATATATCATTGCTGTTATATACATATATATATATATATATATATATATATATATATATATATATATATATATATATATATATATATATATATATATATATATATATATTGTAAGCATTTCTTTTTATTTCATACTCAATACGTGCATAAAACATTGTTATTGTCATATTTACAGATGTCATTAAAATATATATTTAAAGTTTTAAAAATAAAATTTGAAATACAATCGATCTATAACGTAGTGCTTTGTTTCATAAATGTAAGTATAATTGTACGTAATATAATGTATTTTATATAATATGTGTGTATGTATATATGTGTGTGTGTTAATATATATATATATATATATATATATATATAAATATGTATATCTATTTGTATATATGTATGTATGATGTATATATACATATGCTACACACACACGCATATATATATATATATAATATTACCACTACAAAAGGATAAAACCATAAAGTTAAAAATGACTGATAATTTATTTTGCCTTTTATGGCAAGGGTATTCATTTTTAGTGAACTTTTCTGTATAATATAACGGCTAATATCAATTTTTCTGTAATACGTAGTACTGTTAAAAATGTGGAGTTTTATTAAATAGTCCTTAATCTGACTTTTCATCGACTCCTCTAAATGAGCTCTCAAAAATCTTAAAATGAATTATCCCTGCACCATTATTTGAAACATACCTTTCCATACTTAAGTAATCATAGTAAGTTTTTAAAATAATTTTTCATCCTATAATTTAATCCAAATTTTTAATTTCCCAAATAGGCAGTTTTTATCGAAAAGATATTATATTCCAAACCAAAACTATTAAGGCTTTTCGAACATTTTATTTGGCCTTAATTTCCCTCCGAAATTGTTGT
This sequence comes from Pardosa pseudoannulata, assembly GCA_032207245.1. Classification (NCBI taxonomy): domain Eukaryota; kingdom Metazoa; phylum Arthropoda; class Arachnida; order Araneae; family Lycosidae; genus Pardosa; species Pardosa pseudoannulata. The sequence goes on from CM063505.1 coordinate 17,011,452, forward strand.
CGCCGAAATGGATTTTAAATGCTTTTAAATTATCAGAGCAATGGCATCGTTTATTCACGATCACTCATCTTTCTAAACTTTGCTCAAAAAGTTATCGTGCTGCCATCTATGGACTGTTTTTTAGACTAATATACGAATTTTTCCATTCGTCATGCTGTTTTAATGATAATTGTTTTAATATATGAGTCATTAATATACTAAGTTAGGAATTTAATGACAATTCAACGTTTTATAATACAATTGATTTTTATTTTACACACTTTCTGATATTTATTTCTTCAAATTAGCTACATTCTGGTGTGCAAATGTGATGAAATAAATTTTTTAAAAAAATTATTTCATTTATAATTTTTCCAGCGTGTGTTAAACTAATTCAGAAGTTTTCCCCTGACATATAAGTACTATTTTTTTCATGTTAAGCTTTTACATTTGCGGTTTAAAAAAAAAAAGTTTATTTTTTCTGCTTTATTGTGCCGGAGAATGAGTACATTTTATCATACAGTTTTACTTTTAAATTTAAAATATGAATTCAAATTAATCGAAATTTTGCTGAAACAATATATATTAAATTTTATTTACAGTGTTAAGAAAATGGCATTTTTACTTAAAGTTGGCTTTCCTCCTAGGATACCATCTCAGCAGGAAAGATCATTTTACATGAATGGTAGCAAAAAAAGCATGGATTATTCTTTTAAATTTTTTTTTTCATTCGTATGCTATTTTAAAAAAAAAATCTTACAAAATTATACTGAAAAATTTAAAACAAAATTAGCTTTTTTTTCGTAAAAGAAAAGTAAAATTAGGCTTACCAAATTGATTAGACTTATTTTATTATCCAGTAAAACTATTACTGTCCAGTAAAATAAGTAAAATAAATTGAATTCTTATTGTTATGCCTTAGGAAAACTGAAAAAAAAGTTGATAAACAGT
>CM063505.1:17017381-17024881 GCA_032207245.1 Pardosa pseudoannulata
AGTACCGAAAGATAGCCAAATGAATAGGCTACAAATTCTGGAACCGAAGAGCAGTGCTGTACTCATATGTATGTGTGTATATATATATGTGTATGTTTATATGTATATATATATATATATATATGTGTGTGTGTGTGTATATATATGCATATGTATATATGTATATGTAATGTATATATATATGTATATATATGTCTATATATGTATATGTATATATATGTATATGTATATATATATATATTTATATATATATGTCTATATATGTATATGTATATATATATATATATATATATATATATATATATATATGTATATGTATATATATATATATATGTATATGTATATATATATATGTGTATATATATATATATGTCCATACATGTATATGCGTATATATATATATATGTCCATATATGTATATGCGTATATACATATGTCTATATATGTATATGTATATATATATATATATATGTCCATATATGTATGTGTATATATATATGTCCATATATGTATATGTGTATATATATATATGTCCATGTATGTATATATGTATATATATGTATGTATATATGTATGTATATATGTATATATGTATATATGTATATATGTATGTATATATGTATATATGTATGTATATATGTATATATATACATATATATATATATGTATATCTATTTATATATATATATATATATATGTGTGTGTGTGTGTGTGTGTGTGTGTGTGTGTGTGTGAAACAAATGAAAAAACAAAGTGCACCATTCAGAACCAATCAGATGAGAAAATACAATAAAATAAGCTATTATTTCATAGTCATCTGTAAAACTAATTTGATATTAAAAAGTGAAAATATAAATAGGATAAAATAAAAAGGTACAAACAGGGTAGAAACAAGATTGGCCGTACGGCACACAGGCAAAACTAGAAAGGTGTTAAAGATAAGCTTTCTTAGTAAAAATTAGCGTCATTTCGTCGAATTAGTGACGTGCTCAGTGCATTTCTCAATAACTAATAAGCTTATTTATAATTATCTAAAAGTTTACTCATCGTTAAGTAGCTGTTTTAACAATTTAAATTTCCGTCATAAAGTATTTCGAAAAAATTATGATGAAATGACTAAGAGAATTAGCTCCCTAAAACAAATATTGATACATTGGCATTCTAAAACTAAGAATAACCCTAGGAAATGTAGTTAGGGTTTCGGTTATTTGAGAATTTAGAGTTATTAAAGCTCGAGGAAATTCGCTCAATCATTTTTCACAAACCAATCTGAAGAAATCGATTTATTTATGCATTTATATTTTTTTTATTTCTAAACGATTGCTTCTTTTCCACTCTAGGTTAATTTCCAGGCGATATTCGAAATACCTTCTTTTTTTTCGTATCTGAGATTTCCAATAAAAGATAGCTTTAAATGCTTATTTCTACAATTTGCTTTTTATACAAAGAAAAATCAAAAACTCTTTTTCCCCTTTCACAGCATTCTTTTGTAAAATAAAGTTGATAATAATAGCTTGTTTGTCGTGTGTTGCTTTTTTATTGAAGCCTTGATCTTAAAATAGATTTTTGGCTCCCATATTAGCTATTCTGCCCTCAAGTATCCAGTAAAGGGTTTTGTTCTTTTACTTTTTAACTGAGATCTAAAATACAATACCTCGATAAGCAATCAAATAAGCTTGTTTTTTATAATTTACTTTTTATATGTAAAACATCGTTTTTAGCTAAGTTTTATGTTACTGATAATTCAAATAAAATAATTGTCAAAAGTTTTTCACTCTATAAGTCTCAATAAACAATTTACTTTAAACAGCTGTTGTAACATCTAACTTAATTTTCTGTTTTAAAGTCTTCAATTATATTTTATTTTTTATCAAGTAATATCTATGCTTTTACTTTTTCCATGGTTGAAAACGAACTTCCAACACTTGAAGTAAAAACTAGTAAACTACCTAAATTTTAATAAATTTTAAAATACAAACACTGAAAATATTTGAAGGAGGTTCCAAAAGCCTTAGACCCTCCCCCTCTATGAATACATCCTTGATATCTGTAATGATTTATATATCTTTACTTTTAAATAAAAAGCAAATAATACCAAAATTAAATAATCCAAATTTAACTGACATCATTTAAAAATAGTATTTTTTTTATTTTCTAGTTAAAAATATGTTGAAATAAGTTGTCATTATTACTAAATTTTTTAAAAATATTTTATAAAATAAGGATTAAAGAATATTACTTTATAAATAATGCCTAAAATTTACTAAGCTTCTTATTAAAATTTTTAAGTAGAATTTTATTTATAATTGGACATTTAAAATCTGCTCAAATTGACTAAATGATAGATTGATCACAAACAAGGTATATTTTTAATAAATTGGAAAAATTATTATTGTGATGTGTTTTAATAAATTGTGAAAAATATTATTGTGATGCGTTTTAATAAATTGTGAAAAATTGACTAAATGATAAATTGATCACAAACAAGGTATATTTTTAATAAATTTTAAAAAATTGAATAAATGATAAATTGATCACGAACAAGGTATATTTTTAATAAATTGTAAAAAGTATTAAAACTAGGCAATAATTTCAAACTTTTATAAGCAATTAATTGTATATATAAACTCATGAAAAAATTTATTCAAGCCTATTATTTCATTTCTAAACTTAGCTTTAAGAACACAGTAGAATGTGACATAATTTCTTCTAAAATGCTTGTGTCATACAGCAATTTTTAAAGATCTGGGTGAAAACACACTTTTTATTTAAACTGATGTTTCAATATCTAAAATTAAAATGAGTTTATATGATAGTTAAATAATAAACTGGCATGGTTATACATGCATAAATATTTATGTTTATTCACCAAATCTTTAAAAATTTCTCTATGAGACAAGCATTTTAGACGAAATTGTATCACATTTTATTATGCCCTTCAAGCTAAATCTAGAAATGAAATGATATATATGTATAACTGGCATTAATGATATATATATATATATATATATATATATATATATATATATATATATATATATATATATATATATATGTATAACCTGTATGAACTATAGAGAATTTTTGAAGCACTTTTACATTTAACTTTCTCAAAAGGGGATAAACTAACCAAACTAAGTATATTTCTTTAAAGATGCCCCTTTAACTAAAATTGAATGCATTGGTAATATACACTAATTTCAGAAAATAAGAAATTATATACATATTTTTTAATATATATAGTAATTATATCAGAAAAGAATTACGTAAATTGTCAAAATTGTGCCCTCTTTCATTCGTGTTAAATTTTTACTCTGATAGTGAAAGTGAATAGTGATAGTGAAAAGTACAAAGAAAATTCAAGTATCGATACTATAACCACATTTTTATTATTGTATTTCATTAAATTCGATTATGCTAATATCATATGTATGATACTATTCAATAAGTCATACCAAATCGTATTTCAATAACGTACCTCTTCTCACTCTTAAATTATTGATAGATCTGCGTTTTTGACTTTATCACGTTTAAAAATAACGAAACAAAGTGAAATACTTTTTTGAGATTTAAACAAGAAAAATTATGTTCATAAGTATTTTTTCCAAATTAAATTCGGTTGTATTTTTTATTGAATCGGGTAATCAAATCGATAAAATTCTTTGATAAAGTCGTGTTCAATCATATATTACTATTAACTTGAAAATATGTAGCATTCATTCTTTTTTTTTCTTTGATTTTGGCTATAAATTTGTTTAAAAATAATAAAAAGTGACTCCAGATAAAATATTTCTAATAAACTTTATTTAATTTTATTGCGTTTTCCGCTTCTAGTGAAAATTCTTGTTAGTAAAGTAGATTATTTCCAATAGTTTAAAAACAAAGAATTGAGTTTATCTAATTTTATTATTTAACCCTATTCAAATTAATTATTTTTAAATTTAAGATTCGGATATTCCTAGCTAGTTTTAGGATTTCGTTTCACTTAATCTGTTTTATTAAACTAAGTTTAACATTTAATTAATCTACCTTCCTTTAAAAAACTTAAACCGCATTAGCAAATTCGAAAGCAATTCCCCTATCACTGAGTATAATTATATAAAAAAACACATATTTAAAAAATAGAATATAGTAAAAATATTAAAATTTTTATTCCTTTTTAACGAACACATACTTTATTTTATTAGCGTATAATTTAATTATTTACAAAAAATTTGCCGGGGGGTTTAAGATGATGGTAAAAGTTCATTATAGCCTGGAACAAAATTATCGGCATGTACCTTATTCCAAAATAAGTTTAATGAATGGAAGATAATGAGTATGAAAAAATATATTTAATAATATCCCAAGTGGTTTCCGTGAAGAAAAAGGCTTACTTGCGTTTTAACTAATTTTCTAACGTCGATTCCATTCAAATCATAAATTTTTTTTTAAATGTAAACTTCCTTTAAGAAGCCAACTCGTATTATATCAGAAAGAATTGACCATTTTAATTTTCATTATTTTTTAATTGAGATAAGAAACTAAATTTAAAAAAAAAACAAAATATAATTACCTTTTACCTACAATACCAGCTTTTCCTTTTGTCTTTTAAAACTCTATTTTCCTCATAAAATGAACATTTAAAATAAAAAACTTGATTCAGTTTTCATCAATATGAGAGAAAAAGTTAGATGTTTTACAAAAGTAAATAAATGAATTTGGAAATTTTACACACACATGGTAAATTATTTATGATTCAAATTAAATTTCTTCATATATGCTTAAGAAAATTTTCTTTCTTGTTTTACTTTATTGTTAAATAAAATCAAGCATAATACAAAAATTAAATTACCTAAATTTTAACTGATATCGTTTAAAAATTGTAATTTTTGTATTTTCTAATTAAAAGTATTATGTAAACCCTTTATCTGTCTGTCTGTCTGTCTGAATGACAACTGATATACACATCTAATACTTACAAGCGTCTATATCTATATATCATATGTGATACACAATGATATAAAATACATAAAAGATTCTATATAAAGAACTGTTTATTGGGTATCACATGTGATATATAATCCGTATAAAACATTACACGTGGACAAGCATATAAAGCATTAGATGTGGACAAGCGTATGAATCATTAGATAAGTATATGATATGTGATGTACAAGACAAAGGGTTAAATTAGATGTCGTTATTATTGAAATTATTTGATATATTTTATACAGATTAAAGCAGATTAGTATTTAAAAAAAGTCTAAAACTTAAGCTCCTTAAATTCAAATTAAAAAAAATTAATTTGGAATTAGACACTTAAGATCTGATTAGACTGACTAAATGATAAATTGATCACGCACTAGGTGGGTCTAAAAAAATTTAAAGACTCTTAAAAATTGGCAATAGTTTAAAACTTTTATAGAAATTTAGTTATAGATCTAAACTTTTGTAATTTTTTTTTCATCCTATTAGTTTATTTTTAATTAAGGTTAAAGAATATAGTAAAATGTGACACGGTTTCGTCTAAAATGCATGTCTCAAGGAAAAAATTTTTAAAGTTCTGGGTAAAAATATACTTCTTAATTAAACTGATATTTCAGAACTACAGAATCATTCTAAAATTAAAATATTTAAATAATAAATTAACATAGTAATCCATAATACGTTACACAAATATGTATATATATATATATATATATATATATATAAGGAAAATACTCAGGGGTTTTTAAAACTTAAGTCAAGGGCTAAAAATTCCCTCGTCCTTTGACATTCCCCTTTTTAACACCATACCTAAATTGATCACTGGAGTTCAGTTTACGCCCTCAGCGAAGGGGTTTAACCAATTATAACTCTACATTGCCCTAGGGACAATTTAGGAAATTTCTTAACAAAAAAGGAGATGCAAGCTGTCAGAGCCAGATTTTTCTAGAGATTTTCCCACAAATGTTGACCAGGTGTTAAGGGCCTTTTTACATATAACTTCATGGTAGCTGACCCCTCAATTCGTTCTGTCCTTATGATGAAGTGGGCACCCGTCCTCCAACGTTATCTTAATAAAAGTCTTTAGCTAAAACGGTGTCATTTTTATGGGCCATGACTGCAACCACTCGTCGTGAAGTCCGTCTTATTAAACACAAACACACACATACATATATATATATATATATATATATATATATATATATATATATACATATGCACAGAGAGAGAGATTAATCATTTTTACGATAACCTGCAAAAGAAAACTTTGTTGTGAAAATGTGAAGCAAGTCTCAGATGGAAATGTCGCCAAATTTAGTTGCATATATCACCAAAGAGTACAAAAGAAAATAGGTACAAATGAGGTTTATCTACCGACGCAACACTGACTATGTGTCTATGAGTATAATGAGAAAGTATATATGTATATATATAATTTTTCGGACTATAAAAATATTAACTATAAAAAATTTTGTTTGATATAGTTGTATTTACTGAATTTATGCGGAGGGGGAAGCAAAACAAGTCTTAAGTTTAAATTGGAGTCCTAATTCTTAAATGATATTTGCAAATATAATACCCATTCTAATCTATTTCCTCTGTTTTAAGTCAAATTTTTAATCTTGATTTAAATTATTCTTTTGATTTTCCTAATTTTAATGATATATATGTATACATACATACATACCCCACACATACATATATACATAAATACATAAATATGTACATAAACATATACCTACAAATACACATATTTATGTATTCATTTATATGTGCATATACAGATGTATATAATATACATATATATGAATATACACACATACATACATACATATATAGATATATATGCGCATATGTATATACATATTATATATATGTATATGTATTCATGTATTTTATATTACATGTATTACATGTATATTACATTTTATGTTATATATTACATGTATTTTTAAATATATAAGCATACAGGATCACAGGATGCAGTTGTTACAGAACTTCCTGGGTCGGGACCTCTAATTCTGTAATACATAGGAGTTTGGCAAAACAACATATGGATTTATTTGGCTCTAACATGGAATCTATATAAGCATACATATACATATATATGTACATATATGTGTGTGTTTGTGAAATACCTTAATTATTATATATTCTTGGAAATACTCAATGTATACGTCCTGCTAAGAGTTCACAAAGTGTTAAAATCTATTTATTTCTATAGATATTTCAGCTAGTATACTTAACGTGCAGTTACTTAACCTTATGTACAAAGTACTGTTTCATTTTCTTAAACATTTATTATACATTGCATTTTTCTCATAAGTCCTTACATCGAAAAGTATAGAAGAATTGTAGGCTCTAGACTTATATTTAGTACATAACGGAATTTAAAACAGCATCTGTTGGCTTCTGTCACCTCTAAGCACACACCGCGTTCGATTCAACAAACATTCGTCTGACAAACGAATAAGCCTTTTTGAGGCCTGAAATTTTGTTTACACGAAATAATCGACGTGTGTTTACAGATAT
>CM063505.1:17029881-17087381 GCA_032207245.1 Pardosa pseudoannulata
ATATACTTCATTATTTTCAGCATCGTTTAAGCAGACAAAATAATAAGAGATTAGGGATTCAATATTTAATCAATCATTATTTTAAAAAAATTCCTTACGTAATAATATACTTGATAACTTCAGTTTCTTTTACATAGACAAAATAGCAAATATCTAAAAGATTGGAGATTCACTATTTCATCAGTGATTTTAAAAATTTTCTTAATCTTACTCACTTAAAATTATGCTTGAGTGAAAATGCTATTGAAATAAAATCATTTTTAAACAGCATTCACATAATCGTAATAGGCAAAATAAGTAGCTACTACCTTTTCAAAGAAATTACTCCATACTCTTACATAAGAATAAAACTCTTGTGGTAATAATATACTAGTGAATTTCAGCCTCGTTTACACAGACAAGATAGTAAATACCTAAAAGATTGATGATTCAATATTTGATCAGTGATTATTTAAAAGATTTCCTTAATCTTACTCACTTAAAATTATGCTTGAGATAAAATGCTGTTGAAATCGAATCAATTTTAAGCATTAATATATGTATATATAGCCATACATACGCATAATTATATACAAAAACTATTTAAATTTCTTTAAATGATCATGAATTTTGATAAAAATTCATCCTGTCTAATAGGTGTTTGTTTGCTCTATTCATTTTCATTCATAAAACTGATTTACATCTTTATTAAAATAAGTATTTTTTTTATATATTTATTTGTGGTTAATAGTAAACAATTTTTTGCTTCATTTCTGTTGACTGTCAGATTAAAAAATTTTTTTGCGTAAGCAAACATATACTTAAATAAATACGTTTCAAGCAAAATTATATTTTAATAAAATCTTAATAATTTACTTTTTTAGTAAGTGGAAAAACAACACATTATAAAGATATCAAATGGGTTTAAGTTAATTTTCATTGTTATAGAATTATTATATACCTTTTTTTTAATTGCCGCGTTGCTTTTAATTGCTTAATTACTGAATGAAAATATATTTACACTGGGGGGGGAAAAACTAATCGGCTAAAAATTCTAATTTCGTTGTAGTTTTATGATTTTTATTAATTGGAAAAAAATTCTCGGCATAAAAATTGTCTTAAAAAAACATTGTTTTAAAAAACTTTTAGATAAATATAATTGGATAAACTTATTGACTTTTTCAAAAAAAAATTGCAAATTAATGAAGATAAAAACCGGTAATATGAATTACATTTAGAAAATTTGGAAATTTATATATTTTAAGCACCATTTTCTTATTAAGTAAGAATTATTTAAAATTTGTAAGAAATGGAGAAAATAATATTACTGCCTGAAAAGATAAAAGGAAACACGTTTTATCCTATTTATAAAATTTTAATAACCCTTTAAAGGTCACTATTATAAATTCTTTGAGATTTAATGAAATCATTTTATAAATGGTATCTATGAACATTATAAATGTAAATGCATATTTTTTTTACATTTTTTGAGTGGTGGTTAAAGTGCAAAATCCAGCCCCTTGTATGGAGTGAAAATGCTTTCTTAAAGGTTTAATTATGCTGCAGGAACGATGATTATTATCTAAATGGGTATGATAAAGATAAACTAACCAATTTGCAGTCGAACGATGGCCATATGATACAGAGCTGCTTTTAAGTACCGGAATTCATGGGTTAAAATCCCACTGCAGGTATGGATGTTCGTAGCCATTCGATATCGGCCTTAAGCTGTAGATCTTGGTTTTGTTCACCCTCGTGTTGAAAGACAGTAGTCCGTACCGAACATACACAATTTATAAGTGTTGTTTGGATATACATTTATTTGGGTGTATAAGTGAAAAAAATCATATTACTGACTTTTCCAAGTAAAGCAAGTTTAACCACCTATATTTCAAATGAAGAATAGAGCTCTTGTGTAATCTCTGTTGCGAGTTGAAAATGGTATAAACATAGAAAACCTAAGTCCATCTTATGTCTTTCAAAAACAGAAAAAGAATTTAACAGGTGGTTTCGTTCCGAAACCACTGTCCGTTAAAGGGTTAAAGGGTTAAAATAATACGTGTCACACTGTGATTATAATTTCGTCATTAAATATTCATAAATAAATGATTAATAAATATTAATTATACGTAAATACAAATAAAATAAACTTGTTATTTGAATAAAGTTTAACTTTTTTGATAATAGCTGCTTGTTAAGTGAACTCGCGTACTAGCATGACTATCAATTTTGTTTATATTGTCGAGAAGATTGAAATAATGGTACAATCAGGTTAAACGAACAATTGGATTTATTCGAAGCAACTCGCTTGAGAACAGAACGGAGAACTGCTCCCAACTGATGGGACACAGCTTTTATATATAATCTGAACATTCTAGAAACATCTACCTCGAACAGTAAAGAAAGTTCTGGAATCTTTTAGATTTGGAACTAATAATAAATAACGTTAATAACTTCTTCATTATGCGACAATATTAACCCCTTCCGGTAAAATGACGAGTCTAGCTCGTCATTAGTTTTTCATTCCATACCGCACAATGACGAGCTACACTCGTCATGCGATTAAAGTTACTGTTAAATATGATAATTAATTTAGTTTAAAATTTCTAGTGTACTGAATTTGGCAACACTTTTATCACTTGTGAAAATCACAAGTCACTATTGCATATTGTTTACTTGGTACAAGTCATTGCCAAATTAATGAGTCAGAATAAAAGAAAACCTACTAAGAAATGCCGTGTGTTACAAGAATCAAATTAAAAGTGAGACTACTTGGCGGTGTAAACAATTAAGAATTCCTTTGCACTTTGTTTCGAAAAGTACCACTAGCTTGAAGACTATTATCTGTATACCTTATTAATGTTTTGCTTTGATATTTTCTTAATTATACTGTTTCTGATATTATTTAACACTATGTAAAAAGTGGATTTTATTTAAGAATATGTAAGAATTGTAAAATGAAACAAGTTTTTTTAAATAAAAATTAAATGGTTATTTCATGCACAGTTTTTCATTATTAAATCATACCGGAAGGGGTTAATTGACCAGTTGTCTTGTGCTACGACTACTTATTACTTAAAAATTGAACCCTGTGATTTCCTGAAATAAAAATTGTTTATATTTGAATTTTTATTCAATTGTTAACATTCTAAAAGTATGTTTAATTGATAGTTGTGCATATTCTTTCGATCCGGTTGTTCAGTGTTGTTTTCGTCTGGTTCTCGTGGTTGTTTTCACCTTAATTAATTACACAATGAACATCCAACGGGTTCGCTTTGCTGCTTTTATTTACACGCGCTATTTAATGCTTTGGTACATGGGGAGAGCCTATCGCTCATCATATGGTATACCACTTGGAATCTAATTGAACTTGAATTTCCCTTAAATAAAGTGAAAGGCTTAACGAGGTTTATAAAACTCATGTCGGAGAAGAAAACGAAAAAAAAAGAAAAAAAAAAAAAAAAAAGGTTTTCACAAAGTATGTGCAAACGAATAAAGTGCTTTATTATTTTAAGTTGAATCTTCATTTTAGTCTTTAATTATACTCAACCAGGGTATGTTTTGTTAAGAGTTTGAAAAAATACCATGGGTAAAAATAAATTTAAACTGTATTCCTGTTAAGCAGGCTTGGCAAAAAATTAATCACCTATTCTTTGCTCTAGGATTTGAATTTATAATAGTCATTTATATCTGATTTTTTCAGATGTACATAAACATTGCATGTTATCTTCCCTTTATTCTAAATATAAGGATATAATTAAGCTTTCTTTTAACTTTCAGAAAATAAAACAAATATACCAAAGGCAGTATGGGCGTAGAACATTTCAAATAGAACAAAAACATTTAATCAAAAAACTGTCAGTTTAAAAAAAAATTAATTTTAACAAGACAATAATATCAAACGTATACTGTATACATGATAAGCTTTAATATTCCTTATAAAAAAATAATCAGCTGCTTACAATAGGAGTCGAGTTTATAATAGTCATTTATTTCTGATTTTTCTCACATATACAATAACATTCAAGTAAACTTACATCTATCTTAAATAGAAGGTTATTTTCTGAAAGGTAAAAGAAAACAAACTTATTAAGAGGATTTTTTTCTTCTGAATAGAGCAAAAACACTCAATCTACAAAGTGTAACTGTCATTATCAAAATATCACTTTAACATGGGCATCAAATCCATGCTGCTTTCCTGCTAGACGTACATATTCTTAGTAAAAGAAATAATTAACTGCTAACAATAGAATTTGAGTTTACAATAGTTATTTATCTTCAGATTTCCTTCAGATATACAAAAACATTGAAATAATTTTCCTCTATCCTAAATAGCAAGCTATTATTTTCTAAAAGGTATAAGAAAGATGAAACTTATTAAAGGGAGTTTGTGTTTCGAACATTTCGAATAGAATAGAAACACTCAGATATATATCCCTGTGTGCCTGCTAGACATAGTATTCTTTGCTATAACAATAATAATAATAATAAGTTTATAACAATAGGAACTAAGCAAAAAATGGAATATTTGACTTAATGGATGTAAGTCAGTGTAATAGAGGCACATATCATGTACACAGACATCTGTTTCGTTACTTCAAGCGAGCAGCATTAACTCAATTTGCTTTCAGAAGCCACTGAGATCTCTCTCATTGAGTGTGTTGCTCCCTTGACACAACGAAACAGTCGTCTGCTTACTTTCTCTCTCTATTTGTGCCTTACTTGGTTGGCTTTCCATTTTATGCTATATTACGACACAGAAGTTTTACCTTTCCATGTACAATAGGAGTAGAGTTTGCAACAATCGTTTATATCCAATTTCGTAAATATATACATAAAAATTCAAATTAATTTCTATCTAATCTAAACATCAGAGTATTTTATTCTTAAAGGTAAAAGAAAACTGAAACTTACCAAAGAAAAGTATATGTTTTTTATAATTCGAATAGAACAGAAACACTCAATCAACGAAATGTAACTGTCAAAAATAAAAAAATAACATAAAGAGTCAATGAGATCAAATATGTACTGTGTGCTTGCTAGAAATACATAACTTTGCAAATAACAATAATAATAATCTGATAACAATAAGAGCTTAGCATAAAACGGAAAGTCAACGTAATTGAGGCACAAAGTTACAATCTAAAGCACAAATATAATTTCACAAGACAATTAATGCTTTTGCATTGAGTATGTTGCTCGTTTGAAGCAACAGAACAGCTGTATGCATACTTTTCCCCTCTATGCTTTATTTACGTTGGTTTTCCATTCATGCTATATTCCGGCACAGTTTTACCTTCTGGTATACAATAGGAGTTGAATTTACAACAGTCATTTATATCTGATTTCCTTCATGTATACATAAACACCCAGGTTAATTTCAATCTATTGCAAACAGGTTATTATTTTCTGAAAGATTAAAAAAAGAAAACATCTAGGGAACTATTTTTTTAACTTTTTAAATACAGCAGAAACACAATTAGCATAAAATGGAAAGTCAACATAATTAGAGCACAAATAAAGTACGCAGACATCTGTTTCGTTGCTTCGAGTAAGTAACATTAGTTAAATCTACTTTCACAAGGCACTTAATGCTTTTGCATTGAGTATTTTACTCGTTTGAAGCAACAAAATAGCATACTTTTTCCCTCTATGCTTTTCCATTCATGCTCTATTCCAGCACAGTTTTACCCTCTGGTATGCAATAGGAGTTAAATTTACAGCAGTCATTAATATCTTCCTTCATGTATACATAAACACTCAGGTTAATTTCAATCTATTGCAAACAGGTTATTATTATCTGAAAGATTAAAAAAAAAAAAAACATCTAGGGAACTATTTTTTAACTTTTTAAATACAGCAGAAACACTCAATCAACAAAGTGTAACTGTCTGTTTCCGAAGCACTCGAGCCTCACGAAATAAACCAATGAATTAATTTAATCACATTTAGAGAAGTTAAACTGGCACAGCAACTTAACTTTCCCGGATCCATTTACTTGTTTGAACCAAATGAAGTCTGGGGAATCATTCAGATCTTGGCAGTTAAGTTTTATTTACACACTCTTCCTCTTAACTGCAAAATTCCCTCTGTGCATCAGTATTTTATTCTAAGCATCGAATCTTTTTGTAGAGCAAAGAAATCTCGTATAAATTGTCATGATAGGAAGTACGTACAACTTTGTTTGCTTAGAAATAAATTGAACAAAAGTTATGTTAGCTCAAATTAGTTAAACTCATTTTATAAAATCACCTAAATAACTCTGGGAAAGACATACAGTTCCAAGTTTTTGCAAAGACTACGATTGAAAAGTAAATTATTTTTGTACCGATGTGAAAATTGGAACATGTTATCTAATCATTTAAATTATGGATGTGTCTTTATATACATTTTAATAGAATAAATAATTACAACAATGTTAAGTTTGTGTAATACCTTAATTAATCAGAGTTTTCACTATTTTATTCTTCAAATGCGCTACACTTGCTTTAATTACTAAACTTTTACTGTATTTTTACTGATTTTTTATTATGGAAGCATCGTATAGGTAGGGCAACATCGCTTCCTATGAGAACACAATACAAATACATCCAAGATAAGATAATACCGTAATCAATTAGAGTTTTCACTATTATATTTTTCAATTGTGCTACACTTGCTTTAATTACTAGAATTTTACTATATTTTCACTGATTTTTATTGTTTTTTTTTATTATGGAAGCATCGTATAAGTACAGAAACATCGCTTCCTATGGGAAGACAACACAAATACATCCAAGACAAGATAATACCGCAATCAATCGGAGTTGTCACTCTTTTATATTTAAATGCGCTACACTTGTTTTAACTACTAGAATTTTACTATATTTTTACTGATTTTGTATTATGGAAGCATCGTATTGGTAGAGCAACATCGCTTCCTATGAGAATACAATACAAATACATCAAAAGACAAGATAATACCGCAATCAATCAGGGATTTCACTATTTTATTTTTTATATGCGCTACACTTGCTTGAATTACTAGAATTTTACTATATTTTCACTGATTTTTATTGTTTTTTAATTATGGAAGCATCGTATAGGTAGGGCAACATCGCTTCCTTTGAGAAGACAACACAAATACATCAAGGACTTACTAGGGAATCGAACCCCAATCCCATTGATAGCAATTTGAATCTAAAAATCGGGTGTTTTTAACTTATTTAAATACTGTACTATAAGACATATTTAAATACCCTTCTAAGAATGTAATAACCTTTTAATGCTCGAGTCATTTCTGCCATTAAAACACATAAAAGCGTTGAGAACTATTCCGAACAAAATTGAGCTATAATTTGAAGTGCAAATGATTAACATTGTATATGGGGTGCAATATGTGGATTGATCGATAGTGCATGACTCCTTACCAAATCCCAGCAAGCGTCATAGTTATTAATGCATCTGTGAAAGTGTCAGCCATATTTGGGAGCTAAACTGCAATAGTTATGGTAAATTGCTGAAGCCCAAAATTCTCAAAAACTCTCACCTATGAAACGCTAGTATACTTCACTTTCTGCCTCATAAGAAATCTAAATAAGTCTCTTATTTTAGAATATAAGCAAACATTACATCGAAATTGGAAGCGATTATTACGCTGTGCATCTGAAGAACCAATTTTTGGGTATTCAGCTTGGAGGCAGTTTCATATTACCTTTTCCATCGCGTGTCAGATTCCGTTTCATCTCCAGCGGTTAATATTTCCTTCATATCTTTCTGGCTCGCCCGTTTTCTCCGATTCACCAAGTAAATATAATGCGTCAGATATGTAACAACTCGCTCGTTATGTTGTGTTTTTTTTTATCGTTGCTTCCACCATCTATATATCAGTGTTGACACTTCAGTGACAGAGCAAGCAAAACCGTTTGCTCAGCTGGGCTCATATCTGATCCTCCCTCTGAATTGAGATTTGCGACGATTCCTTTCAAAACACGGCTACGGGTCACGAAATGAAGCACAATTCCAAAGAGCATCATTGTTTGTGCAGACTTGCGTGGTTATCGTTCATGTGTGACTTCACATAAAACAAGGCAGGAGAAATCGTATTTTTAGAGGATATTTTTTTTTTTTGCAATAAAAACTCGATTAATGCGAGTTATACGCATGGATTTTTCTTTCAAAGGTCAATGTTGCTGTGCATACTTTGATGCATGTAAAGTTTTTCTTTTTATTAATTTATTTTAACGTTTGATTTATGGAATCCCTTTTAGTGAATAGTTCATAATGGGCACGTGATAACCAATATGAAAAATTGTTGAAAGGAAAGAGGCTATCACAAATCAAAATAACTCTTTAAAACTGTAACAATACTGCATTACCTTGTTTACTTAAAACATTACCACACGTCAACATGTACTTGTTGAAAAAGCAACGGATTTTGTTTACAATTTTTTCCCGATAAAGAATGCACTGATTTCACGTGCGATAGAGAAAAACTTTTTTACCGATTAAAGACCTAATTATACGTCATCCTGAACCAAAATAAATTGGTTAAAACTTTTTCGTTATTATACGTTAAATCTGCACATTCTTTTTGGGATAAAGTAATTTTAAATGCCTTATCACTCTAACATCTACGTGTTAGTTTAGTTCCTTTTAGTTGTTTATAGAATGTGCAGATTTCTTATGTTACAGCGAAAATTCTTCAACAGATTTATTTTAGCTCAGGTTAATGTATTATGAGGCCTTTAATTGAAGCCTTTATAAGAAGTATTTATTATAAAGCCTTTAATAGAAAATGTTTCTCTATCACACTAGAAATCTGCATATTCTTCAACAAAAAAAGAATCCTAAACTGAATCTCCTGAATTTTCCAACTTGTACATGTTGACGAGTGATAAAGCCTTTAACACCACTTTAACATAAAAATCAACACACAACCCTTCACAAAGAATGTGGGTTTTCAGTACTTTCCTTTACAAATATAAGGTTTAATTTAAAAGATCTACATTTAAACCACTAATTTATATTAATTCATCTGTTTCGGTTTTTTTTTCGAAATGCACTCAATTTAATGAAATTCTAAATTATTTTCGAAAACATTAACTAAAGAAATCTTCCATTAAGTTTCTGAACATATTGTGAAAACTAAATCATTCCGATGACATTTTCGGAGCTATATGAATTTTGTTCTCCAGCATACTTCAGTTTTAGATTCCATTTTAGAACCGTTTAAGATATACGAAGAAAGGTTTTCCATATATCTATCGATATGCGGATTGTGAAATTTACCACTCTACAAAATATGTGTTGCGTTCCATGTATTGCATTGCGGAATATGCTCTGTTTTCATTTTTGGGAGTCTGTATCTCTTGCCTTCTGTAACTGTTATTAAGTCTAAAAATATTTTAGTAATTTTACTGGTGCAAAATTTCTGATTTTGTTGAACAAATAGAGCTTTAAGAAGAGCTTATTTCATTGTTGCGTATTTCTCCTCTGAAAATACCACAATACGTAAAGCTGTTAGACCAGAGGCTCTCTACCCTTTTCTGAACCACCGCTTCTTTACAAAAAGAAAAATATTCGAATCTCCCCTTTTCTGTAATAGTCAATAATATTAAGTATTAAGATAACGTTGCATATTATCTATACCTATTCCATATGCCTATCTGTCTATTAAGAGTCACAAAGTAGAAATTAACTAACATAATCATCATATGTCATGACTATTTATTAAAAACTTAAAAATAAGTAAAAAATCAAAGAGATAAAAACATATCTGATGCTGGTAAGATTTTCATAATTTATTAATGTCAGGTTACAATTTCATTAACATTAATCATATATCTCCATGTTCAGTGATGTTCTTTGTCTTGTCAACTAGCTACTGTATTAATCCCAAGTTCCCAAATATGATGAAGGAAATGCAATTAAAATTTCTGTACTTTTGACCTACGGGTGGCCAAAGCGACAGCTCGAGTGTAATTCAGGAAATTTATAATTCAAAATAAATATCACATTTTATTATAGTAATTTTCTTCGATAGCATTATTGGATTATGCAATATTATTTGATTTATATATATATTATTCAGTATTATTCGATTGACATTATTTTTTATAGATATCAAGTATAAATGTATAGATATTATGTCCTCTGACCACCCCCATTGAGTGCTTTAACACCCCTAATTTATCTCTAAGCCTGCTACCACCTACTTAGAAGACTTTAGCACCCACTGGAGGGCGTTACCGCCCCCGTTGGGAACCTATGCATTAGACGAAGAGAAACAATTTGTTATAACCTCAAGATCATATCAATGGCTTTGCCGATCTTAAAATCAGTGAAGAATTTGTTCATGTTTTTGTGTTCAACAATCTTTGATGTGAGCAAATCTCTAGACAATGGTCAAAAGATTCTATTGATTCTTGTGACAATAAGGCATGCCCTCTAATAAAACCAAAAGCCATCTACTAAATCAGACGTTCCACACACAGCAATTATTTTGGCTATTTTGTAAAGGAGGTTCACTGTAAAACTTTTTTCTTTTACTGATTTCCCTTTTATTGAATCGCATTCTTCAGTCTTACGCAATAATCCTGTTCAAAACTCCGAGATCATCTGAATCCTTTTGTTTCAGCGGAACTCGATTTCCCCTCATGACAGAGATAAACCTCGAAGTCGATCCCCCGATTTAGATATCGACAAGAAGAGGAGAAAAGAGGATAAACATGACCACGTGAGTACTTAATGAATTTTTTGCTTCAATATTGCGACTATTTGGTTGGACAGTTAGTTCTCTTGGTATAGATATTTAGTGGTAAGAGAACATTCCTTGCTCCGAAAGATATGACATCACCTCGGAGGTTATTCATTGAGGTTTGCAAGAGTTAATGATTTTCGTAGGCTGTTTAGAGGTTAACGAGTATTGCAGAGGCTTTTGTTCATTCAGTGATTCCACAGCATAATTTTTAGTGATTTTTCACCACCACTGAAAAATATCATGGTTATGGTGTCCGTTGTTTGCTAAAAATATTCATTTGATTAAGGAAACAAGGAACCTCAAAAATATCAGACTTTGACCAAAAATATACAATTTTTTGTTGTAAAAAGTTCAAGTTAAGTATACATTTCATCATCAAAAGACATTTTTCGATTAACATGATTATTTTACTGCATTTAAGCCTGTTTTTTTCTTTTGTTATGAACCCTAATTTTAAACTTTTTAAAATATATTCCAGTTTGATGATTTTTTAAATCATATAATTCCTTTCGAAATGTTCCTAGTCATTACATTTTAAAAGCATGTTCCATTCAAAAATCTGGAGATTATCCATTAATGTGATTGTCATTAGATTGTAGGCTTTTGAAAATTGCAGTGTACTTTCTCGAGTTGAAGGATTTAATCAGTTGCTAAAACTTGGTTTAGTTTTAAATAATTGTCTTATATAAATATTACTTAACGTAAGTGAAAATCAATAGATAATTTTGTTTTTATAGAAATACTTAAGATACAGTGGACTCAGCTTAATGTTATCAGTTTGGGACACCGTGATTTTAATAATAACGATTGATAACAATAAACACTACGCAAAATTAGATAAATTTACCCTCCCCCCTTTAATTCACACGTACTAAATTTCAAAATAAAATGAAAAAACTCACCTAATATTTATGCATTGTAAATTATCCTTTAAAATATAAGAATTATATACATAATTAAAAAATTGATAAATTATTGACTGTGTACAATTTTTTCTAAGAAGTCCATTAATAAAGTGTTCGTAATCATAATGTTTTTTTTAAAGTCATCGGAACGGTGTTGCACTCTACGTTTCAACACTTTCGATGCAATTCAGAGGATGAGAAATGTTTAACTACGTTGCAGCATTAAGCTGACTCATTTTCGGTAACCTGTCATAACGATATAAAATTTCGATCTTTTGATTAAATGTTAAATCATTTCGCTTTCTGACTTCGATATAGACAAGCTGCACGTAAGTGAACAAGGCATAAATTGTGAATAAGCTCCTTCTCAGTTCCTATAAGAATGTGTTGTCTTATGCTTATGTGACAACCATTGACCACAAGCAGGGTGTGCGCATTTCTGTAAAATTCCAGGAAAGTGTAATACCCCACTCCTTTGATCATTCCCCATTTACCTAGGTGGAAGAGGGAGAATTCTCGGAAATTAAAATAGCAGCGAAAGGAAAGAAAAAATTGGGTTCCTTCAGAATACATTGTGAATACTCCTTTGCCAGTTAAGATGAGGTTCGAAACCTGATAACATTAATCGATGTAACATAAAGTGATCATTTTAACATACAAATGAATAGAGAAAATCGGGACCAAGTGATTTTGATAACAATAAGCGATTGATAACTTTAACCGCGATCACATTAAGCGGAGTCCACTGTAAAATGAAAATTAAAAGCAACTGGTTAGTATGCTTTGCACTAGGAATATTTTAAAGAAATATTGTTAGGCTATTTTTTTTATCAAAAAGTGTCTATTTTAATCAAAATTTCCTTCCGAATAGATTTTCATGTCGTATGTATCATGGAGCAACATTATGTAGTCTCATTGTAAAGGTATCCTTAAAAATTAAAAATTTAAAAACTGAAATTCAACCTTCCGTGTCCCCTTAAATCACAAAATATTTTACTAAAATAACATTCACCTGGTAAACCAAAAAATTGTTTCTTAGCAACTTACTTGAAAATAAATTTACCGTTTCCTTCTGTGATCTATTTGAAATTTACACTACTGTCCTACACGGTGAATAGGAAAAAAATGCCCGAACTTAGGCGGCGTTTCTATTCATCTGTCATGCTTTGTGCTTCAGAAAAAATAATTATGAAATGCAAAATGAAACTTAAAATTGAAATAAATACGTGTTTATTATCCAAGTGCAAACTTGGCTAATGACGTTTACGTGCAGCTCAGCTCAAGTTGGCTAAACGCACAAGCTGCATAAATATGTCCTTTACTGCAAAAGAAAAATGAAAAGCAAATTTTCTTGTTTTGCTTCCGCCTCTGCGGTAGATCGCCAAATAAAGAGCAAGGGTTAGCAGCCTCGAGCAATCTTTCCATGCACGATTCCATTTAAAACCGCATATTCCTTTACCAAGATGGTGACATGAGAATATTTACCACATACTGTGAAATATTATTTTCATGTTCGTACAGTTAACGTTCAGTTGGACCATTTACCTTTTAAACTGCTATTAATTCATGATTCAAAGCTGCAGTTCAGTGTGGATATTAATTTATTGTTGACCAAAATTATTTTTTTATATCTTCAAATTAATTTTCAACGCATTTGAAGAAAAATTTTGCCTTATTTATTTTAATGAATTTCGACCAGAGTTGTTTAATTTTTGACACCAAAATCTAGGAGATGAATCAGACAAACACTTACTCATATATTTTCCACAAAATTTCAACTTTATCTAAGACAAGATTAAGAAACAGGTGTCTTTATTTGAAATAACTGATGACAGCAACATCCAGCAACAGTTTTACATACCATAAGAAATATCTCCCCTTATTTTACTAAAGTAAAATAATTTTCCCCTTTGATGTTTTGGCATACCGGCTTCTGAAGATTTTTTTTTCCAATTTAACGAGATCATTAACTGTTTAAAAAATTTATAATCATAAATTAACATATAAATTAATTTTTCGTGGTTCAATACGTTAATTTCTATCACGTTGATTTTATTTATTCAAAACTAAGAGAAATTTTTATCTTAATTAAACCGTCTACTTTTCATTATTAAAAAGTGGTAATTTCTAATAAGCTTTTTAAAATTTAATAATTATTTTTAGGTGTCACTCACTAATATTAAGCATATTTCTTCCAGGAGTTATTTTTAGACCATAACTGATAAAATTTGGTAAGACTTGATGCCTCTGATAAAAATAATTTATTTAATGTAAGAATAGTTATACTGAAATTTACTTTTCGAAATAAGTCAATACCTAGATTTCAAATTAAAATTTGCTTAAAAATTCATGATAAGGTTAAATGTTATCCAAAAAGGTCTTAATTTTGTACTCTATTGAAGAGGAAAACGGAAAAGTTCCATTAAATATTTTAAGATATTTAATGATAATTTAATTACAGTTCTTTCCAATCTTAAGCAAAATAACATTAGTCCTTTCTTTATTAATTATTCAGAAGTTTAATGATGTTGCTCCAAATTAGTTTCTCAATTTAAGAGCTGCAAAAAAAACAAAGGAAAATAAAGATTAATGTATTTTTAAACTTTTTTTAATGTGACTATTTTATTAGGCTTGGAGCGGAATGCATCGCTTAATAAAGATTGTGGAAAGTTGTAGTATTGTTTACCTGAAAGCCTAAATTTGAATATCATTATGTTTTGAGGTCCAACAGTTTCAATTAGATAGCATAGATAATGTTTTTGGTTGCTCTAATCAGTTTATTTTGAACTTATGAAAATGATTGTCTTAAGTTATGCTGAAATTTAAACTCAAGTTATAAACTGCTCAGATGTGTTAAATAAAGGATTAGAATGATAAAATATTCATTAATTTAAATTACCACAATTCATAAAGTTTTTCACAGTGACAGAATTTAAGTTAGCTAAAGAATGGCTTTGAGGTTTATAGCCTAAATTATCTGTCAGTAATTAGAAATTACATAAGTGCTATAACTTATATAAAAGAGAAATTTATAGAATCTTCTCGTCTCGAGAAAAAAAAAATCAAGATGTAAAACAAATCAACGAGTCAAAAAGTAAAACAAATTTTTCTTAGTGTAATGAACACCGGAATGTATAAATGTATCAAATATTCCTCTGTATTGCTTATATACTTCTGTATATCTGTGCATTTTGCTTTGTACAGACAAAAATGATGGAAATGAATTTAAACGTACAGAAGATTCTTAATTCTTTTTCTTTAAAAATATAAGACCATCAGGTATATCTGATTCTTATTTGACGATGGTCATTTATGTGAGTTCAAATACAACCTAACTTCACCCTTTTGAAGGTGAATTATTTTTTTTAACTTTATAATAACTAGCATGTCCTCATTTGACATGCATTAACATGTCAAGTATTCCTTTTCAAATTATAAGGCAAACGAAATTAAAACGAAAAATATCAAGCTCCCCTTTTTTTCATTTCTTTTTACGTTCTTATACAAAGTAAAGAAATTATTATACTGAAATTGCCGCATTCATATTTCAACGGAAATATCCATTTTGTCTATGCCTGAGTTAATTTGACGAACTTCGTCTTTAAGTCTATACGTTTCCCGTGTAACTCAAAAACAATCAGCTGTAGAATGTTGAAATTTATTCAGTACAAGTTTTACTAGCTATCCAATTCTCTTTTTGATTACAATCCGTACTCTATATTAAGGAAATTTTCAGTATCGCAGCTATTATTTTACTGGTATCCACCAGAGAGCAGTTCTTGGGCTCTGCAACAGTACAACATGAAAATACCGACAAATTCATATGCAGTTGAAACGATGCTTTTTAAGGAAATTCTTATGAAACAAGATTAAAAGCTTATTTGCACAAAATTATTTGAAATTTTACCGTTTTGATAGCTTATTAAAGTTAGTATTGTAATCACAAAATAATTTCGATTTATAATAATCTGTACTATGAAATAAATCAATGCAATGAATATTAACGTTGCCTTTCATAACTAGATGGCATTACTTGAGCTCTACTCAGACGAAGCTCTTATCTTGAGAAATGAAACTTTGAACCTTTAAGGAAGTGCGCAAAGGATAGTCTGATGCAGCATCACATAATCAAAAAACATTATTTTAAGGTGTAAATTTTAACAAACGTGCAAGGAAGTCACGTGGTGTCTACATGAGAAAAAAATTTTTTTCAGTTCTGTTTTCAACCAGTCCGATTTGATATTATTATTTTGCTTGGGAACCACTGTTTCGTTCCGTGGCTCTAGAAACCAAAACCTAGAGCTCAGTCGTTGTGTGTTTGTCGTTTCAGTTCGAAAAAGGCGGTACCTTGAACGAGCTGGTAGCACTCTGCTTCCCCAACCACCAGGCGAATGAAGAGGACAAAAGTGATCAAGACCTCGTCGTCGATATATCTAATGAGGTCAGAAATTTCCCACATTCTTCTTAATCCTTCTTTAATTTGCATATCTTCTGCTTTGTCATTCTTTGCTGAGAGCCACATTCGCTTACATAAGACCCTAAATGCCTAGGGATGCCAACAAACTTAGCAAAGAATATACAAAAGCCTGACAGCTCTTGTGCTCAATATATAATAGAGGTAGAATCCCAGTTTAGTGGACGAGTTAATATATTTTTGGTGAATAAATCCGTCTTTAACTTTGATATATTTTATTTTGTCATTCTTTGCTGGAAGCCTCATCCACTTACATAAAACCATAAATGTCTAGGGATACCAGCAAACTGTACTAGGAATAAACAAAACCCTGACAGCTTTTTAACTCAGTATGTAATAAATATCTAATCACAGTTTAGAGGGCAAGCTAATTATTGCCCAATAACCAGTGAAAACTTTGGTTGAATTTTTGAAATAACCGCCAAAATGATCCCAAATGTTGTGACATTACCTTTAAGTAACATTTTTGACATGATTAAAAGTGACATAACTTAATAACTTCTTTAAAATCCGAAAAAAAATAGAAATGAACGGACTAATTGTATTAACGTCAGATAAACTTTTCCACTTATGTTTAAAATTAATCTCATAAAAAGAACTTTGAGAAAGGTGTGTTGAAACAATATTCAATTTAAAATTAAAGATTGATAAATGTAAAAAATCTCATCCTAAATTTCTTTTAAAATCGACTTGAAATGCAAGAAAAGTTAGTGACATGCTTGGAAAACACATAGAATTGATACTAGAAGATCGAATTCAGTTGTCCTCTTGTGTTATTAATCAGACAACACAGTTATTTTATATATAATTACCTGTCTGTTCCCATGACATCTTTTCTTAAAGTTAACACCTATTCTCGGGTTAGTGTTAAGGTTACAAAAGAAGTTGGTTTACCCAGAATCACAATTAGGCAATCACTGTTAAAAATTTGATATGATCACTAAACTGGGATTTAGTTTGTTATATACTAAAGTATATCTTAAGTGTTAACTTGTGGGTAATATGTTTCATATTATTTATACAATTTACCAATTTCCCAAAATGCTCCCCTACTTGATATCTTGGAGTGGGAATAATACAAATAATATAAATAGCTGCTGACTAAAAAGTGTTTTTTGTGTTGTACAAATTATATGTTATCTTTTCACTCTGTTATTTTGACTGGTTGAAATTCATAATCTAAGGACAAATACATGAGCATTTCTGCGCTTAAAGTTACATGTAATAATGTAAACAGGATCAGAGTTGGTCTACCACCGCCATACAATACAAAATATCATAATCCCTACAACAATGAAAATATGCGTATTTATTTAAATATCTCAGAATCAATATCCTTACGCTCTTGAGTTTGCTTTAAAAGCGTTCGTAATATTAATTTATTGAAAGATTTTTCATTGTTAACTTTGCGAACTATTGTTTTAGATCACCTTTGAACAGTAAACCGGAGAATAAAGGGTAGAAACTAAAAGAATTTTTGGTTACTTTTATACCGCTGGCAGAAATCTATTTCAATTTATTAGATCAACACGGAAGTGTGTAACAGTTTCAGTAATTATTCTAGATTTCACATTCTATAAATTCAAAGCAACTTCCTATTATGCATTTTCTTGCGTAAAAGCACGGATTTTTTCTTTGATAAAGCCTTTGAAAACAATTTAATTTGCAAACTCCTTTGTGTTCCGTTTACTATTTATTGCTTTTGAGAATAACTGTACAAATCTTCTCAAACAATAAAATTCTTTGGACATTTTCTCACAAGAGCGTTTTGTTAAAGTAGTTACATGAAAATTAAAACTGTCTTTTTCTGGGAGCACTTGTATAACTATGATTGCCCTCGTATCAAATCTGATTATTAGGTTATACCTCTGTAAATACCTCTTTATGGATGTGTCAACTTGATTAATATTTTTACGTGTTACTACCTTCATTGTTATCTGGTTCTCTAGTTTAATTTTTTTTCTTTATATTGAAACAGTGAGTTTTTGTCAAGTATTTGTAAGCACAAACTCCAAAAAATATCAACCTCTCATTCTTACTAATTTTGGCAATTCCATGCTAGACTGTATAGCTTGTAGGAATGTCCGCTACGTTTAAAATCTCATTAAATCATAGAAATTTACTCTATCCTGTTGAAGTCAGTGTTCTCTGTAGCTTTATTTGAGGTTCAAATTCCTATTATCATGATAAAAATTGAATAAAGGATTGTGGATATCTATGTGTGTGCAAGTGTGCATACATGTTTAGTTGTATGTAAATATGATTATAGTGCGAAAATATGATGAATGGGTGTTTTTTACTCACTACAAACAGAAATGATATCCATACTGGATTATCTGCAATCGTTAGGCTATGAAAGAAAACTGCAAAATTCAGAAATAAAAGTGTCGAGTTTATTCAGACGATCCAACTTTGGTGCTCTCCTGCTAAACTATTTTATATTCACTTGCCAAACTGTTTTACAATGCATTTACATTCTCTCAGTGCCGTGAGGACTCAAGGGAGTCAACCAATTAGAGTATTAAGTTTAATCACATGGGGACGCTTAAAAAGTCAAACTGAGTTAAGTAAAGGAGTTACATTAGTTGAGTTAAGCAAAATGAATTAGGTATTCTCGAAATCGCCAAAATTTACCACAATTAGAAGAGAAACAAATATTTTAGCCAAAAGTTGTAATTTTAGGTGTAAAATCGCCAAAAATTTATTTTAGAATATAATTATAATTAAGTTGGTTAATATGGTTAAAATGTCATTAAATACAGATATATCTTTACATCACATATATGTGTGTGTTTGTGTACATGTGAGAGAGAGAGAGAGAGAGAGAGAGAGAAAGAGAATGTATAGGGTTCTACTTCAGAATAGGGGATCATTTATGGGTCACTGTCGTAGCATGGTCATCAGTAGTTGCTGCTGGATGGCTTCGGCCGGGTCAGCGTAAAAACACACTTCAGAATAAGGGATACCTTGGCGTTTTTAGTGAAATTAGAAAAAGCCAACACATGCAGGGAAGGACTTAAAAAACATCATGTAAAATAACAGATCTCTTATCTTTGACTGTTCCTAAAAAATAGTCTTCTACACTCGGGGAAAATCTGTAGATCTGGTTGTTCTCTCCATGGGAGGTTGATAGGTAGGAGAGAGTAACTGAGATGTATCAGGCACAAAAAAATCCTTCTATTAGGTTGTATAATTTTAGGTTGATCGAAATTCGGGTAATATCCAGAGGGGCTTCATAAACGCCTTACAATCATCAGTGTAGGCGACCCGTTGAAAGCTAACGGAAAAACCAAATAGGTAGGGCACTGTTTCTGATGCAGGGCTTCAAACTCCTGTATGAGTTGCCACAAAATACCCATAATAAACGATTACCACTCATAGAAAAGAAAAAATATCCTTGTATTACCTATATTTGGTAGTTTATAACCAGATTGGCAGGGGTATCTTTATCTGTATTGAAATCTATGTATAATATGTGCGTATGTATATTTGTACATATACTTAAAACAGATTTTTAGGAACAAGATAGATGTAAACGTTTGTATGAGTAATTTTTCAGTTAAAAAGTTTTTTCTGACCATTTTCGCATTACTAATATACATTGAAAGCAAAATGCTTTACTGGAAATGTTTAGTGCATATACATTTTTGTAATATCTACCTTTCCAGCCCATGTCTGCACTTTAAAATTTGCTTCGGGATGAAACACCGTTTTACAAATGAAGGTTTAAAAAAAGCAATTTTTATTTTCAGTTGAGTTTTTCTGTGTATCTCGTAAGATTATTCCAAACTGCTCCCAATATAAAAATTTAGAATGTTGCAATCCATTTTACAAGATACTCTACTGTAATTTATGTATAGTAGTGTTCCTTGATGCATGCCTGCAATAAATTTGTTGAGCAGTATGTATATGCATAGACTATTCAGCAAGGATCCTGCTTCCAATAGATTAAAAGATACAGTTCTATTGTGACTTAAGTTTTCACTGACTTAACAGAAAGCTTTCGATACCTTTTAAATATGCTTAAACAAGATTTACAAAACAATATTATAAATTTACTATAAATATATTATTGAAAAAGACGTAAAAAGTTTATCCATCCATGACAGCGTAATCTCTAAAAAATAATAAACTACTTTTCTTCTCCTCACTTAAAGTGAAATATAACCAACAGTTCCTAGCTTGAATTTTAAGCATTGAAAGACGCTCTTTACACTCCTGTACATCTTATAAGTCAATGCGACTGTGCTTATAACAACGCTACACCAAACCTTTTAATGCATTCATGTACCATAAGCTATTCTTTACATAAAATGCTCTAGTGCCATTTTCAAATATTTGCTAATGAATAAGAAGCCGAAAACTTGGGGAATTGTTATGCTAAAATGTAGGCGGCAGATAATTATTAAATGCTGAATTATCTATATTGCAGTATGCTGGACAATAGTTTTAGAATACGCCTCTTTATTTAAACGGTCTTTAAACATTGCAGAATAGTTCTCTTGAGATTCCAAAATGCGAACCAACTTCGCAAATATTTACATCGATATTTCTGTCTCTCCGTTTCAAACAAATACCATTCGTGTTTTGTTTACTGATATCTACAGACATGAATCAGCAGGCAGTATATCCGCTATACGTTCCTTAACATCTGTTTAATCAGTTTTTATTTGAATCAGATTCCAGCACAATAGCTCTTTTGTTCCAACTCCCTTACTGCATTGGCAGAGAATGGCAGTAAAATAAACAAATGGCATTGAACCTCTTTTTTTTATTTTTCCATTCATCTTTTGCTATTTCCTTTTTCCTTCCCTTCACATATGTTACTTTTTTAAAAAAATATTAAGATTCATTTTTAAACTGATGATTTTTTTTCTACTTAACACTTGCTCTTTTAATCTTGTAAAAATACGAAAAAATATCCTTAACCACAAAATCCGAAATAAATACTTTTGCTTTTTTTATTTTTTTAGAATCTTTTGTTTCTTTAGTATTGGTATGTGGTTAATCATTCTGCCCTTTGGAGTACTTAATTGTTAACAAAAAAAAAGTATAGTATTAGTTTACGAATTTAAAATTTTATTCTGTGAAAATGTTACACATTGTAAACAGTGGTTCCCAAAATATATAAAGCAGTTTTCGTCTTATACTTTTGTAATACATTAATTTGTATAACCAGTTGATGATCCAGATAGAATATTTTAGCTATTCTCTTTATGGCTTTTGGAATATTGTAAATTGAAGAATTGTTTTTGTTTGTTTATTTATAGTAGAATTTATTATCTTCCTAGTGTAATTTTATTACGTATTATATTTTCAGGAACCCCTCTCTCCCCCTAATGGTGAAATGTCGCCAAGGGAAAACGGCACAGAGAGGGGACCAAAAAGGGAAAGACCACCAAGTCGCAGTGGATCTTCATCGTCCAGAAGTACACCATCTTCTGCAAAGCACAAAGACCATGTGGTAAGTTATATTTCTGTTGCAAACTTAAACCTGATCCCAGAAATGTCTACCAAATACGACTTTAAATAATTGTAGAGGGCGGCGAGAACTAAGACCATGAAGGGGCTTACAAATTTAACATATTAGCATTAGGAAACGGCAATTCAAATTTTTTAATTATAAATGTTGTCGCCAAAAAACGAGACTTCTGGTTTTCTTTCGTTGCTGTTAAGGTTAATAGATGTTCCTTTTGTCCTGTTAAATCCTTTCAGCTATATTAAAGAGGTTATTCTCAATCTGATATACAATCAACAACATCGACCAATTTGAATGACAATGAAATTAATGACAATTTGAATGACAATTAACATGACCCATTTGAAATCTCAATTTGCTTTCTGGTTCTTACACAATGGCTGAATTTGAAAACAAAATAATGATTCTGGTCCAACTTCAGCTCCATTTGTAAACTGTCTGGTGATATGAAAACAAAATCCTTGGAGAAGTTAAAGCTGACATAAAATAAAAAAAATATCCTATAACAGCACTATACTTTTAAAGACGTGTGCAAGGAGAGAAGCACGATATATATGTAAATTTTGGCAAGTATCCTGAATGTAGGCTGTTTCAACAATTTTGACAATAAAGCACAATACTGAAACTAGCTTACTAGTTATGTAGTTCCTGAAAATTTCAATAAAATATATTAATTATAAAAATAATTATTACAGTTTCAAAATACACAAGTTATCTTTAAATTGATAAAATACCCCGATTTTGAAAAAAAAAAGTAGATAGGAATGTATAAAATCTATATGCACTGTTACGCAGTGGAGTGAGGAAAGACGTCGAATGAAAAATAAGAAGATAGCGTTAAAAATGGATAACAGGCGATATCTCAAGTGCTTTATCGTGAACAAATTTTATGATCTTAAGAACTGTTTGGATAATTTCTGAAGTGCTAATTTATGTAAGCAGACTAGAATTTTAGGATCTCTATAGTGTAATTTTTGTTAATTTTTTACATTATACAAATA
The DNA here is from genome assembly GCA_032207245.1 of Pardosa pseudoannulata. Taxonomy (NCBI): domain Eukaryota; kingdom Metazoa; phylum Arthropoda; class Arachnida; order Araneae; family Lycosidae; genus Pardosa; species Pardosa pseudoannulata. The sequence goes on from CM063505.1 coordinate 17,052,461, forward strand.
TACGACTCTACAAATTGCAAAGTAATATACTTTTTTAAAAAGTTTGTCTGCTATGTGTAATGCTGTATGTTTCCCTTTTATCTAAAGGTGTTTTTTTTTTTGTTTTTTTTTCTTCCAAATCATTTTAGCTGTTGAATTTTAATTTAAAAAATGTTAATTGGAAATTTTGTTGACATTTCGTATGGTGAACAATCCACTAAGGAGTAGGGGTGGTGCCCAAGGAAATTTCAGCTCCTGTCCTTAATAGCTCTAGGTGTGTACCTGTGTGAACGTAGATAAAAAATATCTCAAAAAAAAATATTTAGTAAACAACGATCATTGCAAAATTTCTTTCTATTCTCCTTACGCCATGATCATTACAGGTAATTGCCGATTAAGTGAGGTATTTTCGTGGTAGTTAATTGCAAATTAACTTTGGCTGTTAAGACCGGACAAAATTTCCTGCATACCATGTTAAATTAATCATCAGTGAACAACTAATAAATGCCAATTAGTCGTAAAGTTCTAAATTTTCTGGCAAATCTCAAACGGTATCAAATTGTAGCGTACAGCATCCCGATGTACGGTTTGTCAGTACATATAAAAATAAGAAGGATCAACTGAATTTAAATCAATCTTAGTTTATGGTTTTTAAAATGCATTTTTAAAGAAAAATGACAGGAAATGGAGCTTTTCTTTTGCTTTAGAAACCTAACTGATGGGAATCAGGTATTTAAAATTAATTTTTTAATATAATTATTATATTCTGAACGAAAAGAAAATGTTCAATTAAACTTATAAACACAGATTGAATGAATACTTATAGATGTTTCTATTGTTCACATTCGAGTGATTTTCTAAATTCCAAATTGAAAATATTCATAAAGTAAAGAAATGACAGAAATAGGGATAAGTTATAAAATTAATATTGCTGAATGATCTTTTTAAAAAGTTTAAAGCTTAAACAGTTAAGAAAAAAATTGTGTGTACGTAGGCTTTTATATAATAACACTTAAAGAGGAATTTATAATAATCCCTGAAGAACAATTTATGTTTGTAGATGAGAAGTTATTTCCAAATTTTTTTTAATTTTAGAGAATTGTTGGATAAAACAAAAGCCTTTTGCATGTACCAGCACTGCTATATATGACGTAAATAGTTTTTTTTTTTTTAATTTCAAATTGAGATGCAACAAACATTTACAAGACGGATAAAATTCCCTGTAACTTTCTGGAAATTAAAATTACTCAAATCATTCGATATTCAACGTAGGAAAAGTAGCCATTTTGCCTCCTCTTTGTCTGTAAAATAATCATTATGTGAAAGGAATTTCCTTCTAGATTTACAAAAAAACCGTAATTATCTGTTAGAAATTATTAATACTTTTTTATTTCTTGTTCATTTGATTATCACACTCATTTACAATTTTCCATTATTAACAGAAAATAATATTTTTCGAAAAACCTTAAAGGTAATGATAAGTGGCATTATTGTTCCCTCTATATATTTAACCATTTGTATACCACTGGGACATACACATCCCACTTATACGATAAGGTTTTAGTTCTAGATATTGTTAAAAAAATCAATGGGATATATATGTCCCACAGTCAGTTAGTAATTCAAAGTTGATAAATATCTTATATTCTATTTTCAAAATTTTCAAATAAATTAGATTTTAATTATTCGCTTAATTTAATAATGTAAAATTTTTAACGAAATTTCTGTCGTTTTCCACATAACGTTTAAAGGTGTTAGTTCTAGACATTTTACAAAGATCAATGAGATACATATGTACTACATTCCATTAAACAATACAGTTATGGGTGATAAATCTCCACTTATATTTTCAAATTTTTCATATAGATTTTATGATTATTTAATTTAAAATTGTAAAATTTTAATCAAAATTTGTGCGGTTTTCCATAGCGTATAAAGGGTTAAAGCATATTAAAGCATGTATAGGATCTAATCAGTTAATATATTTTAAGGTGATGGTGGACTTTCAAATTGGCTAAAATCGACCAAAAATTCGAATTTTCGATTTTAGTGAATAGTGAAATAATATATCATTAGGAATACGGAGTAAAAAGAATTTTTTCCTTCCCGTCATTTTATCATTACTTATGGGTATAATAAGCTTATCATTACTTATGGGTATAGCAATAATAACCTCAAATGCTGTTTACTCAGAAGTAAAATTTTCATGTATTACAAATGTCTAAAGTACTCCATGTGCATTGAAAATAGATCATTATATCTGAAATTCCAGTATTATTTACGTTAGAGTTTATAAAACAAAGTCTAGTTGAAACGCGTATGTTTTGAAGCATACAATATGTTAGTTATGCATTTTAATTAACCGCTATAGCTGTTTATTCTGCAAAATATGGGTATCATCACCATAATTATTTTTTTTTCTCTTTATATTTTCTATGAATGTTTATGGAAACAACTAAATTTTTTGTAAAATCTATAAGGTATACTTAAATTTTTTTAATCAAATGCTATGCAAAACTGATGCGCCTGGAGCATTTTCAATTAAGCAAATTATGAAACAATTAATAATTAATAACTCCAAAACTAATAATTATTTTGTCTTCAAATTTTTAAAATATTTATATATCAATAGTAATAATAACATAGTCAATCTTCAAGGAAATTCATTTAAAAGAAAAAAAGTTTGCTCTACAGGTCCACTGTCACCTTAAAATTTTTCATTTATCTGTAAGCAATAATATAACCAAAGTTTATTTTTCCTTATGACGAGGAAAATAAATATGAAAGTTCAAACTAACTTTTAACCTTATCTTAGATTTAGATTTCATCACAACTTAAAAAAAATAATGCTTTTTCTATTACTCCATGTATATTCTCCAAACTTCCTTTGCTTGACTCTGCTGCCTGAAGTAACTGAACTGTCTCCAAACAAGTGGGGCAACTTGTGAACTGTCTCCAAACGTGATACAGGTTGGGTGAAAGTTGAATGAAAATCTGACGAAAGTTGCCGCGAGGTTTACATCAAATTATCGACTGTCAGAAATCGATGAAAGCCTTTCAAAATGCCTGTTTCGGAACTTAAAAGATTATCGAGCGGGATTTTTGCTGTTAATCACAATTTCCGCATTTTATTTTATGGATATTTCCTCAAGTTTTCGGCATTAAGGGATCTTAATTTTGAATAATAAATTAAATGAGCGGTAATATAATGCTCTATTCTGTGTAGCTTGGGCGACGATTGATAGCTTTAATGCCCTAAAATTGTTTCTCTGTGAGCAAAACATTGAAGAATCAACTTGTGTGTTGACTTAATAAGAAGTTATTTCAAGAAAAATTTTATAACATTTTATAAAAAATATTCAAAATCCTCTGCTTTATATTAGTTAGCATTTCACACAGTAATTATTATTTTGCTTATATAGTCGATATTATTATACCGGATGTAATGATAAATGTATATTTTTGTAATACATTTGTCATTATAGCATACAATAAAATTATAATTATATTATTCTAATATATACGATAGCCACCGAACAAGAATGGTTAATAGTATTTTGAAAGATTGTTGAATAGACAACTAAAAAAGGAAAGCTCGAGACTAGAAATAGCGGAATAGAAGCTTATCCTGAATATATTTGATTAGAATAATGCCACGTAGTGGTAGGTTGTAGCATTCAAAATAAGAAGCCTATAAAAATTCCACAAATATACAGTTTTATAATGAAGGACTTGCATATAAAGTAATTTTTGAAGACTAACTCTTCTAATATTTTTTTATACTCTTTGATGATGTAACAAACTTCTTTATTTATATGAGTACGTGTTTCATAATACTAACAGATAAGAAATGCAATTTTAAGTACTTATTCAGTTTACTCTTTGAACACGCTTCTCACGCTGAACAATTGCTGAAAACGAAAGCCTAATTTGCTGTGAGATATAATCTTGATACTTAAACAAAGATTTCATTTATATCTTTGATAACAATATTCAGTGTATTCCTTTATAATCAAAACTTTTTATCTTTTAAAACAAGCTTTGCCCGACATTATTAAAATAATTGTAGCACATCTCAAGAGCTCTGAACAGTGTTATTCGGTTGAAAATATGTGCTATGAAATGTTCTGAAATTGGAAACGCATTTAAGTATGAACGACTGCCTGAAAGTTAAACAAAACGTGATAATATTCTATGAGGAAAATGTCTGTATTAATCTTTCTTGATTGATTTGACTGCTTAAGTATTTCTTGAAACTGTTTTATTTTTTTAATATTAAAGATACGATGAAAACACCGCATTATGATTTAAAGTTTTTTTAATAGGTTTTTTTTTATAATATAATTATATGTTACCAAACATATTCCTGAAGTCTTATTCAAAGCTACTTAAATGGACTGAATTCAATAAGAAAAATATGGATTTGTTGCTAGAAAGTTCAACCTACATTTCTTACAATTTTCTTGGCTCTCTTATTTTATTTTAATTATATATTCTATTCTTTATATTACAGAACGAGAAACCTCCTACACCAGTCTCGAAGCCAGTGACACCCACAAGTTCTGGCTCAACGACGCCCAGTTCCAGTGGTATTAAACCTCATCCAAAACATGCGTTAGGTAAGAATTTTTACATAACTTTTCAGCTCTTCTTTGAATAGTATAAGCATTTCTTATTCGCGATAATATCAAAACATCTTCTTTCTCATTTATATACACTGTTTACAAATAAGTATTTGGACACCTATGCAAATGACGATATCTGCAGTCCTGGGGTACATCATGACCTCCGCCGGTATACGTCGTATAGGAAACAGCATCTACATTAGTCTTAGTCGCATGCAAGATGCCGCTCAGTTCGGAGCTCTCTGATTTCGAGAAAGGTATAATTATCGGGTATCACAAATGTGGCCGATCCTTAAGGGACATATCTAGCGATCTGAAGTACCCAAAATCGACAGTGGCCTATGTGATTAAGAAGTGGAAGGTGAGCGGTGATTGTCGGAATGTACCCCGAGTCGGCAGACCAACGAAACTGGGAGATAGAGACCGACGAGTGCTGTCCAGAGAAATTCGGAAGAACCGCACCCAACAGATAGCCCTCATCTGCGAGGAGTTTCAACAGGCATCCGGGAGTATTGTTTCAATGAATACCATCCGTAAGGAAGAACACATGCTTGGTTTTCATGAAAAACAATACCACTAGCTGTAATTCAAAGACTTCTGGAAAGTATGCCCCGAAGGGTTTACGCTGCAATTGCTTCTCGTGGTGACTCTACCAACTATTGAATTTGAATAAAGTTAGTTTTTCTTTTCTATCACAGGTGTCCAAATACTTATTAGCAGACAGTGTATATCTTTCTTCTCATTATTCTTAACAGTATACAGTTCTGTGAACTAGTAATACCATAAAGCTAATGCTGGTCATTTATATAATTACGTACGTCTTAGAAAGCTACAGATTACGATTTCTACTCATTGATCACTTGGGAATAAGTGTCAATAACCTAACACAATAACTATCGGCAATATTTCTTTCTTCCTTATTAACATTTGATTTGTTTATCAGGTCCTCCTTACCCATATGGCCTTCACGGTGCTGCAGCTCTTGCTGGTGAGCTGGGCTCGGCAGCATTTCCTCAGGCTGTTCTTCACAACAACATCTCACCAGCTCTCAACTCCTATTCGAGGTCACTGGTAAGTTATTACTTCCCTTCATATACGGTGTTAAGACTTTTATATTTACTCTAAGTTATCGAATGGAAACATCTTTTGTTTTACTGTAAGGAGTCAAAAATGGTTCTAATTGAACACTCTTGTAATATATAATCATTCAAGCTGAATTCATCTAAAATTGACATTTGAAGTACAAAATCTCCATACTTATCCTAATATTTTTATGCCCACAATAATAGAATGTCTGCCATTGTTGTTTCCGTATTAGAAATCCTTTAGATATGTTAAAGGTGATAAGTTCATGACATCGAAAATAGCTGTTTCTCACTTTTTTTTTTAAATTTTAGGTGGGGTTTGATCATCCATCTATGAGAACACCTGGTTTTGGAAGCATTCCCGGTGGAAAACCGTAAGTATTTACATTTGTTCCTCAAACTTTGTAACTTGTATTTACTGGCTACTGTTTATTTTGCAGAACACTAGTATAAATTCTATTGTGGTGACTAATTATTTATCAAATACATGTATATCGTCAATGTATCATAAAATATATTTGTTTTAAAACCGATTATCTACTGGGATATTTATCAAAATGATCTCTAGACTCCAAAGTTGGTGAGACTTTATAAAGTACATTTCAAAATAAAGTAAGTCTCCTCCCGACAGCTCGTTTTGTTTACTCTCTTATAATGGTGTCACTTTAAAGAGTACCTAAATAAAATTTTCTGTGTATTATGCAACTAAATATTCTCGATTGGCATCATTTTATTTACAGCAGAAGTTCTTGATTTTACATCATTAGCTTCCATACATCACAGATGTAAGAGAGTGGAGCTGTAAATAATTACAAAAAGATAAAATAGTAACAAACTGTAAAAAACTACAATAAGAAGCAAGAAAATTAAAACATTAAAAACAAAAATAATTAATCTCTGGGTGTCAACTCATGATCTCGGTTGCCTCCAAATATCGATTATAGAGGTTTTCCTCTTTCAAAGATGGATACTATGCAAGGTGGTCTTTGTTTATTTCAAAATTTTGTTTGCCCAGAATGCACAAAGAGCTATTATAGATGTTTATGCGGTAAAGGTGATAATGTAAATCCCTGGCACCTTGGCATCATGTAAATCCCCAAATCATGCAAAATAACTTTTTCTTGTGACAGTTAATCAAAGTGAAACGAATAGCAGTTAAATAGCTCTCCAGATGGAGAAGTCGATACCAATTAAGTAGTTAAAAACATCATGCTAAATTTTGTTCCAAATCAATTATTGTGTATTAGTTGTATCTTTGAGTATCGTGTTCAGAGTGGAAACAAAAACTGAAATCTAAGAGATTTTACGATTCAATATTTTTTTTCTTCGTATCTGAAAAAGGAAAAATAAATAAATAAACTCAGTTATTCCACTCTGTTTAAGTGAAATTTCAACAATCCCTCCTTATTCTGAAAGAGTTTTACGAAGAGTAGTGTCATTTACTACATTGACAACCCTCTACTAAGAGCTGTTTGTACTTTGTGTTGTGCACATTCTCATCCAATAAGTTTTGTATAAGGTGTAATGTGTTTTTTTCATTTCATGTAATCATTAACTGTGAGAAGGGCTTTCTCGCTTTTATAAATCGAATGAAATGTTTGATTTTGTTTGTGCAGGGCGTACTCCTTCCATGTGAACGCTGACGGACAAATGCAGCCGGTGCCTTTTCCCCCTGACGCCTTGATAGGACCAGGCATACCTAGGCACGCGCGACAAATCAACACTCTCAGTCACGGGGAGGTCGTTTGTGCTGTTACTATCTCCAATCCTACGAAATACGTCTACACAGGAGGAAAAGTAAGTCATACGTGTTTATCGTGTTCTTCTAATCGGTATCCTCTTGTATTTCCATGCCGATCGGGGGACGAATGGTAGAGTGCTGCTTTTCGGAACCAGAATAGGGGAGTTTAAATCCTGCTGATGGTATGGATGTTCGTAGGCATTCGGAATCGCCTTTAAGCAGTAGTTCCCGGTTTCATTAACCCTCGTGTAGAAATGCAGTAGACCGTATCGCCCCAAACAAATCTATAGCCCCGTTTACATGTGGCAAAAGCAGCGTAGAATGCAGGGTAGATACGCGAATTGTACTCCCCTTTCAAGAATTATCCCTAGCTAGGGAAAATTTGAGGGGTAGAAAGAACCCACCTTTCTACCTGGGTAATAGCAGAGTTTACTCTCCTTTCCCATCATCCTTTGCGCTTACAGATGATTGCCGTCCCTTATGATCACGTGACTTCTAGCGATGATCCCGGCGAAATAGAGGGTAGAAATATTTGACCATGTAAACGGGTTTCTCCGATCCTCCAAGCAAAATCCCTTTACCCGGGTAAAAAGAAGGGTACATGACTGGCACATGTAAACGGGGCTTATAAGGCGATTTCAGGCAGTAGGGCAAATCTTAATTTATGACAATTCTGGTTTTAGTTTTAAATGGAAAGGCAGTTTACTGTTTGTTTATTGGCTGTTGTAAACCTGAAAATGAATGGAAAAGGCATTATAGTAGTTCGTGACGTTGCGACAAATTGCTCTATATTTTCCTAAAAGACTACTCCGAAGGGACATAACGTGTCTCTCAAGTGTTGTGTACGCCTAAACGGAGGTGCGTCAATAAGTAACGCTCATGATTTTGTGGTCTCAGTTACAAATAATGCAGTTAATGAAAATATGAAAATGAAATGAAGCTATTACAAATTTATGTCGAATGTTAACTCCAGCTGTTCTGTTACCTTGGACGGAAATGTAAAATTATACCGTCTCTCAACGATAAAGTTACCATTAAAAGAGATTGTTTTGTAGATACAAATTTAATTTTGAGAAATTCCTCTCTCAACTTGTCACACTTATTGACAAAGAAAGCAAGATTCGTAAAAGATTGAAATCTATCTATTTAAAAAGATTGCTTGCACAGGTTGGCATCTCAATTGAATTGGTAAAAATAATTATTCCAGGATTTCAGTTTATAAAGAGTTACATTTTGTAAAGTATTTTTATTCAAATTTCTTTCTAATAATAAAATTAGAAATCGTAAAATTCTTTTTCAAAATATATCTGTTGTGTTTCAAAACTAAAACTAGAATAAAATATTTTAATGTATAATCAAATGTAACCATGCACAGTATGATTAAAACCATATCATACTCAACATATTTCCCATTTCTCGAGAAACATGTACGGTGCAGGAATTAAAATCTAACCGGCGTCCATAAAAGCATTTTAGAAATCGCAAAATTCTCTTTCGCTATCTGTCTGCAATGTTTGCAAAATGAAGCCAGTTCTCATGTCTTTGCTCCTCCAGATTCGGTGAATTGTAGGAATAGCTTTGTATAGGCAAATTCTCAGGAAAGAGTCCTCGAGGTTTAGTAGTGTTCAAACAGCGATTTTTGAATAGTCCTTCCCCCTTTTTTCTGATTTTTCGCATCTATTACTATTCTTGTTTCTTGCTTCAATATTTGTTAGAAAATGCAGAATGCATAGCAGAAAAATTTGCTTAGGTTTAGAATGAGGGAATGCTATGAGCAGAAGAAAAAAAGAAAGAAGTAGCTTAATATTTCCCTTTACTTGGATATAAATTTCTCTTCTCTGTATAGAATTGGCTGTATTATATAAAGGAACACATTTTGTATACGTATTTTTATAAATGTAGTTCTAAATTGGGAACTGCATAGAATTTTTTTCACCAGTTCAATTGACATTCAGCTAATACTTCATAGTAGGAAAAACAAATTTAAGACTCTCAGACGAATTTAAGTTGTTATTTCATCTCATGAAATATAAATGCTTTTATAATTATTTTGAGATAATTGTATATCAGGCACATATGTCGGGTGAACTTTTTGAATGGTAAGTTTTTTCTGAATTCGTTTAAGAAATAAAATTGTGGGATAAATAAAAATAAGCACTTTTATCAAGTCCACACGTATAATTTATATGATAATTACTAAGAATTAAATAAAATTGTGTATTGCATAATTGTAATTATATTTACTAGATATAGACTTTTCAAAATTTCTCCACTTTCTTCAAAGGCATTGTAATATCTTGGATAGCCTGAATGTAAAAAATAATAGAGATCTAGACCAAAAATTTGGTCATATGAACAGCATTTTTTTCAATTTATGATAAGATAAAATTACATAGGTATATTTCAGACTCTTATATCGTGGTTCCGATTTCAAGGAAGTCCGAGATAGATCTCAACCAAGAATCTTCTTCTGTCGGATACCATTTAATTAAACTTAATATCTTGGAGGATATAAATTTGGCAGAGACTCTGCACCTCGGCTGCCAAACTAGAAGGCAACATTCACAGAATTATCCGGGGTGGATAATAATTTTAGGTACCTGGTATCCCAACAACCTTTCTAGCTCCTTTAAAAAAATCATTTTAGCCCCTCTCAGGTCTCTGATGGCATCTGGCTGTTTTGTGTGGTTTTCAGCTCTCTGGGCATCCGTCCGACAGTGCTGTCATAGGGCTACTCGAGAACGTTACAGCATCTTTGTTCAACATTTTTAAATAACATAGTTGTATGTTTTGTCTTTAAATAGTTATTCGAGAACTTTAATTAACAGCACCATGTACCGAAAGATCGAATGGTTAATGTGCTGTGTGGTCTACAGGTTAGAATTCCATTGTTGGAAGGGTTGTTTATAACCATTCAAAATTGGATTTAAGCTGTAGGTCCTGGTGACTTAATTCTCGTGTAGCAAATCCTCTATATCCTTAAGAAATGTCTATAGCCAATAACCAGTTTATTTATATTTGTTTTCCTCGAATTTAACAGACAGAAAATTTACTCTTAAAGAAGTATCCAAAAGGAACAATGAGTTCCTTGTCTTATACTGACATACTTAAAATTCTGTTTAGTACTTTGACAGATTTGTTCTGTGGAGCAAAAATGTCTCCATACACTCTTTCCTTTTCATAGCCGATAATATATTGTTTTGAAATATCTACCAAGCATAAAACAAAGGTATATTTAATCCCATGCAGCATTCATTGGAGCAAATTTGTCAGTATTATGAATTGTGATATAAGTAAAAGGACATTCAAAGCTTCTCAGTGTATTTTGTCCAAAGTTCGCCGAACTTTTCATCCAAAGAGATCGCTTAATCTGCATATCTTTTAAATTTGCCTTCGGGGTCAAAGTGGATAAAAAACCTCAAAGCCGTATTCCATTACCTTTTTTTCAATGTATCGTGACGACTCAGCCTAAGCATGAGGGACTTTTTTTTTTAGTTTTTTTTAGCCATCTATCTTTCCACACAGAAATAAACAAGTGCGTGTTTTTAAAGAGACAAATCAAAACGTAAGATCTTTAAAGTTACCCACCTTAACACGCTATATAAAACTTAGTTCAGCTGCTTGTTAGAGACATTCCTCCGCGTCGAGTTTTTGCAGCCTTACTCATCCACTCCGTGTTTGAAGTTTACACAAGTGCCGAAGCCAAACAACGTCTTCTTCATTCCCGCGTTGATGTACACACTCCAAGAAAATCCATTATGCCAGTTTCTTCCGACGCTTACGTGCTATAAAAAGCACGGAAGTCGAAACAGAACACTCGGGAGAGGACGAGATACCCATCTATTAGGGACAGACACCACACGAAGAGATGGTAGAAAACGGAGGGGGGGAGATGGAAGGGGCCTATTTCTGGAGGCAACTCCGCACGTTAGTTAGCTAATTCCAGGGAAGAGGTTTCAGCCAGGAACTATTTGTCTGCGGTCTAAATGTAGCCCTTTCAGAAACACTCGCGGCTAAATTAACACGTTTACGCAGGTGACGTGTCGGTTCGAGCGACAATCGCTTTCGGAGTGATCCGTTTCTTGCCGGAGTTGGAGGGAGCGAAAGGCCCACCCGCAACAATCCATTCCGAAATGTAAACTGAGCATTCTAAACATCCTACACTGAGGGAGACAATCTTAATGTGGAAGCGATTAATCACTTCCTACCCACATCTTTAAGGTGGAATACGAGTTTTAAGTACGTTTATATGTTGCACTCAAAGCGTTTAAATTTCGCCGTTACTTAGCGTATCTTTTAAGGATGTTTTTGGCTTTTTGAAGGATATCAAAGATGATATATAAATAATGAAAGTTTAAACTTTTGTTACTTTTGGCGCAAGGAGATTTGGTTCAAAATGAGTAAGGTTTAAAGGCTTTATCACATGTCAACCATTAGGTATTGAAAAGGCAACGGACATAGTTTACATTTCTATTTCACGATGAAGAATACACGGATTTTTCGTGTAATAACGAAAAGTCTTTTAACCGATTATTTTGGTTTAGGTTGACGTGGAATATGGTTTTTAATCGGTAGAAAACTTTTCGTCATCACGCCAGAAGTCCGCGCATTCTTCATCAATAAAAGAAATAGTAAACTGAATCTGTTGCTTTTTTAGCGTGTACAGGTTGATGATAAGTCTTCAATGAGAGATTGAAGGTCTTATCATACGTCAAAGTGTACGCGTTGAAAAGGATTAAGTCGTAAAGATAGTATAAAAACTTTTCAGGGTAGAAATGTGTTTTTCTTATCATCTATCCATCTGGGTTTGGTAAGGAGTGCTACGGTGGTTGTTTTATTGAACGAAAATTATGTCAGTATGGTTAAAACCACTTCCGAACAGTTGCAAGTATCGAAGTCAGCAATGAGATTTAAAACCACGGTTTGTGGTCTCAAAAGGCAGTGCATCATTTGTTAAATCATTATCCGAGATATATCCAACTTTGACGATGGCCGACTAGCTGCGTCTGTTTTTATGGAGCATATTGTACATCAAAGTCTTAAGTTAGAATCATGCACTCGTAGCATGGATAATCGTAGCCATTCAGAATTACCTTCAAGCACAAGATTCTAACCTAATTCATCAAACAATGGATGAATAGGTATAGCGTTGCCTTTCGTTACCAGATTGAATTTTCTGATGGCATAGATGCGTGTAACCATTTTGTATCAGCTTTCGGCAGTAAATCACGATCTGTTTAGCCATCAAGTTGCAACAAATTGGTCATATTGCTCTAAACCAAACCATCTTTATGGTAAAACATAGATGCTAGGGTGCCCAACAAACTAATTTGGAATATGTCTTTCAGCTAGATCTTATTTCACCATAATTTAAATGGACACATCTAAATGCTAAGCAGTTGGCACATGATTAAAACTAGATGACTAACATAACTGCTGGCGCCATCTGACGACGCAGGGTTAATTTAGCCATAGTGAGACGTCAGTCCCCAATCGATCTGATTTTTTGACAAAGAAAAAGTTGAGTAAAATACTTAATAAATTAAAAGATTAAGAGGAATTAAAACAACTTATAAAAAATTAGTTCATTAAAAAAAAGAAGAAATTAGAAACGAAAGCGACATATGAAAATCAGATTATAAACAAGCAACATAGTTTTTTTTTTAAACTTGAGAAGTTTCCAAACACGAAAGCGATAAATTCGCAGGTACAAAATTGCAAGAAAAGAAATTCGTCCAATTTTATAGTTTTTGTTGGTTAGGCTCTTGCTTTCTCATGATATTTTTTTTAAGTTTGGGAGGAACTATCTTCTTTGATTGCCTTATTTTATTTATGCATTTAGAAGTTGATCTGTTTTATTTATTAAATAAATTATTGCTATATTTAATGTTATATTAGGGTCTATTTATTTTAACATTTCCTACTTCGAATCTCTTTTAGTACCTTTTATTCATTAAATTTATATATATATATATATATATATATATATATATATATATATATATATATATATATATATATATATATATATCACCTTTCTGTTCATGATTTATTTTTACGTTTTCTATTGCAATCTCTTTTGGTTTTTTATTTATTAAAAAAATCAGGCTATATATACCGTCTTTTTATTGAGGATTTACTTTTACATTTTTTTTTCTGCTAATCTCTATTAGAATTTCAATTTTTTTTTATGATTTTTTTTCATAAATTTTTCTTGCGATTTCAACGCAAATACTCAACGTCTTGATGTGACTTTTGCAAAATTAACCCTTAAACTTCATGTACATGTATTGCACAGTACAAATTGCATTGAAATGTCATCAAGGAATGTTACGTGTTTTATTTATTTATTTATTACGATCAGCCTTAAGTGTTTCTTCGGGTATTGATTTAAGAGGGTGCGGAAAGAGGCACTTGCCCCCAAGCACGAGTCCAAGAGGGCGCTCTCATACATACCTAATGATTAATGATCACTAAAAAGGCTTCGGTGGGCATTCATTTTCAAGTTGACGAACAGGGTGGGACTTCAAGCTTGCCACTAAGTGTTTTACGACCTCATCACAACCTCAAGTACGCGTGATAGGAAGATTTATAAAAATCATGCCTATTCTGGGCTAAAATTTTGAGGCTCTTCAAACTAACTTTTTTTTAACCTTTCGAAATTCTTTAGCATATGTATTTAAATAAAAATTCCAATATGACTCAAATGAAAATGACACTCAAGGCAAAATACATTAACACAAAACCATTCAACTTAAACTTGTGGGTATATACAGAAATAAGAGTTGTCTTTCTTAAATGCCACGAAGGTTTCATGTGACGTAAATATAAATATAACAATAAAACCAATCGTTCGTAAAAACTTACAACTTCATCTTCGAAACATCAACACTCAGCTTTAGCAACTCTTTAGTTTCCTGGTACAAAAAAGGGTGGGGGTTTAGGGGGGTTCAACCCCTCCCTTCTCTTCTTCTCCGATGGATACTCTACAGCTTTTCCACGAGTCAGACACTCAAGAAGAGGTTTTGAAATTCCTGGAAGATATTCTGTCGTCAAGACTACATCTCCATCCAGCACTCCCCAAAAGCAAAAGTGTCATTTAGAGATTCCTAAGAGACCACCATTCAAATCTTTTGTGGGCACCTCCTTCAGACCATGCTTCAGATCCTTCGTCGCCCACTCCAGAGCCCAGCTTTTTCTTCACTTACCTCTTATTTACCCATTTTCCCCTTCTTTCTTTTTTTTTTCCTTTCTGCTTTTCGACTGCAAAGTTGGAAGCCCTCAAACACTTTTTTAAATGGTTATTAAAGACGCAACTCGTAAATGTTTTTAAAAAGGGGTGGCTTTGTGCAACTTGGATCTTGAAAAAGCAAGTTTATGACTCAAGATTAAATGAAAATGAGTTTAAGTAGCAGGAAAAGAGAGGAAGGGGACGGACGCGTGTGTACTTGGTGTATGACGTGCATGGTACAGAGTTTATAAAAATTAGGCGATGATTTTGAATGGAGGAGTTACACAACACGTAAAAACGACAAAATCTGCTTACTTCGGCAGTTGAATAGCCTGGCGTTCTTAGAGCATTTTTAATGCTTGGAGTAATCTTCAAGAAGAAATTTTCCGGCTGAACCACTCAAAAATTTCCTAAAATATCTTTCAGAAAAATGAAATAGTTAAATTTCGGGGCATGTTAAGTCTCACTTTAATTCATTCATGAAGCAATCTTCTAATAAAAAGTACACTTTTCTTTTTACATTAAAGTGCTCTTGTCGAGCAAATTAACCAATTTTCCTATAGTTAAATCTATAATATAATGGTTACAGTCTTCCATATATTAGCTCTATAATAAAACTTATGAAGTTCTTGATGCAATGTCTGTTAGTTAAAGAATATCTGTTTAATTAAGATTAAATATAATTTCGATCGATAAAGAATCCAAACATAATTTTAATTGCCTGAAACTTTAAAACTCGAAGTCTTTAGTGTAAGAATATTTCAATTGTTTTGTGACATTGTTTGTGGATATGAAGTAAGTAGTTTTGTTAGTTGTTCGGAAATATTTTTAAAGGAATCGGAATTTTGTAAAAGCAACTTCGACAATTTCATCTTGAACAGTTTGTCCAGCGAGACCTGTAATTACCGTCTTTATCGAAACTTTAATTAACAGTTACCATTTTGCTAAAGGGAAGTTTTTTTATTGTCAAATACTCGTAAATGAAGTGTATTACAGAAGTCGTGCTTAGTTTTCAAACAAATCTATTTCCAAAGATACTCAGAATTCTGGGAATGCCTCAAAGGTAAATTGGACTGCTATCCTTTAATACCTCTGTTTGTATTGGACGGAAAAGATTTTCTGCTCCACATAGCTATGACACATAAGATTGCACACATCATGTGTCTGCATATTACTCTTTGGTTTGATTTGGAGATCTACTATCTTCGTTTTTGCTATATGAGGGTTAATCAGACCGAATGAATGACAAATAAACCTACCTTCACTCGAACATAAGTTTATTACAGCCATAAACCAAATGTGATTGGGAACGCCCATCCACCTAACACAAATAACTCCGTCTTTATATTGAAAATTTTCTTACAATTGACGACAGCCATTTACGTAGTCACCTAGTAAAGACACTTAACATTTCAGTTTTATATTCTTGTTAATACTAATATAATAACTTTAACATAAACAATATTAAATTACCCATTTAATTATTTTACCATTTAATATAATCCAAATAAATTAGCACACAGTAAATTTTTTAAATATATTTAAAATTTAATAAATGAATATTTTTCGTTCAGTACATTATAAATTACCTTCACCTTTTTAATTAATTTCTTTTCTTTAATCGATTTTATAGAAATATTGAAAATGTGATTTCTTAAGAAAGTTGCAACTAAGGGCTATTGACATCGGGATCTACTGTTTAAAGCCGATTCCAAACGGCTATAAACGTTCATTCCATCAGTGGGTTAGGAACTCTGGTATCGATTAGGCTGCACATCATGCCATCGTTTGGCACTGTACTTTACGGACATTGCTTCTCTCTGTTCCCGGAGTTCGTGGATTCGAATCCTACTGCTGGCCCTGGATGTTAGCAATCGTTTTGAACTGGCTTTAAGCAGTAGGTCCCGGTCTCATCAGCCCACGTGTAACAAAGTAGTAGACCTTAGCATTCCCATCCAACCAATTACGGACGTTACTCACTCAGCTACTACTACCTCTTTCAGCTATTTTCAAAATAAATTCATAAATTCCATATTTATTTCTTTGGTTACCTGACCAGTTATTAGTACTAGGCTGAAGGATATAAGTTCACATCTCTTGTAAGACTTAATTGTCAATCGTGTTGTTCTTTCTTTGGGAGCGATTGTTGATTACAGATGTGAGCATCCCATAATAAAGTCAATAATTTTGCAGAGCTGCAAGGATGAATGTTCATGGATAATGCACCCCCTCATTCAGAAAAAAGATTTATTCACCTTATATTCCAGTATTTTACCTTTGATTAGCATCTAGTCGCCTCAGTCAGAGAGATCACTTCTCCAATATCAGTCGTTCAGTCGATGGTATTGTTTTCAAACTGACTGGAAAATTTATTTTTATCGGTTTGAAACTTTGGCTAGCTTTATGGGACATCTCTAAATTTCTTGATTGAATTTCGGATAAACTTTAAATTTACTCTGCTGTTTTTCCAAAATACAACACTAAAAAATGCAATATATATCAAAGCCAAATTTATTCCGGAAATTATGCATCGTATCAATGTTAATGATTGGAAATACAGACTCCTTTGAAGACGAGACATTCAGTTACGAGTGCTGCTTCCATGTTTGTCAATAACCTTTGTGATACAATGTGATATTGTCTGAAAGAGGTTTTGGATGTGGTGGTATGAATTTGTATACTATGATGCCTCCTTACATAACCAAAGTTTATCTGTCATATCCTCAGATGAGGCATTTCCGGTTAGGCTAAAACCACCTACAGCACTCTAGGTGGTTTTAGTTAAGCATGCAATCCTTAACTAAACATGTTTAATGGCAACACCTGATGTAAAAAGCTGGTCAGGGTAGTAATATAATCTGGTGGTATGAAAAAAGAAGTATATTTTCACAGTCGCACATGAAATTTCATACCTATTTCCCCGAATTCTTTATTGAAATTTTACCAGGCCACGTGGTTATTACTTTATTAGAGGTCAATTTACATCCACAATTTAAATAATGTAAATTGAAATAATAAATTTAATTAACATAGAAGTATACTTTTCTTGTTCCTGATTAAAATAATGTTTTTAATTATTGATAGCAACAGATTCAACTGCTTATTTACTGTTAGAAAATTTATTGTGTTATTAAAGTTTCATACTGTATTGTAGGGTTGCGTGAAAGTCTGGGACATCAGCCAACCTGGGAGCAAGACTGCGGTTTCCGAACTTGTATGTCTGGTAAGTAGTCATTTATTTAATATCTTGTATCAAAATTTTCATAGATCATCACATATGCTGCGAAAGAATTAGCTCTTCAAAGTTTAATGTTCGTATGCCTCGAAGTATTATGAACGGCGACTGATTAAATTAAATTAACTTTTACTTTTTGTTGTTGATATACATCCCAGTCAAATTACAAGAGATTTTTAATATCGATGACAGCTTATTTTTTATTTTAGATTGGTGAATAACTTTTAATAGTAGTACTTTGTTGCATTAAGATTCTTTACGACTGTATACTATTTAGTTGGATAAACTGAGAAATGAAAGTAAGCTTTACGGTCAAGTTGAATATTATATATTTTACATATAATGTAAAAAGTATCAATAAACGCCAACTGTTTGCTGGCGGGCGTGAAATATTTACTCTAAAGAGAGCAAATACTGCTTGAATGTCATAGTCGTATTTGCAAGTGCATATGACTCATTTAACGATGTGTCACATGACCAGTAGTTGTGAAATTAGGCCTCAAATTTTACAACTGCTGGTTATTCATTACTCATTGCTAAGCACAGGGTATACTTATATCCCTACCTGCATTATCAATGCTTCTGCCAGATCCACTGTTCCTTGTTCGGTATAAAAAATCCTCTGCATTAGAGACGGAGATCTTTTGACTGAATCATTTGTGAAAAAAACCAATCCGGTAGATTAGATTTCATCGTACGTACCATAGATGCTTGAGTTTGAATACACCATTTACCATCAGAAACTATATGACCATGATGATTACTTGGTCAAAAATAATCTAGTGCTGTTGGTACTATGATGCCGAAATTTTCTTAAGTCATTTTAAAACCAATTGCAACCATATCATTTTCCTAATGTTGCCATTATTGCTGAGAGTGTTTAGATCTTCAACATATAGGTGTTCCTAAAAAATCATGCTATAACCAACCTATATAATGGGCTACGTCATAGTGATTCATGAGTATTTTGGGAAGCAATCAGGCTACTTTCAAAATGTCTTTCCTCATGACTTCACTCAGCATTAATCTTATGCCCTTTGGTCGACTTCATTTAAGTTCAAAAGAAAATTCATGAAAATCAACATATAAGTAGAGCAATAGATGGATAATCATCTAGTTCTTGTATACCTCAGTTTAATATACCTCAATATACCTCAAATTGAAGAGATCTTCTTATCCAAACACTCCGTTTCGTCTCCAATTTCCACTTCACTATCGTTTTGCAGTATAAACCAGTGTCAAACAGATAATTATTTAAATATGGTATTATATGATAATTTTTATTCTAATTGCGTGTATTATTTTATTGCAGCAAAGGGATAACTACATCAGATCTTGCAAGCTTTTGCCAGACGGCAGGACGCTAATCGTTGGTGGTGAAGCCAGCACGATATGCATATGGGACCTAGGAACGGTAAGTTTGACTATGTCTAAAATATCCTAAAATTTGTATAAAACATAACGTTAAACATAATATAGAAATACTTAGAACTGCAAATATTGTATTTAAAGTGGGATCTCGTTTTCATTGCCCTTATTTAGGAAATTTGCTTTAAGTAGCCCGAAACTCGAATTCACTTGTAAAGTCAACCCCTGCATCTTAAAACCACCTACTTTATCACCAAACATGTTCACGCATAAAGGAAAAACAAATAAATAAGCCTTAAAAAATTGTCAATAGTAATTTTGTTACCTAGACTTTACTGGACTACCATGATCATGAGTTAAAAACAACTGACAAAATGAATAGTTACACAGCCTTTTGTTAGAAACGCTGGAAGCTGAAAAATTGTAAAAAAATATTGGAAACCAGTATACAGGGGCTAAAAAAAAAGCGCAAATTCAGGTTTGTCTTTTTAAGCAACCCTGACTAGCACGAACTATGAAGTGGATAAAATAAAATTCTGAATTTGTTTACATTTTTACCTTACGTATACCTCCAGCTTTTACAGCTTTTATACTACGTTTCAATACATGAATTTTATTTGATATTTTAATTTCAAGTAAATTGTTTATCAGTTTATTTTCTACTCTAACAGACCTTTCAAACAACAGCTCATTAATTATACTCTTTCAACTGTAAAATAGGTGAGAATGTGTGCTTGAAAATAATTCTAAACTTGTATCAAGAAAAATTCTCTAATCTGTTTCAAGCAAGTTAACAAGGTGTGAAAATAATTCACCCAATCAAGATTTTATATCAATAAACAATGAGTTTGTTTATACTAAAACAGATATTTTCTCTTCTTCGGTTGCACACATTCAAGCCTTATCATTCTCAAACATCTATCCTTCAAATAAAACACAAAAGTGTTAAACCTTTCCACATGCTTTCAGTTGGCAACGCTGTGTTTGCCTGTGGGTTTTACACAATCTGTACTGAAGACTCACTGGTGCATTAATGCATTTCAAAGCTAATATGTACATAAATGTATTTTCTTTACAGTTCAATTTTCTCCTTCGAAAATAAAAAAAACATTAAAAATATATCGAAACAGTTATGTAGAATAAATCTGAGTTTTTTTATGCCAACCTGAGCCGGGTAAACAAATATCTATTTCATTTACATTTGCTCAAATTAGTAATAAGAAAAAGAAGCTATCAGCTAATGAATATCGAAAATTTTTCCCTTTTCCTTTCTTTTTTTTCCCTTTTCGTTTTTTTCTTCAGTTATTCTGAAGATATGCACACGTTTTATTATTAAATAAGAAATGCATGGATGGTTTTAAGAAAATAATCAGGGGTTTTTTTTCTTTTTTCGGTGTACTAACTCCAGACTTCAGAAGGTGGTACACACAGATCATCAACTGAATAATTAAGCGTTAAATTAAAAGAGAGCCAAGCATGACCGCAAAGAATATTGAAGTGTGGGGGGCATTTGAAAAAAAACACTCAGAAAGCAGAAAAATGTGCATGCAGAAAAAAAAAATTTGAGGGAAGGAAAGAAGAAAACTGTGAAACTGATTACCTTAAGAAATGCAAACTGCCTCCTGGGAAAACGACTCTTTACTTCCTCTTTTCGCTTTCCTTCCAAACTTCTTTTTTTTTCCACCCTCTAAACCATCATCTTAATTATCACTAATAAAAACCTGGCGATTATTTGATTAATTACAGTTTATCCGCTGCCGCATTTCTGCTCCATTACGCATGCGCACCAGATTTTGGCGCGCACAGAAAATTTGCGGGCAAAAACGGCTCCGTTTGTAAAAACAAAAAAAAAAAGAAAAAAAATCATTTGAATGAGAGGGTAAAAGAGGGGTAAAAAAGTTAAAATAATGCTCGACAAAGTGTAAACGCTTAATTAAATAAAAAGGGAGTCTTTAATGAAGGGGGAGGGATAAAAACGAGTGGCATAACGAGGTTGCATTTTGGGAGGGAAGTTTTTTCCCCTTTTTTCCCCTTTTCTTCCCGGATTAATTGCTTTAATTAGAGTAAAAGGGTGTTTTTAATCCGACGATTAAAATGCTCATTAGCGGACTAATGGGAAGCAATAGATTCGAGATTTTGCAACATTCTGTTCTCGGAGGGGCCAACTACCAAATTAGTTAATGAGCCAATTGTTAATGAGCTTAATGAGCGAAGCAAGAAAGTGATATACTGAAATGAGACCCTATTGTTAAGATTTTGTGGTGTTATGGCTGAGGTTTTACGCTAACGCTTTGTTAATTGGTGTACAAACATAGTGTTTAATTAATTGTTTTTTTCTTAACTTTTTATCCAAACACACACATTACTAAACGGTATTGTGTAATAGCTTATAAGGTTTGCGAAGTATTTTGTTACGGTTACTCCTTTTTTTATATTTGCTTGTTATTCAGAATTAACAACATTATGAATTAATTAACAACTGTGTTATGAATAAATGAGGAGGAATATAGTTCCGTAAATTAAGATTTTTTGAGAAGATATTTTTGTAAGAAAAGATTGAACTAATATTTTTTTAGCAATTTTGTTTATGAAAATGTTGTAAACGTTATGTTTCGCTTCATGGCACAAATAGTTTGCTTGAAATACTTTTAACTGCTTTTGATATGTAATCAATTTAGTTTTTTTTTATAGAGACGTTACTTTTTAAAAGCGTAATTTCAAATAGCATTAAATATTTTAATAAATAACCTTTCAGAAGCACGGTGTGTTATTCTGTTTCTTTTTCCTTCAAAGGATTTAATTCCGTGAACTTTTGTAGTGCTTCTATCCATTCAAAATGAACGTATAAGTTTTGGCAATTTGCAAAGGGCCACTTATACTCATGGATGCAAATCTCTTAATGCCACGCTGTAGAAACCTCCGCTTTTGATCTGTTTTATTAGGGGGGGGGGTTCTGGATTTTTTACCTCTCTCCTATCTGCCACCGAATAATGGCCAAATAGGTAAACCGCTGCTTGTTTCTCCAGAAGTACCCAAATGAATAAATCGACATTGCACATGTATGGAGGTAAGGGTTAATTCCCTCTAGGTCTTGCCGAACGCTGGACGAATGGTTAGGATGCTGGCCTTCGGAACCGGAGTTCGTGGGTTCGAATCCCAAAGTGGCATGGATGTTCGTAGCCGTTCGGAATCGACTTTAAATAGTAGGTCCCGGTCTCATTAGCCCTCGTGTTGCAAAATGTAGACCGTAGCGCTTCAAACCAAACCAAACCAAACCCTTTAGGTCTTGTATGAATATCAATCTCACATTGCTGTCACAAACGAAGAAAATTATGGAACAGCCCCACACAGCTTACTCGATCGATTCAACCAGGTATCGCACCCTGAACCTAGCGAAAAGATTCCCTTTATCGAAGAGTAGCATTTGCAGCCAGCACTATGATTGAAACTCTGACATTTAAATATTCACCATATTTGATTTACTGTGTGAATCTTTGAGGAAAACATTTCTATGGACAGACGGATATGTTTGTGTGCATTCGACATTTGAATAATATATTAATTTCACATTACAAAATACTGAAAAAGCACTGGTTTGCTTCCACCAGTCACTATATTAATCAGTAATATAACATGAGAAGGTAGGCTACGTATCCCCTATATAATAATAGCCTAAGTTCTCTGTCCTTCTTGTACAGAATTGGAAAACTAGATTCACCAAACTGTAAATGTGGAATGATAGGCAACCCTCAACATTACATGCAAGCAAGATGTAATCTCGTTCCGATGTTTATTAAAAAATACGAAAACGAAACACAGATCGAATATTTAAAAAAAAATAGATAATAATCATAATCATATTAAAAAGTTAAAGGAAATTTATAATATATTAAATTCAAACTACTCTTATATACAAAATAAATTTTAAAATTTTTTATATGAGGGAAAATACTTGGTAAAAATAGTGATAGTGATTAAAAAAAAAAAAGAAAGAAAAAAGTTTTTTTTTTTCTCAATAATTCAGTGTATAACATTAAAATGAATAATGTCGAAAGGTTCTCCCCACCCACTTAGGCTTTTGCATCCATAAACTCTTCAGTTGGATGTGGGTGTGGGTCATCTAAGTCCCTCTGTCCTCGAATTTATGAAGTGGTTGTACCTGAAATGGATAGGGACATCCATATTGGATTCTTGGCGAGCATCTAAGTCCCTCTGTCCTCGAATTTATGAAGTGGTTGTACCTGGAATGGATAGGGACATCCATATTGGATTCTTGGCGAGCATCTAAGTCCCTCTGTCCTCGAATTTATGAAGTGGTTGTACCTGGAATGGATAGGGACATCCATATTGGATTCTTGGCGAGCATCTAAGTCCCTCTGTCCTCGAATTTATGAAGTGGTTGTACCTGGAATGGATAGGGACATCCATATTGGTTTCTTGACGAGTTAGGGTTAGCAAATTTCGAAGCGAGTAAAGTTAAAACGAACTTTTAGTCCGCATAGTTGTAAAATGGAACAGTATTAATTGAATATAAAGGGGGAAATGGTTCCCCATACGGTCGTTCCAAAAGTTGGGGACGGAGCATGTTTATTTCGATCGCTTTAGTATCTTATGTTTGAAACACAGTCTTTCAGCAGTGAACTGGAATGACTTGAAATCGGGATCTTCAATCTCAAAGATTTCTTTGATTCAATCAATGTACATTGAACTATAGGGGCATTCAGAGAACTTCATCGTTGATCGCTGATCGCTGTATCGCTGATCTAGCTCGCCCGCTGTTTGGGATTTAACTGTATCCCTCGCTATTTGACATCGCTTTCCGAGTATCCCTGGTGAACTTTGACAAACTTCGGATGATTTTCTCCAAACCCACATCTTTGAACCAATTACATTCTGCGGTGGTCAATTATCTTTCTAAATGAATTCACCGTCATTCTAAACTGCATTCACAGTATCGGGACACTTTAGAGGAGTATGAAGATAAACAAATTATTGAGCGTGTACCAGATAATTCTCAGTCAAAAAACAAACTTTTTTTACTTGCCTCATATGTACTTTAGAATTATAGAAAATTAAAAATTTTATTGATCCCGTCATATGACAGACTGTATGCTAGTATTTTAATATCGATAATAGTTTTCTATGAAAAATTGTTAATGAAGGTTATATAAAATAATTTTTATGTAACCATATAAACTCAAAATAAAATTTTGAATGCAAAATAGATGCGAAATATCCAATATTAAAATATTGTAAATAAAATGCTCAAAAAAATTATTTTAAGTACATAATATAAAAGTACACCAGTTGCATATAAAATTGTCAGAATCGCCAATTACATTGTGAAACAGAGTAGAAATCAATAATTGCCTTCACTTTATAAGAAAATTTTGTTACTTAATAACTAACTTAAATACTTCAAGACTAACTTAAATACTTCAGAATATATTTTGTGAGTAATTTTTTTTAGTTATTGTATACATTTTTTAATAAATATATTATACCTATAACAAAACTTGATAACGCTTATAAAATTTGACCATTAGTAACGGTCTAGGGAAAATTTTCTTTTAAACAAATAATAATATCACATAATAAACAAATAATAATTAATAGAAAAGTTGATTTATCACGTTGACTGCCATGGGGGTCAACGGTGCCCGGCGACGCAGCAAATAATAACAGTACATAACTATAGTAAATATGAATACTAATAAATTTTTCAATAATGACATTATTATTATAATGGTTTGAAGAAACTAATGCAATATAGAACATACAAAAATAATTTCATTAGTACATGAAAAATATACATTTTATCAGTGCATATTGCGATGAGTCAGATTGAAACATTCAAGGCAAAGAAAAGGTGAATCAACGCAATCGGAACAATATGTCACCACTTTATTAGTCAAATTTTTTCTCTAGTTCATCCTAGCTGCTTTGAATGCTCGAGAATGAGCGTAATCACTTAGCAATCGAAACACGATTGTTTGAACAAATAGACAATTTAACAATTGCCTACCGCGCCGTGGCAGTCATCGGTGACCCCCACGACGAAAGTTCCTTCAAGCATGATTTTATAGCTCATTTTACCTTCTGCAAATAAGCTTTCAGCATATGCATCGCATAATGGAAAGTTCACGTCGGCGCCTTGGCCAAACCATCGAAAATGCGTCTGGCGGTCAACGTGTTAAACAAATAATTGATAGAATTTTTATTTTCTATGAACCTAAAATCGGCTATTGAAATGAGCCTTTACAGATCTAAAATTACTATGCCTCTTTACGGCAGTTTCCAAGCGGATAACGAAATGACGATTTTACCGTAATGTGAAACCATATCTGTTACACCATTATTCCTATGCCTGTTTAATCGTATTTACTTTCAATTAAATAATTGAGTTACTTTAAATTAATGCCTTATTAAAAATTAACGCATATCTTCTACCATTTTCCTGTTTTCTTAATTCGTTTTTCGAAATCTATTAATCAAAAAGGCTGGCTGCTATTTTTAATGTATCAAAATTACCAAACATGACTTTTCAATATCTCTCGAATGTAACTTGGCGACAATTTTAAAAAATACCGCCAACTCATCCAGTTTTCTATAAATATATTTATACCTAAAAAAATTTCCCTGTACATTATTTTACACTGACAGTAAAAAAAAATCAAATTTAACGTTTCAAATTTTGAAATATATAAATATTTAGTTTCAATTAATCCATTTTGAAACTTATTAATTTAGTGGCTGAAATTTCGTTCAGTCAGAAATTGCAAAATCAATTTCAATTACATCGTATTTTATTTCCCCCTTCGTTGATGCTGCTTTTGCTTTGTTCTAAGTTAAGTGTTTTAACCATTAATGAACAAAAAAAAATCAACGAAATTTACTTTTTGCTACTTGCTAATTAAGCTTTTAACTGCCGGCTTTAATTGAGTGTATTTGATTACTGATGTATCTCGAAAACATAGAGCGATGAAAACTTATCTTTCATTCAATTAATTTAATTTCCAATAATGCACTTAATGAATCGTAATTACATCGGAAGAAAAGGGATTTTCAAATAATTGCGAAATTCCCTTATATTTTTAAATCCGTATTTAGGTGTCCTATTTTCTGAGAGGAAAATTTCATAAATAATTATAAATGAATCTCTTGTATAATTGCTATAAAATAAAAGGATTAGATTTCGCATAATTTGACTTTTGTAGCACAAGGAATGAAAAAAGAAAAGGCAGTTCATTAAATGGAGGAAATATTTTATTGAGAGCAAATTCTTTGAGCCCATTTTGTGCGAAATAGGTTAAAACCTTTACCGATTACTCTTTAAATTAAAGTTTGTGAACGACAAACCGCTGTTGGAGGGGGGAAAAAGCCATTTATACTTTTATATAAATAAGTACACTTTCCGGAATCTGAAATTTTCCTTTATTAATTTAATGTCTTCATCTCAAATAAGACACGCAATCGTAGTTAAGAAAGTAATCTACATTAATATGAGTAGCTTGAATTTTATTTATCTAATAATAGTTTCTAAACTGTTTGTAATATAAAACTTGTCAAATTCGACTACCTACTGGTATATTTTAAGGCAATTATTTAGCTTTCTATACCTCAAATTAGTGTAACTTCTTAAAATTGCTAGAATTTTTTGAAATTTAGTTATACAGTATATATTTGTATGTATATATATATGTAAATGTATGTATATATATATATATACATGTATGCGTATATACGTATATATTTGTATACACATGTATATACACGTATATGTATATATATGTATATATGCAAGTGTGTATAAGTACATGTATATGCGTGTATACATATATATATATATATATATATATATATATATGAAAGA
The DNA here is from genome assembly GCA_032207245.1 of Pardosa pseudoannulata. NCBI lineage: Eukaryota > Metazoa > Arthropoda > Arachnida > Araneae > Lycosidae > Pardosa > Pardosa pseudoannulata. The sequence continues at coordinate 17,079,598 of CM063505.1, forward strand.
TGGGCGAGATTCATCAAAAAGAACACATTTTATTTCTGGTGACGATTCATCAATCAATACAAGAGGCAAAAACTCCAAGAACATCGTGCACACACGCTTTTTAAGTAGGGATCTCTCAGGTAAAAATACTACGAATAATCCCTAAGAACAATTGATCACGTGATAAAAGATACCGATGTCTGAAGAGAACGCGTTTAGTATTGGTTAAAAAAGTACAGACAGAGGTTGGGTTAAGTCTATAGCGTCTGGAGGGAAAAATCAGAATGACCGCGCAAACTCCAATAACGTAATTTATGAACAGAAGTTATTAATATTAAAATATGTAAATAAGGGATTTTAATATTACACACACACACACACACACACACACACACATATATATATATATATATATATATATATATATATATATATATATATATATTTCTATATATGTATATATATTTATATAAATCTGTATGTGTGTCTAGCAAGAGAAATTCTCAAATTCTAAATTCATTTTTTCTCATACAATATGTAAAAGCTGTTTTATATAGATATAGAGAGATAACGTGATAGCATTCCAAAATACTTTTACTTTTACCTTAGATTAATTATTTTACATATTTATTGCAACTATATGGGAAGTTGCAGATTAAACAATCCTAGCGTATAAAAACTTAATCGTGGAAACGAGATAAAATTTTGCCGTGTATTTATTGTGTTCCCTTTAATGATGAGATGTATTTTGACATGAAAATGTTATAAATAAGAATTTAAAAAAAACATATTTTTTAATATTACATTTAAGTGTTGATCCAAAAGAAAAATTTGTAAATAATAGAAAATATTTTAATATTTTATGCATTTTTTATAAGATTGCTCCCTACCTACTCTAAATAGGAAAACTCATTCGAAGAAAGCATAAAAATTCTACAAGCTATTTTTAGCCTTATCTATTGGGAGACACCTGATATTATCAGGGTCTGATTAAAGCACTGGCCAACTGTGTTTAGGCCCTGGGCCCCCTAAAATTTGGTACTTAATTATTAAATTTTAAATAATTTAATTAACAAAATTTGAAATTTTTTTTTTAATTCTTCAAGTAATATTTCATGAAACTTTATTCAGAAATTAAATAAAAACAGTTAAATCCTCTAACAGTTAATCTAAACAGTTTGTATCCTCTTTTATAAACTAATTATTTTTTGGCCTTGAAAGGAGGATAAAGGGAGGGCGAAAGACTACCAGGCCCTGTGGCCAACTTTACCGTGAAGGGGCCCTGGGTATTATTGGGCTATAAATAGAACCTTGATTTGGTTTGGTTTGGGGGCGTTACGGTCTATTGTTTTGCACACTAGGGCTAATGAAACTAGGACTTACTGCTTAACCTATTAACGGGCAGTGTTTTCACAGTGAAACCACCTATTAATATTTTTTTCTCTTCTTTTTAAAAATGTCCGGAAGATCTTTGTTCGATTTTCTGTGTTATTGACTCTTTGATGTAGTAATAGATAATAGAATTTTGCATAATTTATTTTTTCCTTTGAAATATATTAGTTTAAAATTGCTTTATATGAAAAATCTGGAATTTGATTTTTCTCCTTATTTACTTCAAATAAAAACACCGACCCAAAAGAACAATGAAAAACTATGCAGTTATCTAATTGTTACATCAATTTGATGATAATTACACATTGTTCTTCCAATATAATTAATTTTAAAAAACACTTATTTTCATGCTGTAAAAAGGGAAGGTTTCACAATTATCACCCTCCCCCCCCCAAAGAAAAAAATCCCACCTCCCAACGGAATGTAAAATTTGTTTTCATATGGTTCCTATTTATAAATTTCACAGACAATGTTTATAACCTAATTCTGTTAAATCTGAAAGAATTGTTAATAGTCACCTTTAAAGGGTTAAAGCCGATTCCAAAACGGCTACGAACATCCATGCCATAGTGGGATTCGAACCCACGAACTCCGGCATCGACGATCAACGCCCTAACCAATTGGCCAGAGTTCGGCGAAATACAACCTTGAACTACAATATTTGAACAAAGTAACTAACCAAGAAATAAATATGCAGTAAAAATATATTGGTTTAAAAAATTCGCTCAAATAAACGGTTAAAGCATTTAGTCTATTTTCCTAAAAATAACAACGGAAATAAACAGAAAAGTGTCCTTTTCTTATCTCCTCGGAAACTTATATTTGAATTTAATAATTTCTCTCTACACATGTCGGGGCACGACTGTTTCTTGAACAAGAACATTCTTTCCCTTTCTAGAACAATAAATTCTGTCGTGTCTTTATTATGTTCCGTTTAATGATGAGACTCCCGTATGATAATTTGTCTCCTTTTTTTTGGCCGGGAGTTTAAAAACTTTCTGTGTCTACTAAATAAAAATTTCCAGAAAAAGAATTATCTTCTCACGTGTTACTGGTAAATTTTTAGAAAAAGGACCTTGTTTTTCTAAGTTTCCTGAATGCTTTTTTTTTTTTTCATCTTCCCTTCTCATTTTGGTAATTGCACTTACTTAAAATCACAAACACGAGTAAAACCCTGAAAAAAAAACACAGAAAATGGAGAAGAAAAGAAAATTGAAAGACATTTACAAAGTATTCTGTGCTACTGTTTAATTGTCTTGTACATCTGGCAAAACTTTTTAATTTAAGCTTGTAAAACAAAAGAACAGTACCGAGGGGTCAAAACACTTAGTAAATGAGTTTTAAACTCGCTTACTTAATCAAATTTTTTTTTCGTGTTTAATTATATTTCTAATGAAGCCGGTGGAAACAGTACGTTTTCCGTAAAATAATTTTCAAAAGCTTTAATATATCCTTTCACACGCAGTTTCAAATAAACGTATTGTACACGATTCAACCTACATGTTTGTTTGTTTGTTTTTTACTTTCTTCGACAGGGATTTTTAAAGTGAAAACTTTTAATTTTATGCATAGTTTCATTGAAGGCACTTAAATTGCAATCACAATTGTATGCAAGCATTTAAATAATTAAGCCCATTCGCTGTTTCGTGCTAACGTACAATGTATTTTGCAAATTTTTCGTTCTCTAAGAGGTATTTCGAAAGCAATTTTACTATTTTTTTTTAACTTTGCTCGAAGTTTTATTCGAAATATTTAAATTGTAATCAAAATTACTTTCATTAATTGCTTGTACGCATTTAAGCAATTAAGTTTCTTTGGTTTCGTGTATCTAGCATAAAAATCAGCGCTGAAATATTTTAACATTGCGTTACAAGCTTAAATGTTGTAAGGAAGCTACTTTCACCTAAGCATATATAAAACCGGCATACATATACTTAACCGATCACTTATGAAGTTAAAACCCATATTTTTCTGAATGCTAGGGTTGGCTTGGTAACTCCACTTTATTGCAATGATGTCGAGGAAGGTAACTTGCTCAATGACCAGGCTAAAAAACAAGGGCCTTTTCTCTAAAACCAGAGATAGAATGTCATTAAAATGTAAAGTATTTCCGTGAAGTACTTTAAAGAAACTCGTATGCATTGAAAGCGATTAATCAAATTATACTTGAACTTTCGTTTAATTAAGAGTTATGCAGTAAAATTGTATTTTGTTTTCTCTTTCAGCCTACACCGCGCATCAAGGCAGAACTTACCTCCAACGCCCCTGCTTGTTATGCTTTGGCTATCAGTCCGGATTCCAAAGTGTGCTTTAGCTGCTGCAGCGACGGTAACATAGCTGTTTGGGACCTCCATAACCAGAATCTAGTCAGGTAGGTTTTTGCAACCTCAAATTTCAGGGACAAATTGTATCAGCAAATTTTCCATATGAATTATTTCATACTTCGTTGGAATTCTTAGATCAAAAGTTTTTATCAACATCTTTAACACTAGATTTACGGATGTAGATCATATACCTATTTTTACTGAAATGAGCCAATTTGACTCATAGAAGAAAATTGAAGTTTTATGCAAAGAAAATAGTTCCAAATTAATTTAAATAAAATGTTTATTATCAAAAAATTCAGAAAAAAACACATATAAAATCTGTTTTTGAAACCCATTTTCCTCAAACATTTCTATTACATTTAGCACAATGGTTTCTGCATCTGTTTCTTTTGCGTGATTGTTGAATTTGACAATTCTTCCCTGCATCAGTATCATGAATTTCTGTCATTGGAATGGCAGTGTTCTCGATTTCTTCTCTATATTTACTTCTTATTCTTTCACCAATTGGAAAATAAAATCTTTTCGTGAAATATTTACTTGAGTCATCTCTTTATACAGAACTGTTAATCATTCTATGAGTCAAATTGGCTCACAATCGTGAAAATAGGTATATCACATTTGATAATGGGAAATGAAGGGGGTCTGCGGGGAAGAGGAATGAAAGTTTACATATATTTTATTACTTAATTAAAAACCAAAGTATGTTTTTGAAAAGTGACATTAAAGTTATATATATATATATATATATATATATATATATATATATATATATATATATATATATATAGTGATCAAATTTTTAATGAGTGAAATTGGCTCAGTCCGTAAATCTAGTGTTAATATTCCAAATACCATAGAGATAAAACTTTTCTTGCTTTTAAAATGCTAAACTCAAGCATTTTGCAGATTTTCGTTTAGATCCGGGCAATGGCATCAGATACAATACTTTCTCTCTAAAGACCTTATTTGAAAATACTGCCTATTACCTTATTCAGAGATAAAAAAAACATAATCAATTAAAATCAGTATTAGCCAGTATCTTAAGAATTTAATTAGTACAGTTAAAATTTGGTAGAAAAAAAAATATTTTTGCACATGTTTGTGTTTTGTTTGAATACTTTAATTTTGCTTTATTTTTCTGAAATTATTTCAAAATAAGGGCAGCATCGTAAAAACTGAAAAATGTGTGGGAAATCTAGTAAAAATTGTTTAATGTGTGTTTTGGGAAGGAAATATGCAATTTTCTTGTAGACATGTGCATATTTTTGGGTTTGGTTTGCAGACGTATGTCTGCGAATCGTACATTTTTTTTCTTTTTTTCTATTTATTAAGTTTTGGCTAATTATCAGTAAATTACTATATAATTTCTTAACACATTGTGTGCGGGTACATTTCGCAGAGGAATTGTATCGGAGCAGACGTTTTGCGAGTAAATTTAGTTATTCAATTAAATCTCAATAGATCGAAAATTATTTAATTTTTTAACCAACTTTTCGTATTTTATATTGAAATATACAAACAAATATATAAATAACAACCATAAGATTTTTGTAAACAAAAAATATTTTTAGTGGATGATAAATTTATAGTATCGTAAATATAAAAAATCAAATAGAAATAGTAGTATATAATTTTAATTTTTTCGAATTATGTTATATATAAACATTTTTACATTATAAAAAGGAAAAGAGCAGTCATAAAACAAATAATGTAAAAGCTAGTTTTTGTCTAAATTTTTTCTAGAAACTATGTAGTAGACAAGAAAATTCAGCTTCGTTTCCTTGTATATACCGTTATTTTTGTACCCACAAACAAACCATGTTGTTACACTAACCCGTATTAGTACGTGACCCGCGCTCAAGTATCAATCGTCAGAAAACGTACTAGTACCCGCATACAATGTGTTAACTACTTTTCTATAATATTGTAAAATGCTTATCATTACATGCATATACAATTTTTATTATACAATTTTGATATAATTTTACTACACTTAATATATATTGTTTCTATCAGAGAGTATGTAAAAAGGAAAGGAAGTTATTTGGAATCCTCCTCCACACATCGAAATGTATTAAAGTTCCATCAGTCTTGACCACACAACATCACATCTTAGAACTTGGCCATGAATAAATTTAAAATTTCCTTAGTAAACTTACAACTTTCATTATTACAAAATAACAGAAAAAAGCTTGTTGTACGAAAATTAACACTTATTTGTTAATATTACTATACTAAAATTGGTAATACTCTTCTGATTTAAAATTTGTTAGATATTTATTGTATTTTTGTTACCGGTATTGCAACGAACAACTCAATACCGGTACTTGAACATAGAAGGTTTTAAAATATTGGTTGATTATAAAAAATGTAAAATACTACAATATAAAAAAAGAAAAAATTTAAATTATAAAAAATAAAAATATATACGATGTGTGTACCTAGTGAAAAAAAAAAAAAAAAAAAAAAAAAAAAAAAAAAAAAAAAAAAAAAAAAATCTCCCAGCAATCCTCTTTAAACAGCACAGTTGAATTGCTCGTACATCACATACAAACATAATCCTTATCCTCATTCAACAAAAAAAACTACAGGAATTCCCGTCAACAGACCGAGTTGCTAGATTTTTAAAGTGGCACAAAATTATAATTGATAACACTCAACGTGTTTAGAGGTTAGTATCTGAATACAACCTCCTAGTTTTTTTCTTTTTTAGTGTTAAATCCAGTGTTTATTTGAAACGCTACTCTAAGTCTGACTGTATATGTTATGTAAAAAAAAAAAAAACAAAAACATAAAAACTATTATTTAATGATATTTTGTTATAAACGTAAGGTCGTATAAATAAAATTAAAATATAATTAAATATATATATTAACTAAAAAAACCATGTGTAAAATATATAAAAATGTATAATAAAAAAAATCTATAAACACATGTTGTGTCCATGATTATGTATATGTGTATAAATAACACTAATATAACATATGTCACTGAACACATATAAAAAAACAAAATATAAAAACATAAAATAATATAACACACACACACACACATAATATATATATATATATATATATATATATATATATATATATATATATATATATATATAATATAGATATAGATATATATATATAATATAATATATAGCTAAAGACCTTTATTAAATAACGTGGTTTTAAAATCATACAGACAAATGAAGGATCAGTATCATAAGTTCTATGTACAAGATAACATATAAACATATTAAAATATATAGAAAAAAGTACACCGACAGCGTGTATCTCCTTTTATTTAAAAAATTTCCTAAATTGTCCCTATGATGTATGATATAAAACACCCATGTTTAAAGTTCAATTAGGTTAAGGTTAAAAAATAATACAGACGCTGAATTTTAGCCCTTGATTTAAGTATGAAAACAGAAACCGCACAATATAACAAACATTATATATATATATATATATATATATATATATATATATATATATATATATATATATATATATATACATATAATAGTAACGAACTTTCTTGGTGGGGTACTGATAAAAACGCATAAAGGATCGAAATTTTTGCAGCAAAGCTATTATTAATTCAATAACTGAAAATAATGGTGATAAATACTGTCAGCGAATACTTTGAGTAAACAAAAAGTAAAGTTAAAATAAATATTAGAGATTATATATACTATGCAATTTCATAGAGAATGGAGGATGGGGGATGTAACCTACTGTATACATATAAATAAATGTATGCAACTGATACATTGATTTTAAGATATGGCATAAAATGCTAAGCCAAGACAAGTAAGGCTCACATAATAAAATAAAGTACGCAGACAGATGTTTCGTTGCTTCGAGCGAGCAACATTCTCAATGCAAGGGCACTCATTGGCTAGTAAAATCAGGGTCTGACCAGGACATCGGTGCTGTTAAGTGTCTCGCTTTTGAAAATGTTGTTCACTTCAAGCAACTAAACACCTGTCTGCTTACTTCTCTTTATTTGTACCTTTACGTGGGCTTTGCATTTTATGTTACATTGCGACAAAAAGATTTAATCATCTCTTTGAAATATGAGTTGAAGTGG
>CM063505.1:17092381-17299881 GCA_032207245.1 Pardosa pseudoannulata
GTTAAGTAGACGATTTAACTCTACAGTTTCTGCCGGCATATGGATTAAGTAGTATGGATATTCACCACTCCTAGTTAATGTCATCAAATTATATTTTGGACAACAGCCTACCTTTTCCTTTCGGATTATTAAAAATGTAGAACTTAAACGAATATCATCATATTGTTTATATGTTCCCTTTATGAGGTAGATTTTTCACGTGAAGTTGAAATATTATGTACGGGTTATGTTGTATAGTGAATATGCTGATTTTTTTCTTTGCTGATGATTGTAAAATGAGATGTTTTTCAATTTTTCTAAGGAAATAATAGAAAATAGTCTATACCAGTGGCGTGCGGTCCATATGTGCAGGGTGTGCACTGCACACCCTAGCAAAATTTTGAGAGACAATAAATTTCTGCACCTATGTCTACCTATCTTTATATGGTATATAATAAATATAATATATTCAAAAATTATGTTGATTTGCTTTCTTGTATTCTCGCAGTGCGTGCGGTACTAGGTGCTGCACCACGTAGCGTGTTCAAAAGCAAACAAACATAAGAAGTTTATATGTGTATGCACTGCGCACTAATAGAAAATCACGAGTAATATTATGGGCTACTAGAGAAGCACAGCATACTAAGCACTGAGGTAAGTGCAGCTATTTTTCCTGCACTTGGTTTGTTGGCATTCAGAATCATCCGAAGGTACGGTTTATTAAGCATTGTATTAGAGCGGGGACTTACGTTCTTTTGGTCTTTTAACTGATTAACTGGCCATACGATTTTGCAGACGGTTAATGTTTAAATTTATATATTGTAAGATTTTGTTTTCATGGAAATATAAAAGAATCAATATTTCATCAATATAAAGGGAAATGTTTTAGTGTGGTAAAGTAATTTCGGTGATATATTTATAGAAATAATTCGCTGAAAAACAATTTCGTTTTGTTAGACAAAAAAGAAACGAATTCTAACAGAACAGTCCAAATTTTACCATTCATTGTGTTTTACAGACAGTATATATGTTATATCTGTAACACCATATCCCTGGTTTTGTTTTTAAAAATTATGAAGACGTTTTTCGCAGAATATATGATTTCCAAATGTTAAAAACAATAAATATAATTTAATCCACTGACTGAACAAGAAATAGTTCGTTCTATTGCGCCAGCGTGCAGTGAAATCCTCTGCACGTGGACTAGACTTTCGGTTTGTCGGCACCAATAAGCATCTGGATGAGGCACCCTATCGGCGGGCGCCGTGTAGTGCTACGTTTGCCGAAAATATAAGTTTTTCGTGGAAATATACTCTTATTATTCGTTATTTTATTAGTAATACGGATAGACGTATGGATTTTGTGTACAAATGAATAATAAACGTTAAGGAAGTGTTTAATGTACATTTTTATGGTTTTATTATTATTGTTGTTGTTGCTCTCTGCACACCCTGCATGAACACCTACCGCACGCCACTGGTCTATGCGTATTTTCTATAAATGTATTCATACTGTTTCTTGAATTTAGCATTGAAAGTAATTGTAGCCTTTTGGGGGAATTGAGAGTTATTGAGGGGTAATAAGTTGCCATCAACTTGAAGATTAGTGTTAGGATCAGCAAAGCTTTTGTTTGTAATAGTTTAATTTTAAACTCATATCTTTTAACCACCTTTGAGTTCAAACTATATAATTTGCGGCTTGAATCTCGTTGCTTTTCATACTCCTTTTTCCTTTCAGAAACAGAATTTTTTTTCCTTCAGATTATCGTTTTTTTTTCCTTTTCATTATTAGAAGTCTATTAATTTAATTACATTAATCCTTAATTTGGCTAAGTCTGGCCGCTACACCGGACATGCATATTTATAACTACTATATAATATAATTGTCAGTGTTCGCCATAGCGGACATTAATTATCTCAAAAATAGAAAATATATATTTTTTTTGTTTATTTTACAGAGATCCTAATGTCTATACAGACATGGGAAAATAACAGAAATAAAAAAATATTTGAAAAAATATCTTGTCAAATTAAGGGTTAACTTGAATCGAACACTGAAAAAATCACCTCTTTTCATTGGATTGATTTAGCATAGCTACGAATGCAGTTTTTTTTTTTCTTAATAACTGATGACTCTACCTGTATCATTTCAGCATGGAAAGTAGTAACGTGGAGGTACTGCACTGCAGTAAGCCCGACAAATACCAACTCCACCTCCATGAAAGCTGTGTCCTGTCCCTTAAGTTTGCTTCCTGCGGCAAATGGTTCGTGTCCACGGGCAAGGACAACCTCCTGAATGCCTGGAGGACACCTTACGGTGCATCCATCTTCCAGGTAAGGACAAGACATTATTGTAAATGATGTATACAAAACGTGGAATAGGTAGTGTTTTCTTTTAGACTTTTCATGATACTCACAACGGGTAAGGAAATTCTTACACTGACCCATCCGAAGACATACAGCCACTGATAAACAAGTCGCCAAGACAGCAATCACGACAGCTATAAAGCTGCAGTCGACCCACGCGAGGCCCGTCATGGCTGGAGAATTAGTTTGGTCAACTAGGTAAGGAACAAGCGCTACAGAGCCAAGTTCTAGTCTACCAGAGAAGACACTAGAAAAAGATCACTCAGGTGAACCCCGGACTCGTGACACCCGTACATACCTAAAGGAGGTATACCCCTGAGGTTGTCTCTCATTTAGCACTACCCAAAGGACAAGTACGGCTTGAAGCTCATGACCGTGGACTCGAGAGACACTATCCCCCTCACAACGGGTAAAAATACAATTCGGGATGCCCCTCCCCTTTTTTTTCGATATTTTTTAACTCCAATAATTCCAACATACCATTGAAGATGGAGGCAATAAACATCTATAAGAGCAATAAAGTGCAATAAAAAGAGTAAACAGCCGAACGATGGCCGAATGGTAGAGCGCTGCTCTTCGGAACCGGAGTTCGCGGGTTCGAATCCCGCTGATGGCATGGATGTTTGTAGCCGTTCGGAAACTACCTGCACGACTGCCCCTTGACACATGACTTGCACTTTAAGAAACCCTCTGAAAGATCCAAGGAACTCTGGGCAGAGAGCTTAATCAAAAACCCGGTACTGATAAGGAAGGCCGGGAGCCTGGTTGACTGGCTCACCGCTAACCAAGGCGCCATCGTGCGGCCATGAATTTAACCTAATACCACACCGCAAGAGTCAAAGTACCCCTTCACGAATGGCCATCACAACTGCCCTGTGCAGATATTGCTTCCCTCGCTAACACCTGCTCTCATGACAGAAAGTATCATGCAGTACACCGGACTTTTACCTGGGCAGGACTCCTGCGGAGTATCCCCCGCACTTTCGTAAACTGCATTAATTGTACCTTTTAGTCTAGTTTTCTACATTTATATGTTTATATTTATATATATATATATATATATTTTCTTTTGTTATTTTAAATATTATGGGCTTGCTTGCTTGGCTTAATGCTGACTTGGACCCTGCGTAACGCATTGTTGCCGGACGGCCAGACCGAACCAGCAATTCAACACCCTACACCCGACTTCGGGTGGGTGGCTGGTTACAGGTAGTACACGGCTTTAAACTGTAGGTCCCGGTCTCATTAGCCCTCGTGTGCAAAACAGTAGACCGTAGCGCTCCAAACCAAACCAAAAAGCGTAAACTATAAGTATTTATGTAGTAAAAAATACAGTACAGATAAAATCCATACACAGATTGTATGGTTTAAAGTTGTTTTTTAAAGTTGCAAACGTGTGGAGAAAATTTTTTAAAATTTTTAAATCATTCTGCAACTTAACAGAAAATATGGGTACTAATTTTATAAATAAACTTTGAGTACTAAATATTTAAAACAGTATACAAAAATTTTATACACAACTGAAGTCGGAAAAGGTCTCAAGTTGCCATATACCTGGAAAATCGCATATTTGGCTGTGATAAATGTAAGTAATCAAATACCAGGGCACCCTAAATGCAATAAAGCCCTCACAAAACCTCTTATAATGTGATAGCTTTTGCAGGAGTTATTTAATATATAATATATATAATAGAATATACTGTTAACTAATTTCAGAAAGTATTACAAACCAACATTCTTAACGTTTGGTGGCATTACAAAAGTCGATAACAATCGCTAACTTATTCACTTAACCTTTTCGTGAAGACATGTTTCTCCATATGTCGTGTGGCCGAACGATGGCCGAATGGTAGAGGGCTGCTCTTCGGAACCGGAGTTCGTGGGTTCGAATCCCGCTGCTGGCATGGATGTTTGTAGCCGTTCGGAATCGGCTTTAAACTGTAGGTCCCGGTCTTATTAGCCCTCGTGTGCAAAACAGTAGACTGTAGCACTCCAAACCAAACCCATATGTCATGTGGATAAAGACGGGCTTCTTAGATTCCCTCCTCAAAAATTGTTTCTTTGATATTGCCACATTTATTAAGTAGACTGGAATAAATAAAGGTTATTTTCAGAGTGAGATAAAAAATAATCCTCGATAGTAAAAGTTATTGATAAGCTGTAACCCGCTCCTTATGACAGTATGTAGTGGACAGTAGGGGAATGAAATGTTTGGTGTATATTTCAACCAAACCCGTATGACTGAGGTATGCACGCACGGATTGGTCGAAATGCCGACCACCCGTTCCCAAAAGATTAACCTGGAAACCTCACTAATTTAGTGCAATGAAATATTCTAAATTAAACATTCCAACCAACCGTATGTGCCCAATATTTGTCATAGTTCTGTAGTTATGTTGCAGAATATATATTAAATTTAAATCATAAAATTTCTAACCTTCTGTTATTGTGTTCTTATGCGCAGTCAGTTTCAGAGATGCCTTTTTCGTACTTTCGTCGGAATGCCTAAACCATTCATATATTGAGGTTGAATATTTTTTTTAAATACAGAATTTTCTGACTATGCTTTTGTATACTAGAAAATGCAAAAGGAATGAGGTTTGGCTTGGTTTGGAGTGCTACGGTCTACTTTTTGCAACACGAGGGCTAATGAGACTGGGACCTACAGCTTAAAGCCGATTCTGATAGGCTACGAACATCCATGCCACAGTGGGATTCGAACCCCCGAACTCCGGTACCGAAGGCCAGCACTTTAACCAATTGGCCATCGATCGGCTGCAAAAGGAATGAGAGAGCAGATACTTACTTTATAGGTTAAAAGTCACAGCTATTGACTATATTCATCCTTATATTTAACTTTTTCTAATTATGGATCCTTAACTTACAGAACACCTCTCCGAATACTATTACTTCTGATACAGTAAATTTGTGGGTGTTGCAAAAAACAAAATCTGTGTAGCGTGTTAAAGATAGAGGATCTATACGGAAAGCTATTTCTAAAACAAGTTAATTTTGGTTAATGGAACACACCAGCTATCCAAAGAAAAAAGTAAAAATATATTTTCTTGGTGAAACAAAAAACTTTTAGGATTAATTTTTCGTTAAAGATTAGTTATTCAAGCGAAACCTATAGTTGAAATTAATTATTATAATTTTATCACAAAATAATGAAAAAAAAATTCTTTTAAAGCCTTATCACACTTCAACATGTACGCGTTGAAAAAACAGCAGGCTCAATTTAGGATTCTTTTTCCCGTTGAAGAATTCGCGGATTTCTAATGGGAGAATGAAAAATTGTGAACCTATTAAAGGCTTTAACACACGTCATCCTGAACCAAAATAAATTGGTTGAAAGGATTTTTTCTATAACACAAGTGGTCCACATATTCAACAAATCGGCACAAAAATGTGCCGATTTTTTTGTGTTACAGTTAAAATATTTTAAACCTATTTACACGAGACCTCAAACTTCCCACATGATAAATCTGCGTATTCTTGTACAGGAAAAGGAAACTTAATCCTGCTTCAAGACGTACATGTTGACTTGAGATAAAACCTTCAGAAATGATTTAGATGTTTTCATGTTTTATTTATTTCTAAAACGTATGCGAAAATTTACTGATTTAATAAGTCAGTAAATTTTAGTTCACTGAGAAATTTTAGTCTCATTGATGCTAACATTAGTTTGCGTTCTGTTATAAGAAACAAATTTCTCTTGTGCCGAAAAAAGTTCACTGTGGCGCCACCAACCAGTATAAAACGATTCTACCTCATTTCCTTGATTTTAATTATTTTCAAGTACTAACAATGTGGTTCTAAAGGAAATGAAATTTCTGTATTCGTTGTTGGCATTTTAAAAAAGCCATTTCAAATAATATGTAGAAAAATTCTATGATCTTCCACACTGTCAGAATTTCTTTTTACAGCAAGTAAAATAGAGTAAATTATAACTTTTGTTTCATTAGAATTTTAGCTGTAACGAAGCTATTTAGAAAAACAGTTTGAAAGCCTCTGTGTCATAACAAAATCAAAAAAAAAGTTAAATTAATGTCAATTTAACTAATAAACGACGCCTAACTCGGCACTTGCTGTCGTAGGTAATTCATTCGGCCTTCATCTAGCAAGGCTGCTGTACCATTAACAATAATCTTTGGCAATTTAGAAGAAAAATAGCAGAAAAAGCTGCTTCGCTAATGCAGAATTTAGCGTAATGCAAATGAATTAAGTTTAATAAAACTCCTTATTAGCATCGTGAATGCTACTTTTTGGATAATAATATCGTAATTCTGATTATTAAGCGACAAGTCTGAATGCATTTTCTCTCTTAAGAGATAAATGAGCCGTCCGACATTAAAGATGAGACTTGATAGAAGCGAATTAGGTTTTCGCGTCAAGTACATATTTTTCCCCCCAGAATTCCTCTGGCGCTCCCACTTTAAAAAGCGATGTGTTAGAAATGAAAAACCTACGCATTAAAGGCACGCTTTAGTGAATGAATGATGAAAAGTTTAAGGAAATAGCGTAATCCTTCCTCATCATTTTAGTGTGAAATGCGGAGTCAGCTTCCAGTTTGTTTTTGATTAACGGTTATCCACTCTTGTAGTTTTGGTCTCCGACAGTAAAATGAATACATTTGCACGCTTTAACTCGTTCCGGAGCTGATGGAGGAATGTTTGGCGTGGAAAAGGGGCGTTGCCTTCAGAACACCTGCACGAATTACAACATCTGAAGAGTAAAGCAGTCATCTGATGGCGTTTAGAGGTTCATTTAGTTTGTATCTCATTTCCGTCGACGTTTAAAGCAATTTAAAATTCTACATAGGGTAATATCCTAGGTAGTGTTTAGGCCGAAATAATTGAATTCTAGGCTGAAAATTTATTCTTATGAACAAATTTATTTGCAAGTTAAATATGATAAGATATAAGCTTATGTATATATTAAAGAGACTCTTAACAAATTTAAATAAACGCTACATATCCAGGAGAATATAAACAAAACAGCGAGTCTTTGCGTATGTCAAAAAAACAAAAATAAATTCAGAACTTGATCCGGAGTTGATAAGAATTTCCGGGATCGGTCCCAACACATTCGATAGCGTCACCAAAAAAAAAATCTCACCAGGACATCTCAATGCTACTCAAGGATCCTCTGCCATCTGAATTTCCCCCAAGAACCCGTTTATACGTTTCTTACGATTTTACCAGTTCCTTGGACCTCTATTCAATAATGCACCGGCCCTCAAGCAATGGGCAGTAACCATTTGTTCCCTTTTAGGAGAGAGAACGTGTCTTTCTGCCTACTAGATGTAGGTCACTCCCAATGACTTCATTAATTACAAAATTTGCTAATTAAAGAATACGTCCTAACTTCTTGCCCGTTTCACTCATCCCTTGGTCGGATGAATGACGAATGTTTAGGGAACTGCTCTTTGGTATACGTGTTCTTGGCTTCGAATCCTACTGTTAGCATGGATGTTCATGCTTGTAGCTATTCGAAATCGGCTGAAAGCAGATGGTCACGGTCTTATTAGCCAACCTCATGTAGCAAAACAGTAGACCATAGCGCTACAAACCAAACGCAACCATTCATTCTCCTGTTCTAAATTAGGACATTTCCACTTTTAGAGGCAATGGCAACCCTCTTCCCATGAGAAGTCATATCTTCTGAATTTACACAATACCAACCAACAAAGAGGAAGTATTGTAACCGCGAAAAATTTCATACTTCAGATTTCAGCAGAAATTCCCATTTCGACAATACCTGAATCCATTTTGATTAGTTTTTTATTAGTTCTGTAGGTACGTATACGAAACTTTTAAATTTAAAACTTTAAGTATCTTTACGGACCGTCCATGAATTAATTTCGATTCCTTATAGCGTGGTGTTTCTACTTAATATGTATGTATCTCGCATAACTCAAAACCGATTAGTCGTAGAATACTTTGTATTTAGTATTGTTTTGATATCTAGTTGGGCGTTTCCCTTTTCGACTTCAAATCACTCTATATATAAAGAGAAACCTCAATGGACATCAACTTTACCAGCCACCGCCAAATGGCACTGGTGGAGCTCTGGTTAATCTGATTACCGGAGTTAGTAAATTTAAATTTCATTATCGCTACTGAAATTCGTGGCAGTCCAGAATGTGTTTTAAGCCCTTCTTATTAAGTGTTGTAAAAAAAATTGCCGTAGTTTTTTACCCAATGCAGCTGGCAATACAGACAGATATCTTTTTGCCTAACATGGCTGCAAAGCTGTTACTATTTTATCACCACCTGAAGAGAACATGTACCTTAAGGAATGATACGGATGCGAGTAAGATCTCCACAGATGGATCCTCGTAATTAAGAAGTAATAACCAAGCAGAAAACCTCTCAAGTGTTGGTCTGCTATCTCGAAGGGTATCGTTTGAACTTGGGGGACTTTGCGGCCACTAAACTATTTTACGTGCCCCAGCTACCTTTAATGAACAAGTCGGATCTTTGTCCAACTTTGACCTCGATCTCACAGTCTTCCGGTTATGAGACCGATGTCTTTGCCAACTGAGTACCGAGGCTCAGATCGCAATCTATATAAGGAAAACTCTCAATGGGCATTAACATTATCGGTCACCGCCAGATGTCAGTGTTTGAGCTGTTGTTAGTTTGGCTACCAAAGTTAGGGAATTCAAATCTTATTAAGGTATAGATATTCGTAGAAGTCCAAATCATCTTTGAGCCATATATCCATATCTTAATTAGCCTTTGTGTTTCAAAACAATTAGAGTAATACTCGAAACGAAACGCGTATTTTTATTTTTCCTACTGTGTTAAATAGCTGAAAATTTTAAACTTCTCAATGGTAATATTTTTCAGTATCTTTGAAAGATGGGCAACATTTGATCCCCAGTTACCCATACCTTTTAAAAACATCAAATTGTGAAGAAAATATAATTTCAAACCATTCGCTCACTAATATATTTACAGCAACATACACATACAGCGATTTTTTTCGCTTCAAATGCTAAAGCTAATAAAATTCTGATACCGGTTGTCATAAATTTGTACAGTTAAGGCAAGTAACAAGTTCAAATATGAAAGGATTGAAATATAAAAATAAAACATAAATAAAACAATAACGGAATTATGTAAATTGTTCCTGCTTCTTTGATGTAAATTATCTAATTTCTTCCTCCTATTCTTACATTCTTATAACACACATTAGTTATCACAAACTTTTTTAGTTAAGGCAGATAACAAGTTCAAATATGAAAGTACTGAAATATTAAAATGCAACCTAAATAAGGGAGATAATAACGGTGTTATGAAAGTTATATTTTCAATATCCTATTTTCTTAACACATGCATGAAATATTGTCACAGTAAGCAGAAACAAAATGCAGTACGTGAATTCACATCAGCGGCAGGAATAGAATTTAAAATGGCGTAAATTCACGTCAGTGTTCGCGAATCTGTTAATTTCCAATAAAGCCTTTCACATTTTGCCCACCAGTTTACAGAAGTAATTTGCAGAGACATTCTTCCAGCTTTATTTACACGTGTCTGTCTCGCACATCGTTGAATCACGTAAAACAAGTTTAAAAATAATCCCCCTGACTTAAATTCGCAGATCTTTTTAGCTAGTTATATCCCACCTTACAGCTGCGTTTTATGCGTTTGATAATTTTTTTTTTATTCTTTTGCTTCCCTTTGTCATCCAATAGGCTGTAAATAATTAAGAAAACTCAAAAGACGCTCATAATTAGAGAGATTACGGGGTTTTTGAATGACATTAGCGTCGAAAACCATTTTGAAATTCCTTTACGTTGTACAAAGCTGTTGCCAAAGCCTCATTTACTTAGAAGCGTATTTAAAGGCGAAACGTATAAGTTTCTCGGAGTTAAAAAATAAATAAAATAAAATTTCAGCGTAAAAACCCATTGCTCTTAATAATCATTCCCGGAAATTGGTTTTTGGGCAGCACTGAAAGCGCTAATGAAGGTTCTCGCTAATGAAATCTTGGCCTTAAATGAAACGGTTAAACGAAAAGCAGAAAGTCTTTTGTGCGGCCTTAATATAGTTTTAAATTAAAAATTCCCTTCTTTTCTCCAACGCCCCCCCCTCCCCTCGGTAAATTCATTCGAAATCTTTAATCAAAGAAACTGGTGGACCCTTTTAATTTGTATCCGACACACAAAACGTTTGAATGGTAAATTTCGAGGCAAGTAATTTTCGCATAAGTACGTAAAAAATTATTTCGGCAGCAAAAGAAAAAAAATTAAGAAGCCCCCCCCCCTTTTTCCCATTTTCGTAAAAATAAACTTATTAAATTAACGCGCAAAACATAAAATTCGCGATAAAAATTTAACTTTGAAATTAATTAGACAATTTCGCCAACCTTACTCTGGTACGAAAAAGAATATTTCTCTTTTTATTTAAGCGAGTTCAGATTAGAAGGTAGAGTCTGTAAATTAAGTCGAACGCAGAGCCCGGAGGGGGGGAAGGCAGGGAAAAAGGGGCGAGAGACAGAGAGATGGGGGGAGGGAAGGGACAGAAGAGCTCAAAGAAAATGAGTTAGTATGTTGATTAAATGCGAAGCTGTGTGTGTGATTAGAAAAAAGTACCTTCCAAATTAAAGACAGCGCCTAAAATGGAGTAAAGGCGGAGAAAAAACGGAGAAAAAATGAGCGGTGCTTTATTTTTCATGCATATATGGCGGCAATTTTTAATATTAATGAAAAGATTTCTTTCCCCCCCTTTTTTTTCATTATTCATTCGAGACTGGAATGAGGGGGAGTGATGCAGAGGGAAGGGAGCGGGGGGAGCCGAGAGAACTTTTTGTTCATTAGCAAGGCTACTCCTAAGTGCATTATCTTTGATCAGTTTTAATTGGGCGACCGAAGGAAACAAATCCTTTTTCCACATTAATTGGCGAACATTGTCTCCACTGGAATAACCTTGATTAATTCTGCCCGAGTTTTTCAATTAGCTGCCTTTAAAAGGTATGCGACAAAGTTGGGAGTCGGATACGGTAACAGTGAATCAAGTCTTGTCCGCGCTTGCTTTTCCGATGTCCTCGAGTTTCGTGGTATTAACTTCTCGGGGTTCCCTTGCTGTTGGGTCTTTTTCGAGGACTTTAAAGGACCTTAAATTAACGCGTCAAGAGCTTCTTCTTCCGGACATTTTTCTTATTGAATATGCGTATAATTAATGCCGTATTCGATGACCGCGAATCGATATTTTCTGTTACCAGTTTATGGAGATGTTAATTTGTTTCATAAAAGCCTGTTTATTAGACAGTGACCGTCAGTTCTTTCGTAAATTTCTCACCAATACCCAATTTAGATTTTCTTATGGGAAAAATACCTGGCATTGAGTAGGAGGTAGGGACATTTCTCTTTTTTTCAATGTCTGTTAAACCTTTTACGTAGTGGATTTGCAGATATAGGAATTTCTTGCTTTTTTCCCCAACAATTTAAAGACGACATGATCTGTTTTTAGTCCTTCTATTTGGTATCTACAAAACTGATATAACGTGATGTATGTTATTAAAATGAAATTTCAATTTTAAAGATATTTAAATTTATCTTCCTATATACAGTCGGAGTTCTATTTAATGAAATCTCTTAATCCCTTAAATGAGTTCGTTCTATAAAAAATTCTTTTAAAAAATATTCACCTTTTAAAGTACATAACACAGAGCTTAAATTAATAAACATTATTATTTTAAATTAATCACACATTTTGTAATAAATAAGCAATAAGTAATTAATCACACATTTTGCATGCCTTAATATCTGTTTTATTTGTTTTAACCATAAAAAAATCTGGAAAAAAATTAGATTAAAGCAAACTATTTTGGGGAATAAATTATATTTTCAGTTTTATATTAAAATTAATATTAATGACTTTATCTTTTTTACTTTATATTCATTATAGCGAATAAATACCAGCATACAGTATCAGGTGTGTCCTTAAATTTAATTACTAATAAAGTTTATTAACTTTGTCTGATATTTTGTTTGAAAAAGTGTTTTCTTTTTTACGTTTCTTGATCGAAATACAAAGAATGGCAGCAATTTTACTGTTTTCGGTGGATGGGGTGAATGGAAAACTTGTTCAAGGTCACTGATCATCATAAACTGTGTAAAAAGAAAGAATAAGTTGAAATGTTTAAAAATATTTTGAGAAAAAGGGAGAAAAGAATAGGGTTTGGGGGAAAATTCCGTAAATAGAGAATGCATTTCGCTATTTGGAGATTATTTTATGAAGAAATTTACAAATTGTTTGGGTATCAAGGATAAGTTTACTAAATAGAGGTTTGAGTGCATTTAAGAAATCTTTTTAAAGCATACAAGTTTGAAATTTATCTCTACTAGCGACCAAAATCATATCCTGTGTGCATTAGATTTTTTTAATACATTTAAATATATTCGTGCTCAGAAGAGATAATTTTCTATTTACGGTAGTTTAAAATCGTTTGGATAAGCCTGGAGAAATTAGACAGTCGCGGCTGGACTCATCTGCTTCTAATTTCATTCGAATGAACTGATGATCATTCATTCACCTTTCTCCTAGTCCCGTTGGCACAGTGCACCGAAACGTTCTGTCATCGTTTATAAATAATGAAGAGAAACCTTGTTAGATAAACAGAACTTATAAAAAGCTATGTAATGAAATATGCGGTTGCTAAATTGTTTGTTTTTATCTATCTAATTTTATCAGTGGAAAGGTTAAATTAAAAGCTGTAAAAGAAAGACTTATAGTATCATGAATGACATAAGTTAATGGGCCATAGATTTAGATTGCCTCAGGTGTTACTGTATCCAAATTTTAGGTTCTAAAAAATTAATACTGCCTCTATGTACCACCTACTTTTTTGTACAGTTGACTAATTTTTATTGGACGCATTACAATCGTCTGTTTGTTCCAGAGAGATAAGTTTTAGGGTCATACGTATTTTGACTCCTTTTTTTATATTATCTCGATTCATAAGTATTAATTGAATATATAAGCAAAACAAAATGTTTACAAAACACCCATTTTTTTACCATTATGCTCTCTAGAAGATTTTTATCTTTTTTTTTCTTTTCTTCCATTTCAAAGTGAGATCAAGGCTTTCTCTTTTTTTTATTTTTTTTTAAGTTTCTCAAAATGATTACCTTGTGCTCCTATTTCTCTCCCTTTTATATAATATAGATATAGATAGATAAATAGATGTAATTACAAGATGAATATCAAAATAATTTTATCAATATAAATATCAATAAATAATATGTAATAAACATTTGATTTATAAAGAACAATTTACTAATAAGGCGTAGCAATGCCTTTGGCATGTAATACAGCTTGAATTCGCCTGGAAATCGAATAATACAAATGCTGAATATGTTTAGAGAAATTTTTGAATAGACATTAGAAGAGGTTGGTGATTTGGTGCTTGCCAGCATGATTGTTATAATTTAGAAATAGATCAAGGGTTTTGCCAGAGGCTGTCTTTATAGGCATAACACCGCCAAAAATTTATTTTAGATTGTAAATATAATTAAAAACTAGTTAATTTGGATAAAATATCGTACAGCTCACACCCCAGATAGCAAATTTAATTTGCAACAAACTTACAGTAATCTTGCTTTCCAAGCCTGCAAACTTGCAGCAAGTTCAGCATGACAAGTCTGGACGTTTGAAACAAGACTGCAGCAAGTCTAAGAATTTTCACTTGCTTCAAGGTTGTCATGAAAAGTTTGCTACAGTTTTGCAGCAAAATAGCGTTGCAAAGGAGTGGTGGCTCATGTTCCGTCTAATTTGCAAGAGTGTTGCTGCAAGTTTGTCGCGTCAAATTTGTTATGACAAGATATTATCCAGAAAAAATCAAACTTGCTGCAAGTATGCATGCTATCTGAGACACACACATATATATATAAACCTGTAACTATACTTGTTTATTAATACTAAGATGGGAAATGCTTATGAAAGATATACTTAAATCTATATAACATAAACAATTAGCAAGCCTGTATATTTTTCTAGGTCTGATTTTAAACCTTTTCACATTAAAAAAAATTATTTATTATCCTGATAACTGGATATATTTAACGTAATAAAATATTTTCAGGCTAACAGAACAGAAATTTCCAATAAATCCCTAAAAAATGTAGTTCTTTCGAGCATTTTTATTCCCTAATATCATTCTTTAATCAGAATGCTAGCAGGGATGTTAGTAGCCATTTGAAACCGGCTTTAAACAGTAGGTCATTAACTCTCGTGTAGTAGTAGACCGTAGTCCTAAAAACAAGCTAATAAGGCAGAAATTTTCAATAAATCACTAGCCGAAATATGGGCGAATGGGTAAGACGCTACTCTTCGGAACTGGAGTTTGTGGGTTTGAATCCCACTCTTGGTATGGATGTTTGTAGCTGTTCGGAATGGTACAAACATCCGTACCAAGTTTTAAACATTAGGTTTCAATATTGTCACGAAGATTCGAATGAACACACCGTTTAACCTAATAGACGAATTTATTGAAGCAAAGTAGCAACTCGCAACTTTACAAGATCGAGAAGTTGCCTACAACTAGTGGGTATCAGCTTTTATATCCGAACAGAATATTCAAGAAATAACTAATTTACATAATAAAGGAAGATCTAGAATGTTAGATAACATAAGGCAACAATAAATAACATTTTTAAATTAAAAAACCATACTTTGGATCAAACGCCATGGCGTGGATCTAACCCAAGAACTTTGGGTCTGGATCTCGTGCTTTGACCATTCGGCCACTGAATTCGTTTGCGAAATCTCTTTATGCGGCAATATCATCAGCCCTTCTATAGAGGAAAAAAAGTAGAATGTAGCGCACCAACAAAGCAACTAATAAATCACAAAATGTAGTGTTCCTTCAAGTCTTTTGATTTTTTACCATGATTTAAAAACCAAATTTTCTCCTGCATTGACTTAATCTGAAATACATATTAGGTGTCTAATAACTTAACATTAACAGGAGAATCTGACAGCGAAAAAAATTTCAATATTTTTTTTCTCTTTAATCTTCAACATGTTTTTAATCTTTCACCACAGGATGCAATCTGCAATTTAAGCGTATGCAATTGTTCACCAAACTCCCTAATGTTACAGGTTCCGTTCGGTCTTTTAAAAGCCCGGGAGAACTCCTTGTTTTCATTTCTATTTTTAAGAGAGTCCTTGAAAAGTTTTTAAATAGTGCTTATTTTTGTATTCAAGTCTGTCTTTTTTTTTCCCTCGTTTATTTTCCGGCCCTCAAAAAGTACTTATTCTTCAAGTTGAAGTACAACCAACAAT
Organism: Pardosa pseudoannulata; assembly: GCA_032207245.1. NCBI lineage: Eukaryota > Metazoa > Arthropoda > Arachnida > Araneae > Lycosidae > Pardosa > Pardosa pseudoannulata. The sequence goes on from CM063505.1 coordinate 17,108,022, forward strand.
TTTCTATCTGTGGCTGTTAAAGGCTTTATCTGAGGGAGAAAAAATTGCTGATAATACTATTTTTAAGTATATGAATGTCTTTTACTCTTTTATTTCTCTTGCATTGTTATTGAGGGCAAGAAACGCGTTTGATATTGTTCTTGCAGTAGAAATAAAGAAAAAAGAAAGGTGCGTAGTAACCATGCATAAGAAATAAAAATGTTATTAAGAGTGGGTAATAGTGTTTTCTGACAGTAATAGTGTATTCTTCACGTAAAATTCCTTAAATGTATGGACCAAAAAGGGATGAGAAAGATGATTTATTTCTCTCGTTAACTTTTATATGAAAATCATTTTGTGAGTTGTTATACATAAAAAGGTATTTTAGTGCAGTCGGCAAAGGCAGTGATCTCGTAATAGGAGGGTTGCGGGTTCGATGCTCGATCCGACCTAAGATCCGCCGCGTTCATTGGTGACTGGGTCACGTAAAATATGTTCATGGTCACAATGTCCTCCAAGTTCTAAAACGATACCTCTGAGGGTAGCAGGCCTAGTTTTCTGCTTGGTCCTTGCTTTTAAATTACGAGGACCCACTTGAACTAAGACGTTCTTTCATCCTAGCAGTGCTCCGAAAGATGGCCGATTTGTTAGGGTGCTGGCCTTCGGTATCAAAGTTCGTGGGTTCGAATCCCAATGTGGCATGGATGTTCGTAGCCGTTCGGAATCGGTTTTAAGCTGTAGGTCCCGGTCTCATTAGCCCTCGTGTTGCAAAAAAGTAGACTGTAGTACTTCGAACCAAATCATCCTAGCAGTGCTCTTCAAGAGAAAGGATCACCCCTTCGCCGTAATTTGTGTGACCTCTGAAACATGTATTTGGTTCGTTCAGGTGTCATTGGCAACAACAGGTGTTTTAGATTATGTAGAATAAATCATTTGTACGGCATGATTCTATTAAGCCAAATTCGAGGAGCCTCGGAAGAAATTTGAACGGCTAGGGAAGCAGTTGTAAGCATTGTTAAATAATTTAAACGAAATATGACAGTTCATTTATATTATAGGTTCCCAACGTGTGTAGTCCCGCCCCCAGTAGACCCTGGAGCCTTCTATAGGGGCAGCAGTGGATTCAGAGGCAATTCAGGAGCGTTTGGGCTGTTAAGTGGGGAGACCAATAGATATATCTAATGAATAATTGAATATTGATAAAAATCAATTAAATAATATCGTATTTATCATAATAAATGCTATATTTTTTTTTCAGTTATAAATTTCATGAGTTCCATCACAAACCCTGATTTAGCTTTCCCTCGGCTAGCGTACAGAAATTTTCATAACATTTTCTTTATCGTATTCCATTGAACAAGACCTCAGTATCTATTTGACTATTTAAGAACTGGAATATTGCATGAAAATAAATTGCTGACTTTTGAAAGGAAAATCTTAAGAAAAATATTTGGTGCAGTTCAAGAGAATAATTTTTGGAGATCCTTATTCAATTTTGAAATTTATAAAAAATATAAGCAACCTCATGTTGTTAAAGTGATAAAAATCAATAGACTGCAATGGCTTGGACACCTATTCCGACTCGAGGACATAAACCCAGTAGAACAGCTCACTTTCACTAATTCCATGGGGCAGAGGAAACGAGGAAGACCACCAATTAGGTGGCTTCACTCAGTAGAGAGGAACTTAACTACTGTCAAAAAGGGAAACTGGAGGAGTCTTGCAGCATATAGGAACGGCTGGAAAAAACTGCTTGAGATAGCCTTGGCCTGTAAGAGGCTGTAGTTCTTTAAGAAGAACTGGAATATTGCTGCATTGGAAATTTACGAATAGTGTTCACGCAGTTGAGACCAAGCGTTAACAAATTGTTTAAACTCCACCAGTCTCAAGCTCAACATTATATATTTTTTTATTGGTTTTATGAAAAGTTCTTAATAAACAATTATTTGATGGGCATTTTAACTAATTTCTACTTCGTTATTTTAATAAACAAATAGTCAGATAAAATATAGGTAGCATACAACAATATTTTAATATTTGATTTAACAACTATTACGAAAGAGAGGGCATTTGGAATATTATTTTCTTGTAGAGGAAGCGATCGTTCAAAAAAGGTTGAAAACCTCTGATTTAGATGATAAATTTTATACTTATAGTAAAATTTACATCATTGTAAATGATAATTTGGTGGATTTGTCGGGTTGGTTGGTGTCGTGTCCATCTAGTAATCATAGGATCCACGTGCGTATATCACGTTCTCCCTAAAAAAAAAATTCTTCCCAACTTTTGCGAAGCTAAAGTAATCCTGGACATGTGAATATATGTTCTGGTGAAAGCTTCCCCCAAAGGATGATTACTGCAAATTTTGTATGTCTTGATACTATCTTTATTAACACTTAAGTCTACCGACATTATACCTATTTCTACCATTGGCGTTTAAATGACCAATTTTCATATAAATGTTATATTCTTTTCCAATTGATTATAAATAATACAAAATTTAGCATACTGTAACGTATCCGGTCCCTGTTTCAGGAGACACAAGGAAGAATCCGATGTACTAGACTAATTGGTTTATTTACACATCAGCTATATACATTATTTCACAAGTATAAAATAAAACAATCTGATCACAGGAAGTGATGAGTACAGGCCTGAGTAGAGACGGGTACCTAAACTAATTCAGACTCTGCCGAAATATGGTAGCATAGACGGAAGACACAATTCGTAGCTTTCTCACTATATCACTGTAACACACTAAAAACTCTAGCACAGTTCTGAAGAACAGCAACAATCCTGAAGAGGATTATAATAGCATACGAAGAACCCAAGCACAGGGTATCACTTCAATCTCACAAGAGATTTATCCCAAGATGGGATTATAGCAAATGAAACTCTCCGGTAGAGAGACAGGTCAAGGCGACCAACGAGTTAGCCGATGCGGGCTACTCAAAAAAAGATCCCAAGGTGGGATTATCGCAAATAAAACTCTCCGGTAGAGAGACAGGTCAAGGCGACCTACGAATTAGCTGATTGCTTGCTAACTAACTTCTTTTCAAAAAAATATCTTCTTCGTCTCTTTCTAGGGGAGGGGCCTCCAAGAGACGGGCCTCACCCACAATTTTATTATTGGGTCACCTAGCGATGACCTCATCTTCGACCAACTGCATTGGTCCGGGTTAAACCATTATCGGCCGTAAAGCTAAGATTGCATTAGCGGCAACATCTGAGAAGCGGCAAACCCTTTGTCGTTCCGCGATCATCTTTTTAGCTGACAGAAAAGGTACCGTCCAGTCTGGCGTATTGTTCCTTCACTATAGTGCGCGGCCGTGTAGACTTCATGGTGCCGTAGAAGACAATTCTTTTGTATTCACACAAGTCCACCTTTAAAAGCAAAGTTCTTTGACGATACACCGCTATATCACGCCGTTACAATACGCAATAAAAGACAAAATAATTATGTAATAATTTTTTTAAGAAATTTCTGGGTTTAGGAATATACATATTTAGAAAAAAATATTCGAAACTGAAAAGGTGATGACCTTTCAGGTCCAGAACCGTGGTGAAATACTTACAATACCGCGTTCAGAGCCAGTGATCGAATTCGAATGTTCATTATTTTGCCTCGTGGACTACCAGCTCTACTCATTATAAATCAAACTGTACATAAGCACATGGTATGTTCCTAAACACAATCGGATGACACTTTATTCAAAGAATTAAATTAGTAATAAATTTGAGATTTCAATGCAGATAACTTTATAAAATTCCATATATATTCCAGCAGTCAAAACACCGCTCGCAGTCGATATCGATAGAGTGCATGTGATTATCAGGAAAAAACAAAAGAAGAGAGATAGTGAAAAACTAAGTAGCTATATTTTATAGAATAAATCGTGCAGTAAATTCAAGAAAATGAAATTCTTGAGTTTCTTTAGTTCACTGCATATTTCATTAAGAATTTTTATGTTTGATGAGCAGAGCTATTGGATTTATGACTTCAGTACAATAAAGTCCTGGATTTTAGATATTGCATTTGCCTCCAGCTCACGATCTGTACCCAATATTTTTATTAATATTTGTATATGCATACACACACACACACACACACACACACACATATATATATATATATATATATATATATATATATATATATATATATATTATATTATGATCGTTATTAAACCAGACACATCTAAAAAACAAAAAGGATAAAGTAATAATGTTTGTTTTAGTTCATTATATACTTTGTTAGGAATTTTCATGTTTAATGAGCTGAGCTATTATCTATTCGTCTCCCAACTTCAGTTTAAAATAAAGTCCTCAACTTTAAATACTGCATTTGCCGCCAGGCTGACTATCTGTACCCAATATTTTTATTAATATCCATATATGCATACACATATATCTATTTATTATTATAATTATATTATGATCATTATTAAACCAGAAACATCTAAAAAACAAAAAAGATAAGGTAATAATGTTTGTTTAGTTCATTATATATTTCATTAGAGATTTTCATGTTTAATGAGCTGAGCTATTATCTATTCGTCTCCCAACTTCAGTTTAAAATAAAGTCTTCAACTTTAAATACTGCATTCGCCGTCTGCTGACTATCTGTACCCAATATTTTTATTAATATCTGAATGTGCATACACACACATACACACACACACACACACACACACATATATATATATATATATTATTATTATTATTATTATTATTATTATTATTATTATTATTATTATTATGATCATTATTATATTATATTATGATCATTATTAAACCAGAGGCATCTAAAAAACAAAACGGATAAAGTAATAATCTTTGTTTAGTTCATTATATATTTCATTAGGGATTTTCAAGCTTAATGAGCTGAGCTATTGTCTATTCGTCTCCCAACTTCAGTTTAAAATAAAGTCTTGAACTTTAAATACTGCATTCGCCGCCTGCTGACTATCCGTACCCAATATTTTTATTAACATCCATATATGCATACACATATATATATTTATTATTATATTATGATCATTATTAAACCAGAGGCATCTAAAAAACAAAACGGATAAAGTAATAATCTTTGTTTAGTTCATTATATATTTCATTAGGGATTTTCATGTTTAATGAGCTGAGCTATTGTCTATTCGTCTCCCAACTTCAGTTAAAAATAAAGTCCTGAACTTTAAATACTGCATTCGCCGCCTGCTAACTATCTGAACTCAATATTTTTATTAATATCCGTATATACATATATATTTATTACTATATTATGATCAATATTAAACCAGAGACATCTAAAAAATAAAAAGGATAAAGTAATAATGTTTGTTTAGTTCATTATATATTTCATTAGGGATTTTTGTGTTTAATGAGGTGAGCTATTGTCTATCCATCTCCCAACTTCAGTTTAAAATAAAGTCCTGAACTTTAAATACTGCATTCGCCGCCTGCTCCCGATCTGTGCCCAATATTTTTATTAATATCCGTTACGCCACTTTCCCTCTCACGGAATATCATAATAAATAGGGGGAGGCAGTTTTTCAATAAGACAGGCGAATGCCAGCCTCTTAATAACTCCGGAAAACGGCGAAAAAATTACTCCAGTTACTGATTTCATATTTTTTTACGAAAGTGAAAATATTCAGCGGCTATAATATGTAATGTCTTTTATTTAACCAAAGGAAAATTCTTTCGCGAAGGATTATCAAAGAATTAAATAAAGAAAATTTTTTTTTCGTTTTCTCTCTCTTTTTTTTTTCTTCTTCGCGGTTTATTCTTATTTCCTTTTTGGTTTTGCTGGATATCTTTGAAAGTTTACACCGCGATTATGGGAGAAAAATAAAGTTAAAAAAAAATCTCAAAAGAATGTATTTCTAAATACTTCATAAAACCGAAATATGCGTATTTAAAGAGGTGAAAATTTTTTTGGAGCAATTTTTTTTTCCCTCAGCGATTCAAATGTCTTTTGTTGATTAGTATCAATATAATGCAAAGTCTTGAATTTTATACTTTTATTACTTTTGTGTGCTTCAAGAATAGAAAAATTATTGCAGAGTATTTAGTATATTTTTTTCCTCTGCCTTAAGCCCTTTTTTTTTCTTTCGGGCGTTTCGCAATTTCAAGCAAAATATTTCATATCTTTCCTTAAAAACTGTTATGTACCTTTTCTATTTAAAAGACGCTCATGTTAATTGTGTGGGAGCATATGGTTCCATTTTAACAAATTAGATAGCTAGGCGTTTTTGAAACAAATATTTTTGTTTTTATCGAGCTTTTATTTTATTCACACAAAATAAAATTTGATTTAATTAAGTTTATGGCCTCTGACTTTGAAACAAGCTATTTTATTGTGGTATGTATAAATTATGTCCATATCCAGCATTTTCTAAATTTTTTTTATCCTCCTACTTAATAATTTTTATCCAGAGATAATCATTTGGTACAATGAACAGAAGCTGTCGTAAAAACGTTCTCCGTAAAAACTGTACAAGGAATTAAGAATGCGGATTTTCTACGCATATGTCTTGGCTGAAAACTAATCTCTTTGTTTCTTCATAGAATTTCGTATTAATTTTTATGTTACTTTCTCATATTTTAATAAAACGTCAAAAATCGGAATTTCGTTTTTTATGTTTGCTGTAAATTATAAAGCTCGTGGTTTTTTTTTTATACCGCTGTTCTGAAAAAATGCTTGCGCACCTAAATTTTTTTCAGGTGAATAATTACTGATAGGCTAGTCCCAGTGTCAAAGTAGTAATAATCCAAAATATTATTTTCTAAGATCAGGGGTGGGAGCACATGCAGTCAAGGAAACCTACATTCTGGTTTTCCATATATTATAAATAGGCAAACAGTAGTTACATGATATTAATCCTTTGCTCTCGAGAGGTGACTCTCACTCACCATATGATTTAATGCCGCAAACCGAGTGGTGACTCTAGTTCACCACTTTGTTTGGATGCGGGGTATTGTAATGTACTCACAACTCTAACACCAGTGTCCCATCTTAAAGGGGAAACACAGTAAAAAGATGATACCTTATATTTGAACTAAAACATTTATTATGTACACTAATTATTTACAAACATTATTTCTTGATTAATATCTATATATAACATTTCTTTACTCGACGTTTATCATTACAACAATTCATTAATTTCTTTTTTTATGCGTTATTCCTTAATCAAAAGATTCCGAGACCCAAGGTAATGATTTATGAATAAGATCAAGTTTACCTCCAGTAATTACACGGGAGCAGGGTGGAGCTTTCATCAGGCTGTACGATGGTGCTGGACTTCGGGCGTAAAGGGCGTCGGTACTGGCATAGCGGGTTCGGGACTCGATGGCTGGTCCGGACTCTCTGGATATCCAGCAACTCTTCAATCCCGACCTAGACTCCCTTTACTTCACTCTCTTTCCTAACTCATCACCTCGGTTTTAAAACCCCCTTTTTTTTCTTTGCCAATCGCTTGTCGGTGAAATTTTCCTACATCTGCACCCCCTTCGGACGTGCAGGTGAGCTCATTAAAATAGCCCCTTTTGTGAAAGCTGACATTATTTTTTTAGCCCCTGCCCCCATAACTCAAGGTTAGATCTCTGTGAGAGTTTGACCGTTACGCTTGTGCCATTCCGTGATCTGTAACTCCTCTGCAGAGGTCTCTAAAACACGAAGTCAACAGCTGTACCTAAATTCTTGGAAATTTCTTCCACAGCTGTGCTGACCATCGTGGAAAAGTACGCGGTAATAACTATTTAATTTCTTTGAAGTTGGTTCCTAAGCTTTTCATTACGCCATCTTACGAAGATGGCGTAATCATCCTTCTAAATGACGTAAGATTTTCTTATCTGCAATTAGTGCTGAACCATAAACTCCTGACTGCATTTTCGGTCTTAGTTCGAACTTATTGACAGCCGTGGAAAAAGGACCATGAAAGTTAAAGTCTCTAGTCCCCATTAGCATAGAACTTGGTATTGAAATAAGCTCGTGAAGATGGATTAGGTGTAGAATTGCTGAAAGAGAAAGTTACAGCTATACACAGAGACCTTGGCGATAGAATGATGATGATAGTGATGAAGTGGGAAAGGTAAGAAGACGAAAATAATAGTAAGTGTGGCAGCGATAATGATATTGCAAAAGACTCACGATCGGGCAGTTCTGAATGGATTAGTTATGGAAAATCCGAAAAAATTCCCTCGAGAGTACCATTCACAGTCGGCTACATTCCTGCAGCACCCCACGTACTCCCAGACAAGATCAATCATTTTAAGTTAGAGATAAGAAATTCACCCAAAATCGCTACAAAGCAAATCGAGTTGTGATTACTCCGCGCGGAAACAGCCTAGAGTGAAAAGTCACCCCAAAATGTTTTGAGGATCCAGCAATCAATCGTGATCTACCTAACACTCACCCCTGTTATACAACATAAGATGTTTAGAACTAGATAGATACATCGTGTATAAATTTATACACTGGATTCTACCATATTCCAGGCTCTGACTCTACAATTTCCTTACATTCTCGCTGCATTAACCACTATGTCATCAGACTATTTATTCTCATTTCATTTGAATGTTTTAACCTTATGCAGCATAAGTAAATTTAGAGATTTGTAATTAGATTGACATTGTGTATTGTGATCTGTATGTCTGCTTTAAATTCGTGATTTTCTCTTTCAGTCTAAAGAATCTTCATCTGTGCTGAGCTGTGACATCTCGTCCGACGACAAATACATCGTGACTGGATCGGGAGACAAAAAGGCCACTGTTTACGAAGTCATCTACTGATTCCTCCCCACTCCCTATGGCCACACAACATTCTGGACATTGGTCACTGTGTCTATCGTCATCTTCCTCCTCGTAAGATAACGCCCCCAATGCATCAGGAACTCATCGGTTTTCCAGTCTTCAGTGTTATTGTTTGCTTTTCTTCGACTGTCATGAAGAGTGGCTATTAAACGTGGCATGTACATAAACAAAAAACAAAAAGAAGAGGAAGCTAGATATTGTTGATTGACTGACAAAAAAAAACATTTTCTCACCTCAAAAAATATTTGTATGCATTCTTTTTGTAAAACGAAGTCAATTTTAGAACAATTTGCATAGGCCAGGAGAACACTGTACTTTCGAAAGTTACAGGTAATTAAACTGAATCTCTCACAGAAATGGTGCGTTTACATGGTAGAGGCCTGACAAACAGTTTAGACACTGAGTGCAGTCGAAACCGTGATCTAGTAATGCTCTGTTAAATAATCAGAAATTGAATATATTTTCGCCAAATAGTTTAAATATTTCTGGTTCTGAGACATAGCTAGGCAGATAATTTTTATATAATAGCATACTTCTAAATAAAAATGGCAAACATGTAAATAAATAAATCACGGAAATTAAATTCCATTTCTATCTTTCTACAAAAGTTATTTTTATTGAATTAAACTTTGTTGAAATATATTGCATATGAATCTAACTGAAAAGGTCTCTTTTTCCAAAGTAAAATGGCGCAGAATCATTCGCAGATCTGATTTATTGAAGTATTGGTTCCATTGCTTTCCTTAAATCCAATATCCACCGGCGGAAATATTTCAATTCGATAACTAGAGGCGTTCGTAACCAAGTTACTAGTAACTAAAAAAGAGTGACAAATTTTAGCAGTCTCTAAGCTGTTTGGATAACTGTCGACCGTGTAAACGTTCTTCAGTGTAAAAAAAATATATATATATACTGTGGTTGGTGCGTCCGTTGTTACGTAAAACGTAAGACACAAGATGGCGACGGTAGCTGTTGTGTTTGTGGTGTGTTCTCTTACCTCTGAATTGTCTTCGACCAAATAAATGTTTCGCCAGAACAGAATCGAGGATGCCTTCTCAAGTTCCATGCGCACTCACTAACTACTACTCTTGACAACTACTCGTCAGCTATAACTACTACTTCTTGGAGCCACCATATCCTAACTAATCATGTTCCAGACTGTCGCTTACGGCTCAAAAGCGGCGAAACTAAAAGACATAAAAAGCATGAGAAGGTCTGAATCATTAATCTGTTTTTTGTTTGAAATTCTAAAAGTTCAGAACTGAATTCTCAAGATTAATCTTGTTTGCGCTTTAAATGTTTATCTCGGGCATCTTGGCTGAATCCACAGTTATGGAAAAATATTCTATGAACGTGCACTTTTAGAAGATGGGATAACCCGCTTGTTTTTTCTGGCTGTAAACCGAACCCAATTTCGGAGAGATTTTGTTCGTAGCAAATAGAACCGCTCTTGGTTCCTTGATTAATTTTTCGCTAATATTCAGTTTCCTTTCAGAAAACAAAGCATCCCTCATGTTTGCTATATTATTTTATTTCTATGGCTTTACTTAATAAAACCATCAGAAAATTGAAAAAAAAATTAAAGTACTTATATTCTTATGTATCCTTGTACTTATGTAAGTAAAAAAAATAGCGTGAAAGTTGCTTTTGTCCCAATTCAGAAAGTACCTTCAAATTTTGGGAATTTAAAAATAACCCCCAGTTTCAATCTGCTGATAATAGACGTTTGTATTTTAACCAAAAGACGGGATTTCACTCTTCTTGTTACTCCACCCCCTTATAATTTCACGACCCCTCCCTCTTAATGCATGACAATTTATGGACGGCCCCTAGGAAGTAGATTAAATTTTGATTTGATTGAAGATAGCTATAGCTATCTATAAAAAGCATATCTGTGACTCTGTTAAATAACTAGACCTCCCTAACATTTATAGGTATTTTTTTCTAATAATCAGATTTAAATTTTTACAGCCCTTATGTCCTTTGAATGCGGTATTTTTTTATCTCACGTGTTCCTAATGGTTTAATTAAAAAAAACACTTTTGAATTCATTTTTCATTCCATATAGTAATTAACAATTAAAAATTGTGTAATAAAACGAAACTGGTATGAAACCCTAAAATAATTGTGTCTTCTATGTTCAACTTTGTAATAACAAGCAGAAGTTTCGTTTATATAACCACCCTCCGAATTGATAGCTTTTAACTCTGACATTTTATTCCGTTACCTAATTTCTAACGTCATACGAGGAAATTAGAGAAGCTCTAGAAGGTTCTTTTCTTGGGCTATCGACAAAAAAAAAAGTCCAATTGCTCCCATCAACAAGTCATGCTGCATTTAAATGGAGATTTCTGAGCTTGAAAAATTCAGTTCTGAACACGACACTGCGTCTTGTACTCTGTTATTTGTTGAACGCCATTTTGATTTCATGTCGGGAGCACTATCGCTACCCGATTTTTAAATTGGGATTTAAAACAGCGGATGGTGTGGACTGTACAAGTTGCGTGTGATTTTACAAGAGTGATTCGGTGGAAACTGTAATGTCTCTGCCTGTTCAAGCTTTCGTTTTTATTTTCCAATTTCGTTTTCGAATTTAACACTAACACTCGGAAAATACAAGGTACATAATTGTTGGTTAGTGTGGCTGCGTTAGCTGAAAATGTGTCTCGATTTTTCCAGTTGAATGTGTGGTTTCTATAAAAAGCCGAGACCATGTTCTTCGTGTGTCAATTCATTTTATCTAACCATCCAATGAAAAAAGAGTCACTTCCTTTTTTTCTAAGTGCGTGTGTTTGTTGTCTTCATTGACGTAAAACAAATAGAAACATATTTTTCATGTGATTCAGCATTTTATCTAATGGTTTCTAGTGCTCGAGTTTTGCAAATAGAGGTTCAGTGTTAATGAATTCGGCATGAAACGACTTGCATTAAATGACTAAGCGTATTAAAGCTTCGCATAAATTGGATTGGGATTTAACTACTACGTCATGGAACGATTTCGAAAACGTTATCTGTGTCAATCCGAAATATTTGTATAATTATTCTTCCTTCAAGCCTGTAAAAATTTATAGTTTGAAAATATTTTATTGCAGATTGCGAAAGGTTTTTTTTTCAGAGCTTTTAAAACTAAGCTTTGTTGCTAACTGTAATTTATTTTTGAAACTGTTGGGCTTATCTTCTAGAAATATCAATATATATATATATAGCATTTATTAATGTCTTGCATTTTCGTGCATTATCCCTATTTTAAAATCATTAGAGTATTTGGAGATGCAATTTAAATATTTTCGTATGAATAATTATAATAGTAATAACACCAAATTAAGTTTCAATTATATTTTAACTCCTTGACATACAAATAAAATCAATTTGATGCACCCGAAAATTATTCAATTCGGATCAACCCAAAAGTTATATGCAAATTTAGAAACGGAACATTTTATTTTGAAATTTGCATTGCTATGTAACACGTAATGCACAATAATTAAGCATAAAATAAATTAGTATTTCTGTAAAGAAATATTACAAAGCATACTAGAATAGATAGAACTGATCTTTTTAGATTTTTATGTTGTTCTGTTTCTTATGATATTTTTTAAAGACACGTGACAACTTGAACATTCTAATCAAAACAGAATCGAAGCAAGAGTTAAATAATTAAATGATTTAATATCATGCTCCCCGACGTCTAACGGACAAACAGTTCTTGACGTCTTGGAGACGTCAAAGTCTGCATTAACACATGAAATGACTGACGTCTCAAAGACAAGGAATATGTCAAGGAGTTAATGAAATCGCTTAATTTAATTTTTTAATCAAAACTGATTTTCAAACTTATATTGAAAGTATATAATGTATATTTTACGTAAATTAGTAATATTTAACCTGAAAATAGTTTAGGTTTTGTTCTGAGAACACATTTTAATGCTTTTCATTTACTCAATTTTTCCCCGCTACATTTTGTTTAGAAACTATTTATATCAATAACTAAATTATCTTTTATTTTTAGCCATTTTCAACTCTTTAAAATACTTATCACCTGCAAACTGTTACCTTATGAAAGCCAACTTTTATTTTTTCAACCTTGTTTAGAAATATAAAATCTTTTATCGGCTATTTGACAGATTTCTGCTTTATCGTTTTCCCGCTGAAATTTCTAATAAAACACATGATGCAACATAGTTTGACTCAGTTAGTTTAAAACCAAAACAACGTTAGAAGAATAAGAATTACTTCTTGGCTTGTATTTAATTTTTTAACCTTCCAGCACGTGTGCTCAATAATATTACATGAGCGTAGTATTTTGCGACAGCTGTTATTTTACCGTTTTTGGATTTAAAAAAAACAGAAATAAGTGAATATTCATAGTAAATTTGTTAAAAAATATAATAAAATTAACCTTATTACAAAATATACATTATGTCACATTCAAATGAAAATCAAGTATTTTTAAATGTTTATATTAAGTAGAAAGGCAATGATGTATTTCATTGTGGAAAAATTAAAATTTATGATTCAACGACTAAATTTTAAAACCCAAGATAGTTTAGTATTCAGTAACTCGCATGTATAGATAAGTAAAAGAGGGAAATACCCTCCACTTGGAAGTAAAATATAGTTTAGAATTAAATCTGTAAGGAAATTTACTTCTATAAAACAAGTCGAGTAAATGACTGGTTAGAAAAATTAATTTTAAGCTAACTTTGATTTTAAAGTTTTATTTCTTCAATACAGAAATAAAAGAAAATAGAATATAAATCTTTACTAAAATCGCTATCGCTCTCAAATACAAATATTTCTTGACTTTCTTTTTTTATCAGATAATTCATGAAGAATGCATGTAAAATCAGTTTGTTGCTAATAGTTGTTTTTTTTTTTTTTTTTTGCCTTGAAAACCTATGTAAAATTTATGTATTCGACATTATTCAAATTAAAATAACTACTTTAAGCACAAAAATACAAAACAATTGAGAAATAAAATATTTTTTTGAATTTTCATCCAGGATCACGCGTGTTGTAATTTTTACTAACAATTTACCACTTAGTACAAAAGCCCGGTTAAAAAATTGTGTGAATTCCTACTTGCATATTACATGATGTGAGGAAGGATTGAAATAAGGAATAAAAATGACCTTTAGACGTCACTGCTACGAAAGGCGAGAGGGTACATTAAAAGCCGAATTGGTAGTAAAATTTGTACAGATGCGCTTGCTGGAAGGTTAATTTATGTTTTGTCTAATCACTGTGTAGTCTAAATAAATGTCATCCTAAACTTTCTTTCAAATTAGAGTCTGCGCATTAGAATTGTTTAATCGACAAACAAATATCCTATTATTCCTCAGAATTCAGAATTTTGAACTACTGAATTCTGTTTATGCTGTTCCTAAAGCATTTACTCGCGACGTATACGAAATAATCTGCATGGCATTCACTTTCTTACTGTTTTTGAAAGACTTGCAATCACAGCTGCCGTGCTTTTAGCTCAGATGAATGATGTTCCTAACAAACTACAATGTACAATTTTTCACTGTTAACTAATTTTGTGATTTTTTTATTTCTATTGAGTGTATAATTAATATTATGACTAACATACACTATTGGACGAGCCTCTCTTTGCAAAACTCATTAAGCACATTCCTCCGCAAAATGAACGATATCAACCGAGCAGAATTCGAAATAAGCCCTGAAATGTTTTCTTTGGAGTAACCTCGGTAACTTTTTTTTTTCTAAAAAGCCATTCAAACTAAGCTTTTTTCGGTAATTAACTCTTTGGAAAACTTTCATTCGGTCCTCTATTCATCATTTAGAAATATATACTCAATTACAAAAAAAAAGTTTTGTTAATAATGGTTTAAAGTTTAAGCGTATTGATTTTTAAATAGTCTTACTTTAGTAAAGCTATATTTATACTTTTCTTGTTTTGAATGAATAATCTGTAAAGAGACGGTAGACTTTGAATTAACTAAAAATCAACTAAAAGTTCTATTTCTAAAATATTCTTGAATAATCCGTATAATCATGAATCATAGCCTATCCTAGGCTTGAAAAAAGAATGTCATTCAAATTAAGCTTAAATGTAAGAATGTCTCCTAATTTCAGGGCTCCAGCTTCGTATTTTGCTCGGCAAGACACTGCGTTCATATCTAGTTCCTTTACCATAAACTCACTTTTAAGATCAATGTCAAAAGTTGAAAACATAAAAGAAATCTCATGAAACTCTCGGAAAATAGTTCCTGCTTTTCCTTTTCACGATGCACAAAAGCAATTTTACTCCTATATACCAGAGCTGTTGCCAGCGAGGAATACTAAAAAAGAAAAAAATTAAAGAATGCTATCGCCGTTCGTTCTTTTTTTTTTCTGTCTTGCGTCGCGTCTGTTTCTACTTCGATGGCCGTTTCCCATGTCTGATCGAGTGCACTTGGTGCTTTCTCATTCTTCCCATTGTCTTGCAGGTTCAACTGTCGGGCTTTGATATTTCAAGGAAATGCCAATATACTGAATATAGTATTAATATATCTTAAGGTCATGCCTAAAATTCGATGCGTCTCATCTTGATGCTTCGCAAATTATCCCAGAGTATTTTTTTTTAAATATTTTTATGGAAGTTTTATGAAAAATAAATGAAACTTGCTTCCTTCCATTAGTTACAAAATTTACCATTTGTTGTTTCTATCGGGTGACTAACAATGTCTTCAATGCGTTGAATGAATGAAAAATCAAGATTTAGACGTCTTCTTTTTAACCAGTTAACTGCTGATTTATTTTTAAAAGTCCCTCACGCGGTGCGTAATCAAAATCAAGCAATGACGTGTACACACATAATTTACCATATGTTTCTATTCGATGTAATGACAATGTTTTCAATGCTTTGAATGAAGGAAAATCAAAGATTTAGAAGTATTCTTTTCAACCAGTTAACTGCGTATTTATTTTTAAAAGTACCTCACACGGCGCATAATTAAAAGCAAGCGATGACGTATATATATGCCAAACGAAATAATTTTCTTCATAACAAATTTTACAGACAAATCAAAGGAGAGTAAAATTTCATTTATCAGATAAAAATTAATAATTCATTGTTGGAAAAAATAGTGTTAAAAATTTTACAATTAATTAAAAACTAAAATTCGTAAATAGGAAAAATTACAGAAGAAGATTTGAGAAATTCAGTTAATTTGAATGTGGTATTTTTCAAAACAAGGTACAACACCAACTGGTCCTTCAAAGATCGAACACCTGTAAAGTACCATTAATATCCGATACACTGGGAAATATAAATTCGTTTTGTACATGAATGCTATACATTGTACAGGAAATTACTTCTATACCGAAGATTTGAACCTTATTTTTTTTTTAATTCATAGCAGGCTTCCTGCTAATATAAGAAAACATGATACTAAATGACACTTGTATTACAAGTTACTGCAATTTTGAGTTTATATATATCGAATGATATTTTTTATTTTACGACTTAAATAACCGTCAACCGCGCGAAAATGAAGATTTAGATTGACGTATATACAAACAAAACACAGTGAACTGGTTACAAGAAAGCTGCAAAAATCTTTTCATATTTCACGATACAGGTCAGAAATTTTCATTATAGAATCATGATGTGTTGAATTTCTAATGTGAAATATTACTGTAATATTTGAGAGTCATTACATCAAAATTATTTTAATAATTATTCAGTAGTCAAGATATGTATTTAAGACTGTACTCAAAGATACAGAGTAATAAGAACAAGTAAATTATTTTCTCTATAATACTGCCTCAAAAATAAATTGGTTACTTTGAATACAAAGCAGTAAAAAGAAATCTTTTTTACTACATAAGAATTCTTGCTAAGTGCTGGTTCCTTTATAAAACTGAATACCTTTAAGTTTTATTGTTATATTTTCGTTCTAAATTTTATTTCTAAACGCTTGCATTTTTAACCTTAAATTCATTAAGATAGCTTGTTATAAGGTCAGGTCGAACTGTTTTAATTAAAATTTAGCATAGCAGATGCATAATAGGAAGTCCTTTGCTGATAGCCTTGCTTTTGAAGAATGTAAATGCTATTGCAATAAAGGAAACTTTATTTCACAAGCAACTCCACAAGTAAGCTTCACAAGTTGCTTCTTATTTCGCAAGCTAATTGATGGTATCTTTATAAAACTTAATTCGTTTAAGTTGCATCGTTATAGTGTCATTCTTGAATTTTATTTCTAAACCTCTGTATTTTTAGTCTTAAGTTCATTAAAGTAGCTTGATATAAGGTTGGATCAAACTTACATCAATTAAAATTAAACACTCGCAGAAATAGATGAATCCTTTACTAACAGCATTGCTTTTGAAGAATATAAATGTTTTTGTATGTGTTTATAGTACAATACTGACGGCTCGTGTATAGGTCTTGCGGAACTTTAGAAATTCCTGTTATATCCGTATCTATGCATTTGAAAACTACAATTATCTTCTTGGGCACTACAGCCTATAACAAGCCAATTCGGCTCCATGGCTCTCCAGTTTGTTACACCAATTGTCTTCAAGTCCTTGTCAACTGCATCCAGCCTCCAAGTCTGTGGACTACCCATTTATTATAATTCCTTCTTTCTGGTTTAGAGAATGTAACTTCTTTTATCCACGGTTTGGGTCTTTAGAAAGATAAAGGTATCCAGCCATCGAAGGCAATTGGCTTTAATGACATTAACTATGCCTCGTTTATATTTTCGACATAACTCATGATTATATAGGGTACTCCATTTTTGTTGTTTTTATAACCGCTCCAAAGGTTTTCTTGATTATTTTTTTTCCAAAAATCATCAATTTGTTCTCCAATTTATTAAGGGACCAGCACTTTCTCTCATATAAAATCACAAGTCGTAGGAGTGTTTTGTAAATGCTAATTTTTTAGCTTAAGAAATCTGCTTTTTAATTGACTTTAATACGAAGTCACTACAAGTATACAATACAGGTATAAAATCAATACTGGCATAAAATCTTTCATAGTTTTTAATTACATTTACAACAGAACCTGAAAGCTGTTTTTAAATGTTAAAGAAAATGAAATCATTTCTAAGAAGCACTATAAATCAGGTTAGGCGAATACGCTGTCAATGATTTCAACTAAGAAAATACAATGCTGTTTTCAAAGAAAATATAACTCACCTTTTTTGCTAGAACAGAACAAGAATTGAGATTTTTTTAAGTAAGATGTATCAAAACAAAATTTATAGATAATAATTTTCAAGTTTACATTTTTTTTTTTTTAATTTTATCTAAAACACCTTTAGGAAATTTTTGTTGATTTCGGGAGCTGCACCCCTCCCCACCGCGATTTCAAATAATGAACCGCTCTTAAACCTTAAATAAATACAAAAGTGTAATGGCGGCAATAGCCTTTAAAATGTAAGCATAATAAAGTTAAAACCTTAATCGCGTTGTATAGTTTTAAGACTAATAAAATAAGATAGTTTGAGAAGCATCATAAGCATTGCGCATGTATAGGGATTTTGTTTTTATTTCTTAAACGATGTATAATTAACATCTACGTTGACTAGAAATTAAAAGATAGCTTGTCTTGTTGATAATAAATGTTCAAAAAAAAAAGAGAAAAATTAACTACCTCATAATACGTTAATAAGAATTCTGTCAGATACCTCAACAGATATTGGCTATTTTCTTCTTACAGCCCGACGGTCGACTGTTTAAAATTGCCTCCCGCGCTGTGATCCCAAAAAGGAAGGGGATTCAAATATCGTACCGCACATTTTTTGAGTAAGTCTCACTGCATAACGCATACTCCCAATCTTGCAAGAAAATGTCGCTGGCAGATCAGTTATGGTCATAGATGTGAGAATATTTTGACAACTTATGGATTATTGCCTTTGCTATGGCACAGGTAATTTCCGTTGTTTCGTGTAAATTCCATTATCTCTAAACTCTAATAAGATTAATCTTTTAAATAAATTTCTCTGATTTCATTTAAAGGATTTGATCCGATTCTGAAATGTTACTTAAAACTGAGATTGAAAAAAATTAATGCAATTGGTTTTGGTATACATTGACAATGAAGAAAAAACGAAATTTTTGCATCATCTCAAATGCACCGATGTTTGGTATAATTAAATAAAATTTTTTGGGCTTATTAACTGATTCTTCTAGACATTAAATACCTTAATTTCATTACGAAATGAGTTTAATGGTTTTAATGAGATTGTCAATCAAATGAGTTTAATTTTGAATATTGTTTTAAACTTGCCTAACTGTTGTATTTTTAAACAATGTATAGTTCTGTTTATTATAGAATTCTCTTTTACAGTAAGCTGTTAATATAATTTGTTTTTGTATATATTTTCTTGTTATATAAGTGTGACAATTCGTTAAGCTAATTAACCTTCCATTTAGATTTAGACAGTTTATTTTACTGATTAATGAGAAATGTAATTTTCCCATTAATTTGCAAACGTTAACAAAATATTTATATTTCTTTTATTTCAAACATTATGTTAAACTCAACAAAAAAATATAAATATTTCTATCTACTTTTTTTTAAATTTTCAGTCGTTTTTTAAAATAAATTTTTATGCTCAATGTTTTCTGGTTACTGCATAGTTACATTGTAATTCTTTCGAGTTCGTACTAGTCAAAAATCTGATCCACAGTATGATTTTGAATATATTTAAATGTAATTTAATGCAATTTTTTTTAAACGTTTAATGCTGAGCGACTTCAGGAATCAATTTTTCACTCCATATAACGCGTTCTGTCGGAGACAAAATAAATCTGTGCCTAACAAATTTCCTAAGCCTAACAAAGGTTTTTTCCGCTTCATGCTAAGTTCCCAGCAATCACGAAAATTATATAATTGCAAAATGGTCAGGGAATAATACGTCATATTTATCAAAAGTCAGAAAAATTTATAGGTATTTTCTAAAAATCAAAGTAAAAATCTGGATGTATTTTTCTTTCGAAGTTGCTTGTAATAAATTTGTGTTCATTTTTACAATAAAAGACACATTTTAAAAAGTTATTAAAAATCCTATTTTTAAGTTAATACTTTTTAAATTAATAACCTCACTACTATTGATAACTTATAACTTTTAAAGTAAATTCCAACAGAGCTATTATTACATGTTATTTGGGGTCAGAGATTTTTGCAAGTTTTGATCAGGAAAAGTCTTTATCAGACAAGTTTTGCTCGAAACCCTGTCATTGAATTCATTAAATTGAACTTGCTCTCATCAATTCAAATGGTTCTTTTTTAACTCTTAGATCTCAATACTAAATTACGGTCTCATTAGCCCTCGTGTTGCAAAAAGTAGACCGTAGCACTCCCAAACCAAACCAATACTAAATTAGACACGTGGATTCGTTTTTGACTAGTGCGAGACCAGTTCCTTCATAAACTTGCATACTGTATCCTTTATGTTTTATCAAGTTATATATATTTTGACGTAAGAAATTACTCCAATCTCTAGAACAAAATTTGGTTTGAAAATATCAACTATTATCGCAGTTAAATCTATGTTTAAACGAGAAGACACCCGTTTTATATAAATCAGACTATTACAAAGCAAATTTCCGACAAAAACTACTTCAAATTGTTACTAAATCTAGTTATTAGGAGGTTCGAAATACATTCTTCAAAGTTTATGGGTGTCGGAAAGAAAACTGTTCTTTTCTCCATCTAGACCATTGAACGTTCTCTGCGGTTCAGTGAATTGAATAATTAACTGTGCAATGCTGTGTTCAAAAGTTGTTACAAAGAAATTTACGTCTCAGAATGTAAATTTCATTATGTATTTATTGTATTCTATGCGAAAAAAAAAGAGCGAAAACAATTGTTGTATTGGGGGTGTGCTTTGTGGAAAGTTAAAATTGTTGATCCTCACGTAATTCGTGTGTAATTGTTCATCTCATTTCTATCCCATCCTAAAGTGAGGAGAAATACGTTTTTGTATTATAAGAATATCCTAAAAATACTTGTAAATGAAGAATATGACAAAAATAGCATTAAAAATATCCAAAATGTATGGCTTTTTGTTCTTATTATTGGGAGTTGTTGTTTCTTTTGATTTCTATATCTGTACCATTATTTGTAAAATGACACGTAACACAATTGAAATGACAATGCCACATTTTCAGAATCGTATTACTAAATTGCATGGGATGCAAAAATACAATATTTTCCAATACAATTGGCAGTACAGTCAGATATCGTTATGGTCTACACGTCTGCGAAGCTGATGGTCATTTAACACCATCCAGGAGCACCTGTAGCTTAGAGCAGGGCTGTCCAACTGCAAAGAGACCACGAGCCAAAATTCCGGTCACTGATCACCTGCGGGCCGCAGTTTGGAAAAGTTGAACAATAACCTCTTACCTCTTATACAATAACAATTAATAGTTTAATTATTAATTATAAAACAATGAAACAGAAGGATTATAAAACAATTTGCGATCAAGAGAAAACTTCGGGGACCTTGGCTTGACCAAGAATGGTGGTCGCAGATGCTTCTTGATACCATAAAATTCTGAAAAAAGAAATATGCTGAATAAGAAGTTAGCGGGCCACACAATTTGTGTTTTCTAGCCGGATGCGGCCCGTGGGCCTCCAGTTGGACAGTCCTGGCTTAGAGAATGCTACGGACATGAGTACATTTGCCCCTGGGTCTTCAAAGTTTAGAAGCAGATACCCTCCAAGCCTGACTTATCACATCCAGAGCTATCTTTTGAGAACTTGGAGCACATTGTAACCATAAACCTATTTTACTTGCGCCAGTCGCCATTAATGAACACGGTTATATTTGTGAAGCTCGAGCTTAAAGCTGGCAACCCTAAGGTTATATGATCGCTGTCTTTGCCGACTGAGTTACCACGGCTTAACAATACCTTGAAAAGTGCTTCCCGTTTTACAATGTTGAAAATTTTTACAGAGATTTTGTTAGATGTTGCAGTAAGTCTTCTTTGCTGTACCACTTTTATCGAGAGCTGTAAAATAATTTTATTCTCGACAAATAGAATTTTTTTTATTTCCAATGGTAGATCCAATGGTAAAAAATTTGATTCACACACTTGGCTATAGAATTGTTTTTCTGTTCTTCATTTATTTTTTCTAATTGAATTTTCTTCTTTTGTCTACAATTGTCTTTTAACACATTGTGTGCGGGTACATTTCGCAGCGAAATTGTACCTGGAACGGGAGCTTTGAGCTTTAATTTAGTTATTCAGTTAAATCTCAATAGATCGAAAATTATTTTTTAACCAACTTTTCGTATTTTATATTGAAAGATATATACAAATACATATATATATATATATATATATATATATATATATACAGAAATAAAATCAATTTTAGTTAAAACACTAAAAGATAAATAAAATGGCAAATTAATATATTATTTTCAGCTTTATTAGAAAATAAAATTTCTAAATAAATGCATCCAAATGCTATAGCAGTTTATGAATTCGAAGATAATGCAGAATTCAAAGTGTAACAGTATTTGTTCTCAAATTGAATCTGTATATTAATAACACAACGATCTCTCGCAACTGAACGCAGACATTTAATGTGATACACACTTTCTTTTCTTGTATTTATTACTTCAGCCTTCACGAAAACCCCCCAATAAGGTGTTTCAAAATCTTCTCCTTCAAATTTCTGCGGGGTTCAGCAATCCGTGTTGCAGTCATTTTTACCTTGTCTGCCATTCCAGTAACCTTCTCTTCAATGATCCGCCACTCACTTTGTCTTCTCGGTAAGTCGAACCCTCAGTGTAAGATTTCACTCTGCTCATCAATTCATCGTTATCCATTTAAACTATCCTTTTCCATGCCAGTCAGCTTCGAATACAGACAAAGTCTTCAATCAACGTCAAAACGTCAGAAAGTACTATTGATGATGCAGAAAATTTCATAAACACACTGCATTGACAAAATCTAGACATCTAAAAGTAAGTTTTTGAAGTATTTGTTGCTCAAACTTAAACACGCTATCTAATGTTTTAGCTGCTGAAGAGCTGCTTTAAATCATTCAACAAATATCATTAGTTCATGTGTGATTGTCATATCTCAATATAGACATAAATCTCGGTTTATAATCTGGTTTACATAGTGAACGATAAGCAGATTTTACAGATTTAGCGAAGTATCTTTTTTATGACCAGAAGTTTCAACATTTCTTTTTGCACTTTTATTTCTAGAAAAAGAGTTTCTCAGTGACATTTAGGGCCGAACGATGGCCTATTGGTTAGGGTGCTGGCCTTAGGTATCGGAGTTCGTGGGTTCGAATAACGCAGTGGCATGTGTGTTCGTAACCGTTCGGAATCGGCTTTAAGCTGTAGGTCCCGGTCTCATTAACCCTCGTGTTGCAAAAAGTAGACCGTAGCACTCCAAACCAAACCAATGGCATTTAGGTGTTTTAGTTATTTACGTATATTGATATATAGTTATATTCATAGAAACTAATAGCGGAACTAGAAGTAAATTTATGACCTAATTTATTACCGCTTATTTATGACCTATTTATTAAACGCTTTTTCCTAAATTTACACACTAAAATATATCCATGAGCAATCCTCAGTACCAATCTTTGTTTTTTTATTAATAGCAGAACATATCAATTTGTTAACACTTGGCATGCAGGTATACTTCACCGCCAACATAATCCTGCAGCGGGCGTTTTTCCGTGAATCGCGCGAAAGTTTAGTTATTCAGAAATATCGCAGTTAATCGAAAACTACTTTGTTTTTATGAACGAAACTTTTTTTTATTTTACACTTTAATATATACTGTATGATTATTTAAAAAAAAAATTTACAAAATCACAAAAACAAACGATTTTTTAAATTTTTAATGTATTTAAAAATATTTTTTCCTGACAAGTACAAATAGAACTATTAATTATCAGTTTTGTATTCAACAATAAAAAACTAAACTTCAAATTGACAAAACACGACTTGTACGTTCTGGAGCTAGGAATTCGATTGAAGACGAAATAACGCAACAAAAGACAGAGTCACTCGACAATCATAACTTGTGGAAAGAAAAAATGCAAAACGTTGCATAGCAACTCAAACAACACGCATATAACGTCACACATACACATAATTATATGTACTTAGTAGATTTGTGGTGGTTAGCGAGTATCCACCACAAATCTACTAAATACGTATTTTTACGTGACCCGCGCTCCAGTGACAGACTGCAAAATACGTAAAAATACGTTACCCACACGCGAAGAGTTAAAAACGATAAATAATTTATATAGCTTCAGAAAAATCCAATGGTTTGGTTTCGAGCATTATGACACGAAATTTCTACAATGCGAAACAAAGCATTCCAAAATCATAAAAAGCTACGCAGAGATTATCAGATGCTCAATTCTCTGATTATAATGTTTCCATTCTTCTACGCAGTACCATAATGTTTCAATATTACTATTATTCACAGGATGATATCATTCACAGGTTTCCATACTACTGTTATTCACAGGATGATGGCCTAATAACCAGAGCGATGGCATTCGAAACAAGTGTCTGTGAGGTTATATCAGACTGTTGACATGTATGTTTGCCTTATAGAATTGACTTTAAGCATTAGGAACTAGCCTAGCTAAATTTCAAGTGAAAAAACATTGCCTTAACTACTTGGAACCATAAAAAAACTAATCCAGTTTATGATTTCTTGTGTAGCGCTCCAAACCAAAACCAGTTTAGTGTTCTATACAATCAAGTTCCTATCTTTTAGAAGACATTAAAACGAAGTGTATATTTGAACTCTGCCTACGCAAGATTTATCAACGTTAACTTATAATGCTACAAAATTTTCTTTTAAAAGTTCAAATAAAATCTATCAACAGAGTACCACACTGTAAAAAGTCCGTAGTCTATCCGTAAGTCCTGGAAATTTACTTTCATTTGTGTGGTATTTTATTTTTTAATATCATTCCCAAATAATAACTAGCATAAATATACAATCAAGTTGCAATATCCAGGGAATGCCTTATTCATTTTGGTCTCATTAGCCCCCGTGTTGCAAAAAGTAGACAGTAGCACACACACCAAACCAAGAAACCAACTGTATTCAGTGGTCGCTAGATCATGTCAAACGTAGGATTATGCACGAAAGGGTATTTATGCATCTTTCTACCAGTCATGTAAATTTCTACTGAAATTATAAAGATTTTTCTATTTTCACAAATTACTGAAGTGAGAAATCCATTGTCCTTGTTTTTCGAAAGTTTTAAATCCATTTTTACGGTACGGAAACACTTAAAAATTCTACGTTTATCCATAAGTCCATAAAATCAAACCCAAAACCGTATACTTATGGACAATCCTTAACACATTGTGTGCGGGTACATTTCGCAGGGGAATTGTACCTGAAGCGGGTGTTTTGCAAGTAAAGTACCGGGTGACCGAGCTCCGCTCGGAGAAAACAGGTATCGAAGCTAACTTGAAGATTTAAATTTTCAATTATGATTTATCAAAACAATACATGTCATAAGAAAGTTTGTGAAACCATTAGTGAAAAGATAACCGGTTAAAGTGCACCATTGTAAACTATTCTAAACAAAGTTGTTTGGAAAGGAAACTATTCTATACAAAGGTAAAGTTTGAAAAGTCATAGAAAATAAAATGTAATTGATAACAAAAAATTATACAATTAAAGAAATGGTACAAAGTGAGCAGTGTAAAGATTGAAGTGTGTTGAATGGAGAAGCATTCTGACAATGACGGTATCTTCTAGTTGTCCATTTGAGGGTATAATTGAGTTGATCGCTTGTTGTTCCAAAATTCCGGCTCCTTGAAGCATTTCATGTAGAGGTGCGTTCTGCATGTTGAAAATGTAGCTTGAAATCTGATGAATGTTGAAATGTCGAACTTTGTTGACGGTGATTTGAAATCGAAATCAGTTCCTTAACACGTTCGCTGCCACCGACGCACTGGCGCGTCAGAGCGGCACCTCCTGGTATGCCGACGACGCACTAACGAGGCGACGGACTTGATAAGTTATATGCTCTGTGTTTAGTGTGGCTTTGGAAATTGAACGGCGAGGTTGTTTCGGCACGTTAGTGAAGCATTATTCTTTAATTTTTTGAGGTTGGTTTTCAAAATTTTTGTTTGCATTATTTTTTTTTACTATATCGTTTATGTGTTATATATACTTTGCTACATTCATTTAATATTTAGAGTTGATAGAAAATAAAAATGGAAACCGATATCAAGGAATAAAGACAAATCAATAAAGACGTTTATTATTATTATTATTAATTCTTCAGAACTACAGCCAATCGATTCCTCGTGGTCGAAAACCCCCGGGTACCAATTTTCACTTAGTTTGGACGCATGGGAAAAAAGTTTGCCCGCACCGGGGTTCGAACCCGGCCCTATCTGTAGCGCCGAACTACGTGACCTTAGCGCATCAAAACCGATGCCAATCGATTCCTCGTGACCAAAAACCCCAGATCCCCAAGTTTACTACAGTTTATTAATTCTGGGGCGATTTTCGACGTCATTCCTCGTATTATAGTATAGGATTTAGTTATTCAGTTAAATCCAATAGATCGAAAATTATCTGATTTTTTAACCAATTTTTCGTATTTTATATTGAAATATCTAAACAAATATATAAATATACATATAAATACAAATATACACACACACACACACACACACACACACACACATATATATATATATATATATATATATATATATATATATATATATATATATATATATATATATATATATATATATATCATTTTCGCAAGGATAAATAAAGAAACTAATTTTACGGCAGCTCAGAGTTCATAGACCACCCATTCGCAATATCTCGGATTTGCGTTACCGTTGCTTAAACATATTGTACAATCTGTCTCCGGCCATCTACCAAGGACTTGTGGCATCCATGCCAAGGCGGGTTGAAGCTGTTTTGCGCTCCAAAGGTGGGCCAACTCGTTATTGACAGATGGTCATAATGTTTTGCCTCTTGAGTGTATAAGTGTTTTCCATGTAGAATATATTCAGAATACACTCAACTTACAGAATAAATGACCAACTTAATCCCTATGTATTATATAAAGAACAAACGTGTATAACATTTTCTTAAGTTGAGCGTCGATGATTTTGTCGTAGTTCAAGCTGTTTGCGGTATCTTTTTCAATATACAGTCTGGTTATATTCTCTGTACCGACGAGACGCGTTGATAAGATTTTATCAGTTTCAGAGTGCTAGAAGAACGTTCCCACACAGCTGTCGTTACAAACAGGATAGAAAGTTCCTCAAAGCAATTGCTAAATTTGTGTATGTATTTATTCTCTAATTCTTTAATTCTAGCTGATGAAATCTTTCTAAAATTTCGAATGAACTTATTGTCTTGAGGTCTTTCAGAATTGAAATTTTTAACTTTATTCTTGGGAAATGACCTTGACTTAAAGTGTATTTAAATTAGCAAAATTTGGAATGGAAGGCTCTATATAACAAGGTAATTAAAAAGTTTTTCTTTCATGACTGTTGTTTATTTCCGTAGTTTGTGATAAGATCCGAGGAATATGAAGATCCCACTTAGATTGTTGCCATTGAAAGTCTACATTTTAAAAAACATTTATTTGATAGCAACGTTCAAACTTAATTTTCATAGTCTCTTTTAAGCAAAATTATTTATTGCTTTCAAATTCTTTCTGTACTCAAATATTATTATTCATTACTGACACATTGATATTCTCTACATGTTTTAAATATATCGTTTTTTTCATTGTAACTTAATGTTCTTATTTATAAAAGAAATCTTTATCAAAACCAGTTATTTATACAATTAACAAAGAATCTCTTATCAATTGCAGTAAAATTAAAATTTCATCATTAATACCATCTCTTTTGGTACCAGATACTGCGAAAACATAAATGTAACACAAAAGGTTTACAACAACCAAAATTAAACTAAGTAGGAATTGTAAAACAAAAAGGAAACGTCAACTTTCTTAGAGGAATTTGAACACGAGAATCAAAAGAAAACTTTCATGGTTTCACTTATTAAAAAATTCTAAATTTATTCTCAGTTTAAACCTAATGATTCCACCTCATGGTGCATATGGCAAATTAAGACTGCTTTACTTTATTAGCAGTTAGAGCTAATCGAACATTAAAAGATTTACAATTGAATTAGAGAGTGATTGATTAATCTGCGTAGAGAACATTGACTTGACGATTATCTCTAATTCGCTGTAATTAAATACGCAGATAACCTCTGATTAGTTATGACGGTAAATCCAGGCCTTTGTTCTATTTTTATAGCATAAAAATAGTTTGTATAAAGTACTTTGATCCTTTGCTAAATTTTGATTATCACTAGATTTCGTAGAAAGAGGAAATATTTTTGTGCAAGTTTTAAAAATAACTAATTTGTTGCCACACCTTGAAACATTTGAAATTTGTTCTTAACCTTGAATCAATCAACTAAAAATGATACAGAAAGTGTGGCTTTAACAGTTTTAATGAAATTTAACAATTGTAAGAATATTTAATTTGATGTTTAGGGCTGATCTCACGAAAGTCGCTTAACGGCTAACCGCGATTAATCTCCGTTTAAATAAAGAATTGCGTCCCACCATTGGTTGGCGCCATGAGTTAATCGCGATTAGCCGTTTAACGACTTCGGTCAGACCGGCCCTTAACTCCTTAATAACCAGCACTTAAATGCTATACGAGTTTGCCGTTTACGCCATATAGTAATTAAATCTAGCATTTAAAAATTAAAGTAAAACGTTCAGATCTCCTATTACTCATAAGCGACGCTGGTCTCTCAATATTAACCGTAGATCATGGCGTGGAGGCAACGCTGGACTGATATGAGTGAAATCTCTGCGTCGCGAATACAAGACGTTGGTCTCGAAGAGGTTAATCTCTAATTATTAAATGGTACTGCAATTTGTTGATAATCTAAGGCCCCTTACTCTGGTAGTCGCGGTTCTGTTCTAACCTTCGTTGTGAAATTATTTTGACGTCAGCTTGTGGCAATTTTGCGAGCAAACGATCAAGCTGACGTCAATGTGACGTCACAACCACGGTTCTAACCGAACCGCAACGTCCAGAGTAAGGGCCAATGGCATCATAATTTTTCTACACTCATTAGTTCGCCGAGTGCGACTGAAAGCTACGGGGTTTTCTGTGATACACGAGGTTTCTGATAGTCAAACTAACATCTAAGGTAAATACACACTAATTCTTTTAAAAAGTTGCTTAATTCTTACACTGTTTTCGCTAGTTTGTCATGGCTGAAGCAATGTTAATTTTAAAAATATCGAATATTTTAAATTAGCTTGTA
Organism: Pardosa pseudoannulata; assembly: GCA_032207245.1. Lineage (NCBI taxonomy): Eukaryota > Metazoa > Arthropoda > Arachnida > Araneae > Lycosidae > Pardosa > Pardosa pseudoannulata. The sequence continues at coordinate 17,137,134 of CM063505.1, forward strand.
TTTTAAACAACGATGACAAAGTTGAAATTTGTAGCTTCAATGTTTTTAAATTTATGAATATAATTTTATTTTTAACTAATGAGCACTATAAATGGCTTTTTTCAGCTGTTTGTTTTACTTCAAATTCCATGAGTTTATAATTTTTAAGTTATTCTACTTATTTGGTGTTGAAGAAACAAGCGTTAAGTTTTGTAAAGAGCATTTTTATAATACATAGGATGATATTTGTGAATAAATGAAAAGTGGCTTCACAATGTTGTACACTGTTATAAAGAAAAAAATAGTCAAAATGATTGGTTTCATTTTATCAGTATTGGTTGTATAAAATATAAATCTAGAGATATCTTAAAAAGCCATTCACAGATATAGGGAGCTTTAATAGATCTCCAAGAGGATTTTTGAGCAAAAATATTAATGCTTGAGATTTTAAAAAAAATTTTTACATATTAAAAAGAAACTTTTTTCAATAGACCTTATCTTCTAACACTACTCTAACTTGGAAGTTAAAATACAAAACTATTCCAATATTCACTGTAATACTTCGAATAAGCTTGTTTTAATTTAAAAGAGTATCATGTCTATTTAAAATTAAACGTAGATGGTTGCATAAAATTTCATGAGCGACAGCATGTCCATTGCTTTTTCTAAACTAGTTTAACTGAACAATTCGTACACCAGTGTTTATAAAAGAAATAGTCGTAATGGTTTTTTTCTTACTTTTACAGTATCACACTCATTTGAAAAGGCTTTATTTTAATGAACTTAATTTACAGAAACCACAATAGCCATTATATAAGTGTGTAATGTTGCCAATGTGCCAAGAGGAACATTCATTTATTGCATTTTCATATTTCTTTTAATACAAGTACCATAATTTATTTTCCTAATTTGATTCTCTTGAATCCCAATAAGAGATTGGAAACGCTATATTCTTTTATATACACTTTATATAATTGTTTTATATATATTGTTATTCTTTATATTATATATATATATATATATATATATATATATATATATATATATATATATATTTATATACACACGACCACTTTTCCAAAAATATAAGTTCAGTTTAAAATGATTTGCATGTGTTGGAAGCTTTTATAAGTATCTACAGCAGTGCAAAAATTATAGTTACACATTAATAGGCATTTTGTATTTATTCGATGATGCTTTTAGCTTTAATACAAGGTTAAATCGTTGCATTCTGTAGATAAATTTATATTAATAGGTGTTCAGATTGAATTTATCAAGTACTAAAAAGGGTATAAATGCTTTTAACAACACTTGCAATGTGTATATTTGTGTTAACGTAATCTGCATAAATTGTGTATTTTTAGCCATTTTGTTTTCAATGATCATTAATCTATAAAACGGTAGCCATTCAAAACCTAGAGAGATCTCCAGATTTTTTCAGTATGGAGAGAAAAATGAATACTGCAAAATATTTTAGCAAGAAAAGTTGATAACGCTTGATCAATTTTTCATTAATCGGATAAACACAGAAGACATTCGGAAAGTGTCCAGCATCTTATTTATGCCCATTGAATTTGGTAATAATGAACTGCCCATTTTCAAAAAATTTCTTCATATTTTGTTCGGCAGTTTATCTTTTTACTTTATATACATTTCTTTCCCGTTTGTAAAAAGGTAGCTGTACAAATATGAATGATCATTCAATTTCCTTAGTCAACTGATTGAATCCATTGCATCGTTATTTTGAAATAAAATCTTTTATTTATTAGTAATGATATCCTTTGATAATGATCTATTTGATTATTGTATGATTTTTGGAATTGATTGGCCATCTGAAAACTTTCACATCCTTAACATGTGTGGGCAAAAATTGTTTTTAATAGAAAATTAAAATTTCATTAATTTGTGAGTGAATTTCACTCGTTGAAATAACCCTAAAAGTTTTTATACAGTTATAAATTCGGTGTTATTTGTGTGTCAATTTCATGTTTAGATGAACTAACATTAAAAAATTAATTTATAATTGAAATATTGTACTATTTATTTCAATAATTTTGAAAACGTTTCGCATCCAATTGTACCCAATGGAGATTTATTAGTATATGTGTCTTCTACAAATGCACATATCTAACAAATTTCTTTTCGGTTGGATTACTTTCAGAACTGTTCTGTATTTCGAAAGGTAAGTACTAGATATATTAATCCTGATTTCTTCACTAACATTTGATGATTTGTGTCGACGCTTTAATACAAATATCTTGACCGATAGAGTGAGGGTCGACCCTTTTTGGTATAGAGTACTGAACTTTCCTGTTTATCGACTTCATAACTTACGAAGTCTCCGTTAACGCGGTCGACTGCAAAGAAATACCACCCTTGAGCTAATATTTATCTATTAACGATATCGTTTAAAAATTCTCACAGTTATCCAGTATAGCTGAGTATGAATCAAATATATTTTCAGATACAGAAAAATAAGTTTTAAAATGTTCCTTGCTAGGAGACTTATTTTATACTTTCAACTGCCAAAATAGTGCTGTGGTTACCATATTGTTCTCTGGTCCATTCCTTAGTAAGGATTTGATGTAGTTTTGGTGTCAACTCCCATAATAAAATGGTCAACAAAATCTGCAGCTTGTAGAAGACAATGTTAAAGAAAAGGTCTAAATTGCGAATAAAATTTTCTGATTCCCACTTTATCACTTTTTCAATGCACCTGGCAATGCTGACATATCGTAATGCTAAACACGACTGGAAAGATGTTACTCTTTTAGCACCACCTAGAGGTCATCGACCTTTTTTCTGTACCATTAACGAACATGGAACATCTTTTGGCTCGAACTCGAAACTTTGTGGATCGTTCTGATCTCAGCTCCGCTATCAATTTAACTAATATGAAGATTGAGAGCACATTAGTATAGCGAGTTTCACTGGCGACCGCTAGGGGAAAGAAACTATAAACATGAACTGCGATGGAAGGCTGAGGAGAGCTTACGACGTTAGGTTTTCTCCCAGATTTTTTTTTTTTTTTTTTGATAAAAAAATGCTCTGCTATAATGGGAGAAAACCATATTCCTTAGATACATCACTCTCTAAGAGGCTTACTCTGGACGTTGCGAGTCAGTTCGCACGTTCGTTTGCTCACATAATGTCCTTAAGCTGACGTCAAAGTGGCTTCACAACGAACATGCGAACCAAGTAACAATGTTCAGAGTAAACCCCTATGTGTAACAATTCCTACAAATTGTTTAGTATAAGACCGATAGAGGGCATTGTCATCCTATTTGATTTCTGGCGCTAGGTGGATTTTAAATATCTAAAAACTATACATGAAACTACATCTAGAAGAGAGTGCGGGTTGGGAACTACTTAGCTGACGCTACCATCTAGAAGTCATGTTACAAGACACTTCAACCGAATTTTCATATCACCACTAGGTGGCGCTGTAATTGGAACTTTTTCCCTAGAGGGATTTTGACCTAAAAAATCTATAAAAGTGACTACACCTGCAAGGGACAACTTTCTTTTTATTACTTATCTTCCACTATCGCTGTAACTAATATTCCACCGCTAGAGGGCTTTCATCAAAAATCTATAAAAGTCACTACACCTACAAGGGAGGGCGGGTTCTTGGTACCCAGTTGCTTCTGTCTATTACTAAAAAATTCTCTATAATTAAACCGCTAGAGGCTTTTTAAAAATTCACTACACCTTTAAATTTCTTGTACTTCTTCTCTTCTCTCTTCTCGCTGTATCTTATTGTCCTAACATATACATAAAAATAAAAAAAATATAAAAGTCACTACACCTCAGGGTTGGGAACATTCTTGTTACGCAGTTGCTTCGTCTTTACTAGTTGCACGGACTCTTCTAGGTGGCGCTGTAATGCAACTTATTGTCCTCCGCTAGAGGGCGTTTGACATAAAAAATGTATAAAAGTCAATACGCAAGTAAGGGCGGGTTGGGAACTTTCTTAGTTTCGTCGTCTATTACTACACTCTTCTAGGTGGCGCTGTAATGCAACTACTGACCACCGCTCTTTTGACATAAAAAATCTATAAAAGTCACTACACCTGCAAGGGGGCGGGTTTCTTTCTTGGTACCCAGTTGCTTCCTTTACTATTACACTCTTCTAGATGGCGCTGTAATGGACCATACTGGTGGCCGCTAGAGGGCTTTTCACATCAAAAATCTATAAAAGTCACTACACCTGCAAGGGAGGGCGGGTTGGGAACTTTCTTTGTACCCAGTTGCTTCGTCTATTACTAGTTGGACTCTTCTAGATGGCGTTGTAATGGACCATACTGGTGGCCGCTAGAGGGCTTTTGATATAAAAAATCTATAAAAGTCACTACGCCTGTAAGGGAGGGCGGGTTGGGAACTTTCATGGTATCCAGTTGTTTCGTCTCTACTAGTGCCACTCACTCTTCTCAGGTTATTTAGATTTCATCATTACCATCTCCCATTTGAAGACAACTCTTGTAGAGGGAGCTGAACTGTATTGATAACTGGAATAATTAAATCTCTCCTTTTCAGAAATCAAGAAAAAATACACGTGAAATGAAATATATCTTAAAATCTAAACTTTTTTTTTAAACTGAAAATTTATTTTTAAAGTACTTATACAGCTATTATTCACGGAAATAAGTTTCTACAGTTCCGGATATCGAACACAATCCTTTGTTTTTTAAGTTTGAAATAAAAAATAAAACGTTAATAACATGCCACACAACGTTCATTTTACACACTACGATGGTCTTTCACGAGTTCGAATTCCATGGCTCGCTTGGAAAACTTTCAGTCTTTTGAGGAGACGGTAGAGTTCAAAGCCTGCTCAATGATTCTACTAATTTGAAAACCTCAGATTAGAATTAAGAAACAAAATAAGGAACTAAATTTGAAATACAAGGAAGCAAATAGGATAGTTTTGAACACTACAGTATACTGTTATACAGCACGAGACGTATTGTCCTTTGCGAAAGGGGTAACAACTAGTGTGACATCAGAATGTTTAAAAATTAGCAAAATTCGGAGGTATTCTCTCAACTGTTGGACATTTCTTAATCGTAGACATTTTTAATGATTGGTATAGAAATTTTTTAACAAATTAGTTTACGATATATCGAAGAAGCCAAAATATTTTCAAATATTCCGAAGTATATCTTAAAAGTTTTTAAAATAACTTAAAAGCAAGTGGGGATAAGAACAATGAAGAATTTCATGAAGAGATCAGGTTTAAAATGTTTCATACTTACCTTTCGAAGTACAGAAAAGTGATTCAACCGAAAAGAGATTTGTTAGATATGTGCATTTGGAGCAGACACATATACTAATAAAACTCCATTGGGTACACAATTGTGCAAGAAATGTAGTAAACATAAGCTCAGTTATAACAAATTCAATTATAATAATAAATTTCTAACCATTATATCACCCATTAGTAAAATGCAGTCGATAGAAAAAGTTCACACGATTTAAATAGTAACTGGTTTCTAAAAACTTTTGTACGATTTTAAAGGATATCGGATTATATCGGATTTATATGGAAGGAAAAAAAATATTTCAAACTTTTCAGTGTTGCTTCATGAAATTGAAAAAAACCTCAAATTTCTAAATGTATAAAATCTTTTCGGTTTTCCCGATGAGTGAAATACAAACTAAAATTGTTGAAATTTGTATTAAGAAAATTCCGACCATTTGTTAAGGATATAGAAGCTTTCCAAAGACCAATCAGTTCTAAAAATCATACAGTAAGCTATAACGCACTGCTAAAGGTTATCAAATAATAAATAAAAATATATTATTTCAAAATAACAATACAATGTATTCAATCATTTGATTAAGATCGTGATTTGATTTTGGTCATGAATACTTCAACAGATAAAATTTCACAAATGAGCATGTAATTAGCCAAGTAAAAAGAAAAATCATCAAATGGAACTTAAATATCTGAAGAATTTTTTTTTAAATGTGGAATTCATTTATAACCGAATTTTATGAGGATAAATAGAATGCTTCATTTAAGTGAAAAAATGAGTCAAAGCGTTATCTACTGCAATTAACAATGGTCTGTTAGATCGGGTTTTTTAATTAAGATCGAGTTAAAAGTATTTCTTACAAAAATTTTGAAAGGGTAATATACCAAAAAATCCGCAACGATCTTCCATTTTGAATAACAGTTGGTTTATAGATTAAAGGTCATTAAAAAAATGGCTAAAATGTAACGAGACTCCTTTAGATCACCCTTGTTATCAGAAATATAAAAACACAATCTGTCTTGAAGCTGTTTATATACATAAAAACTCTTGTTAAAAGCATTTATACTCGTATAAATACTTAAAAAATTCAGATTGTATTAATACATACTTATCTATAGAATACATACGTTTAACCTTGCAATTAAACTATAATGCATACATGAAGTAATTTAATATACAATTATTCACGCAAACTCGGTTGAAAAACAGCAGTATGAAATCTAATGAATTTACTTTATTGAAACCTGTAAAATATACTTTTATAATCTCTGCAGCATAAGTCTACTCTAAATGTGTTATATAAATGCTTTCAGCATAAATCTGGTTTAGATGACTCTAAAATTATATATATATAAACACTGACACAGTTAAATACAATGCATTTTGACAGTTTTTTAAACATTTAAGTATAAAAAAATAATGAGTCAACTTTTTACTTACTCCATTACTACATCCTACACATGACAGAAAATTCGTACACATAATTTAACGCTTGCATGTTCTACACACAAAAAGATTTAAACACAGTTTGTATTGCATAGAATTTCAAGGAAAACAAAACGTGGGTAAAAAGCATTTACAGCTTTCATTTGCTAAGAAATGCTATAAATGATATTGCATGCAACTTTCAAATTAGCGAAAAATACAGATATAGTTTTATCATACATGCTTTTAAGTGTGAGAATATAATAACCCAATTGAAATAATTCAACACACTTAATTTGAAGTCCCTTCAATTGACTTCGTTGTATTAAATTGTTAAACAGAATAGGAATTCACAAACTTTATAAAAAAAATAATTATTTACCTTAAGTGTCCGTCTGATAGTTAACAATTGAAAACGTCATGCTTCTAAGTATGAGAACCCCGTAGCTATGATTCTGGTGGAGTATCGATGTTCGAATAAATGATTGCGGCAGAAAAATCATGACGCCATGGAGTATCAAGAAACACTTACTCATTCAACCATTAAGGGCCTGTCTCACCGAAGTCGTTTAACGGCTAACTGCGATTAACCAATGGAGCCAGCCATGGGACGCAAGTTTTAAACATAGATTAAACAGGGATTAATCGTGGTTAGCCTTTAAATGACTTTGGTGAGACGAGCTCTAAGCAATTAAACGTCAAATTTATTTTTTTTCAACCTGTAATGCCACGAAATTTATATTTTTTTCTGTATCGTTTTCCGTTTACTTCTGATTCGAGAACATGTCGAGGGGTTTAGCAACAAATGAGCTGTTTAGAGCTTGCACACACGTATAATCTCCTTTTCAACAAAATTTAAGAGATAACTTATATCAATAAAACTGCAAAGCTCTTTACAAAAACCGTTTTCATTTTATAAAAACAGTAGAACTAAGTTCTGATCTTAGCGAGATTAACTACTCATTTAATTAAACCGAATTGGATGTAATAGTAAAATCAATGTTAAGGTCTCATGCAGTTCAATTGCATAGCGTTTAACCTACAGTTATTTCTAATCATATGTCATGCAATGCAGCCTTGATTTGTCCAAAGGACTTTTTTATTTTAAGCAGAAATGACATCATTGGGATAAAAATAAATTTAGAATTTTTTGAGTAGAGCTATTCGCGCATCTATAGTCCTCCAAAAGGGTATACATTTCCTTTTGGCTTTTGAAATTCTTACATTCTTACATTTGCTAATGACAAGCAAAAAATATGACAATTACATAAAAGACTTTAACCAAAAATTAAAAATTAACTCTATTTTTCGCGCTAAATTGTTCCATGCATAAATTGCAGAATTTTCCGCTGTATGGAAAGTGTTTAAATAAATCTTTCAATACAAAACTCCCATATATACAACGATTTCACCCATAATTCCCCGATTTCCTTATCGTTTGGCTAGCTACGGTCTAATGTTTTGCTTAATGTCAATTTCGAACATCCAGGCCAGAAGAGAGCTACAGGCCTTTGTTGTATTTTTTATAGCATGAAAATAGTTTGTATAAAGTGCTTTGAACTTTTGCTAATTTTGATTATCACTTAATTTTGAAGAAAATGGAAATATTTTTGTGCAAGTTTTAAAAATAACTAATCTTATTGCCACACCTCGAAACAGTTGATATCTGTTTTAACTTTGCATCAATCAAATGAAAATAATTCAGAAAGTGTGGCATTAACAGTTTTAAATGGAATTTAACAATTGTAAGAATACTTAATTTGATGTTTAGGGCTGATCTCACGAAAGTCGCTTAACGGCTAACCGCGATTAATCTCCGTTTAAATGGAGAATTGCGTCATACCAATGGTTGGCGCCATGGGTAAATCGCGGTTAGCCGTTAAACGACTTCGGTGAGACCGGCCCTTAACCCCTTAAGGACCAGCACGTAAATGCTATACGAGTTTGCCGTTTATACAATATAGTAATTAAATCTAACATTTAAAAATTAAAATAAAATGTTCAGATCTCCTATTACTCATGCGCGACGCTGGTCTCTCAATATTAACCGTAGATCATCGCGTGGAGGTGACGCCGGACTCATATGAGTGAAATCACTGCGTCGAGTGTACGATCTATGGTTTATTACTCTAGTAGTCGCGGTTCGGTTCTAACCTTCGTTGTGAAATTATTTTGACGCCATTTTGCGAGCAAAAGATCAAGCTGATGTCAAAGTGACGTCACAAGGAAGGTTTGAACCGCAACTTCTAGAGTTAGAGCGTATGGCATCATAATTTTTCTGCACTCATTAGTTCGTCGAATGCGACTCAAAGCTACGGGGTTTTCTATGATACACGAGGTTTCTGATGGTCAAACTGACATTTAAGGTAAATACACACTAATTCTTATAAAAACTTGCTGAATTCATACACTGTTTTTCCCTAGCTTCACATGGATGAAGCAATGTTAATTTTAAAAATATCGAATTGTTTAAATTAGCTTGTAAATAAAATTAAATGACAAAAAAATTTTCAAAAAAAAATCAAATCTAAATCAACTCTATAAATTAAATTCTGTTTTCAAAAATTAAATTAAAAAATTTTATATTTAATTATAATTGAGAAAACAAAAAAAGAGATTTTAAAATATATATATAAGATATAATAAATAAAGTGGCTTCACAATTATAATAAATAAAGAAAAAAACTATAATTATATTTTAAAAATAAATTTTCAAAATTATAAATATTAAAAAAATTTAATTTAAAAAAAAATATAAAAAATTACTAAAAAAAAAAAAAAAAAATTTAAAATTAAAAAAAATTAAATAAAATAAATTTTAATAAAATCATTATATAAAAAAAATAAAATTCAAACATAAAAATCATACACCAGTTTTAAAAAAAAATAGTCTAAAATAATATCGACAGTCTGTCACGCTTTTTTCTAAAAAAAGCTTTGAACAATTCATTTAGAAAACATATTCATAATATTTCATTGACAATACATCAAAACAATTTACAAAATAATTTTTAAAATAAACAATTAATTTTTAAACATAACATAAATTTCCAAACAACCCATTAAACACAAATAAAAATAAAAATTTATATAATATTAATTTAATTTTAAAAAATTAATATTAAAAGTAATAAGTTTATTAAACCATCGTTAAAGAAAAGCTTGTGCCATTTTCACTTTTTCGTCGAAGACACGCTTAGAGCATTGTTGACAGCTCCATGTTCACGCGCTCAGTGATAACTTATCTGTTTGCAAGCTCATCAAATTGTTTCAAAATGCTTCGGCCTGCCCGGATTATCCTAAAAGCTTACGCTATCGTGAGTCTATTTCAGTTATTTTATTATTATAAAAGAATTCCCTTTTTAAAATCGCTTTTAACTCCTGTAATTTCCAACTACCCTTTTTTTAGACCTGACAACATCCCCCCCCCCTCCGCTGAAGACTGGCCCAACCAGGATGGCCAGTTCTGATGGACAAATCCCCAGTGGACAATTAAATTTAAGTTGAAACATAGTTTTTCTTGATTAATTAAATATTAAGAGCAATATCATAACCCTAAATTATTCACTTTAAAAATACTGCTATTTTGAACTGTCAACACTTCCACGTCACGAAATATACACAATTGAATATGGAGTATACATAATACTGTTCAATTCTTGAATTACAATTCACAACCTAAAATACAAATTTAAAAGCAAAAGCACAAAAAGAAATACAATATCACTAAAAATACTTCACTAAATACAATCCATTTTACCTTCTGTAAGATACTTTGAAACATATTAAAGTAATTTTATATTGTAATGACAAAATCATATTAGATTGTAATGACAAAAATATGAAATAAAATATGAGATAAAAACATGATATTCATGACAATAGAATACATAAACTGAGTATATAAATTAATACACACTGAAATAATTTTACCTTAAGTGTTATATTATTGTCAGGCTGCCTGTAAACACTCAATTATATTGAATTGATGCAAAAAAAAACAAAACTATTGTCAAGCTCCAATAAAAAACACAGAAAAATATAATTAACAACTCAAAATATCACTTAGAATAATATATTATGAATAACAAACCAGCTGGATAAATTCTTAGACTGAGTCGTGTTTCAGTTTGTTGTACAGATTGCTATTGAACAGTCTCAGCTTACTGTTTTCATTTATATGTTCAAATGAACATCATTCTGTTATTAGACACAGTCTACACAGTCTGTGTCATTAATATGGATTGATTGTTTCTCATGAGATTTAGCTCATTGTAACCATCTCGAGATATAACATGTTTTGGTCAACCTTAATTTTCATGACACATATTATATTACATCCAAGTACACAATCACATATGTTTTTAGTTAAATCATAACATAACATATTAACTTTTATCCTTTAATTCAATCAGTTTTTCTTGATGTTTTGCACATCATCAGGTTAGATTAACACAACATTATTTCAAAATCAAAATATTTCACAATAGAATCACTACCTATATTTATCTGAATATCAAGTCACATATAACACAATTGTAATAATTTCTCACATTATTCTGAAAAAATAAATCGCATCTTAACCCTTTAGAGTTCATAATTAGAAATTCTTTGGCATTTAATGGAAATCGTTTATAATATTATCCATGAACCTTATAAATACGAAATTAATGACAAAATTATTTCAGGGGTTATAGGCCGAACGCTGGCCGATTGGTTAGGGCGCTGATCGTCGGTACCGGAGTTCGTGGGTTCGAATCCCACTTTGGCATGGGTGTTCGTAGCCGTTCGGAATCTGCTTTAATCAGTAGGTCCCGGTTTCATTAGCCCTCGTGTGCAAAACAGTAGACCGTAGCGCTCCAAACCAAACCAGTTTCAGGGGTTATAGATATGAGAAGTGGTTTAACTGTAAAACACTTCCCTTGTACGGCGTGAAAATAATATTTCTCCAAATTTTTAATTATATTGGAAGAATAATAAATAGTTATCATTAATATGATGCAATAAATAAATATATACACAATTTATAAGTGTTGTTTCGTGTAAGTACTTTTATTTGGGATTATAAAACACGAAAAATAGAATTCCTGATTGTTTCAAGCAAAATAAGTTTAAAAATGTATATTTGAAAGTGAAATATAAATTATGTAAAGGGCTACCATCTATTGATAGTTTAAAGTATCAAAAACATAGAAAATCAAAAGTCATTCATATATCTCTAAACAGAAGAGGAAAAACAATTTTAACAGCTGGTTTCGCTGCGAAACCATTGTCCTTTAAAGTGTTAAGTATCATAATTCACAATAAGTCTTCAACTCATCATGTAGTATTCTAAAATCAACATGTTATGTACAATATAATATAAAATGTAAAAAAGTATAACATTTGGATTCAACAAGTGTGGGTTGTTTGTGTAACATCAAGACGAAGGTTTAAAGTCAAAACAGAGGAGTACAAGGTACATTAGACTCCCAAGTACACATGTCAAGACTGAATCCTCAGAAGCAAGTCTTCTGGGTGTGGAAGTGAAAAAATTTTAAAATAAAAAAATTATGAGACATAAGAATTGCAATTGTGATTTTAATCCGTACCTTTCCTCAAGAAGAGCAAAGATATAGTTCAAAACACATCATATGAGGTGGGGTTTCATGTCGGGCTTTCATCAAAAACCCCCAAAAAGAGGTTCAATTTAATCAAAAATCATCTGTTCTGACTTGGCTGACAGTCAAGTGTAATCCAAATCAGTGTACAAAAATGTGTAGAACTCTCCCTCTCCTTCGACTACTGGCAGGGATCCGATGCGAAATTTTGAATTTTGAACGGGATGGCTCAGGGCTAATTTTGACGAAAATGTTTCCGAAAAACACAACATAAAACTAAAATGAATTATACAAAAATATCATCACTCTCAATATCAACTCTTCACAATAAATCACAGTCCAGTTTCAAATATTTCATAATCATCACAAAATTTATCAATTCACTTAATTTCCATCATAAAACATAAACAGTTTTCAAATAACACTTTAAAATTTTTCTTTTGTTTGGAAACCATTTCATATAATTTAATATTGTTTTTCCCTCCCCAAATGAAAAAAAAAATTCACATAAATTTGTCAACTTATTGTACTATAGCTTTACTTCAGTTGAAAATCAATTTGTGCATAAAAATGTTTCAATTTGGTACTATGTACAATATCAGTTAATTTTCCAGTATATTGATTTGGTTTGTCAGTTTCAAAACTTGCATTAGATAACTTATTTATGATTTTGAATGGGCCTATGTATGGCTTTTGTAATTTATTCGAATTTGGATAAGAGAATTGTTGATATAATATTAAGTCTCCAACTTTAAAATCTGACTCAAATGTTTGTCATAACATTGTTTATTGATCCTATTGTGCTGAATAGTTCTCTGTATTGCAATTTGTCTTGTTGCATTGGTAGATGATTCAAATTAACTTCATTAGGTAGGGGCGATGGATAAGGTAAATTTCCAAACATTAGATATGAGGATGGAAACCCTGTCACTGCATGTGGTAAATTACTATATTCATTTACAACTTGTTCTAATAATTTTGTCTAAGAAATTTTCTTTGATATGTTAACTTTACATCTTAATTTAGCTACTATTGTTTACCTCTCGAATTCTTCCCATTACATTGTGGCCTGTGAGCTGAAGTTAATAATTGCTTAATGTTATGATGTTTTAAGAACTTCTTGAATTTGGAAGAAATGAATGCAGCATTATTACCACTTAATAATTGTTTAGGGGTTTGGACATTAAAAATTTGTTTTAAACAATTTGTATATGTTTCTGAGGTGACACTTTTTGAAGGAAATACCCACACATCTAGTGGCCTGGTCCAAAACTATATGCAGGTACTTTTTCTGTGAATTGTGATAATTTATCCCTCCGACAGTATCTATAGACAAAAGTTCACCGAACGATGGCCGATTGGTTAGGGTGCTGGCCTTCGGTACCAGAGTTCGTGGGTTCGAATCCCACAGTGGCATGGATGTTCGTAGCCGTTCGGAATCGGCTTTAAGCTGTAGGTTCCGGTCTCATTAGCCCTCGTGTTGCAAAAGGTAGACCGTAGCACTCCGAACCAAACCAAACCATAGACAATAGTTCAAATGGCTCTTGTGCAACTGGTACAGCTTCCAAAAGTCGAAATTTTTTCTGAGTAGATTTTTTATTGATTCGACAGGTTTCACAGCATTTAACAAAATTTGAAATTTCAATAATATCTCGCCAATAATAAATGGGTGAGATTAATTTTAACATTTTTTTAACACCTGGGTGACTAAATTGTTCATGAGCTGTTTCAATTAATTTTTTTCGTAGTGAAGGGGGCATTTATGTTGCCAGGTGAATAATGCCCATGAGAGATTTCATAACCTAATAATTTTATATTTTGCAGTGCAAACTGACATTTTCATTTAAGTTTTATATTTTCTAGTAGACAAATTTTGAAAATGATTTCTATTTCACTTTCTCGCCGAAGACACGCGTAGAGTGTTGTTGACCGCTCCATGTCAACACGTTAACTATTAACTTATTTGTTTGCAAGCTCATAAAAGTAAGTGTGTGTGTGTGTGTGTGTGTGTGTGTGTGTGTGTGTGTGTGTGTGTGTGTGTGTGTGTGTGTGTGTGTGTGTGTGTGTGTGTGTGTGTGTGTGTGTGTGTGTGTGTGTGTGTGTGTGTGTGTGTGTGTGTGTGTGTGTGTGTGTGTGTGTGTGTGTGTGTGTGTGTGTGTGTGTGTGTGTGTGTGTGTGTGTGTGTGTGTGTGTGTGTGTGTGTGTGTGTGTGTGTGTGTGTGTGTGTGTGTGTGTGTGTGTGTGTGTGTGTGTGTGTGTGTGTGTGTGTGTGTGTGTGTGTGTGTGTGTGTGTGTGTGTGTGTGTGTGTGTGTGTGTGTGTGTGTGTGTGTGTGTGTGTTGTGTGTGTGTGGTGTGTGTGTGTGTGTGTGTGTGTGTGTGTGTGTGTGTGTGTGTGTGTGTGTGTGTGTGTGTGTGTGTGTGTGTGTGTGTGTGTGTGTGTGTGTGTGTGTGTGTGTGTGTGTGTGTGTGTGTGTGTGTGTGTGTGTGTGTGTGTGTGTGTGTGTGTGTGTGTGTGTGTGTGTGTGTGTGTGTTGTGTGTGTGTGTGTGTGTGTGTGTGTGTGTGTGTGTGTGTGTGTGTGTGTGTGTGTGTGTGTGTGTGTGTGTGTGTGTGTGGTGTGTGTGTGTGTGTGTGTGTGTGTGTGTGTGTGTGTGTGTGTGTGTGTGTGTGTGTGTGTGAGAGAGAGAGAGAGAGAGAGAGTGTGAGAGAGAGAAAAAAAAAAAAAAAAAATTGTAATTGGATAATAGGCTTTTTGTATTTATATGGGTATAAATGTTTTTAACAACATTTGCTATGTGTCTATTTGTGTTAACGTAATCTGCATAAATTATGTATTTTTTAACCATTTTGTTTTCAATGATCATTAATCTATAAAACAATAGCCATTCAAAACTTAGATCTCAAATATTTTAGCAAGAAAAGTTGATAACGCTTTGATCAATTTTTCACTAATCCGATAAACACCTGCTACTTAAGGGCACAGCAGACATCCTGAAAGTATTCATTAACTTATTTATCCTCATAGAATTTGGAAATGAAGAATTGCACGTTTTCAAAAACTGTCTTCATATACATTACATTTTGTTCGGCAGTTTACCTTTTTACTTTAACTACATTTCTTTCACGTTTGTAAAAAGGTAGCTGTACAAATATGAATGATAATTGAATTTCCTTAATCAACTGATTGAATCCATTTTATCGTTATTTTGAAATAAAATGTTTTATTTTTTAGCAATGATGTCCATTGTTAATGATCTATTTGATTATTGTATTATTTTTGGAACTGATTGACCATCTGAACACTTTCACATCCTTAACATGTGTGGGCAAAAATTGTTTTTAATAGAAAATTAAAATTTCATTAATTTGTGAGTGAATTTCACTCGTTGAAATAACCCTAAAAGTTTTTATACAGTTATAAATTCAGTGTCATTTGTGTGTCAGTTTCATGTTTAGATGAACTATCACTAAAGAAACAATATATAATTCAAAATATTGTATGATTTATTTCGAGGATTTTTTAAAATGTTTCGCATCCAATTGTACCCAATGGAGATTTATTAGTATATGTGTCTTCTACAAATGCACATATCTAACAAATTTCTTTTCGGTTGGATTACTTTCAGAACTGTTCTGTATTTCGAAAGGTAAGTACTAGATGTATTAATCTTGATTTCTTCACTGACATTTGATGGGTTTTGTAGACGCTTTCATACAAATATCTTGACCGATAGAGTAAGGGTCGACCATATTTGGAATACATAACTGAACTTTCCGGTTTATCGACTTCGTAACTTAAGTAGTCGCCGTTAACGTCTTGTCGACTGGAATAAAGTACCACCCTTGAGCTAATATTTATCTATTAACGATATCGTTTAAAAATTCTCACAGTTATCCAGTATAGCTGAGTATGAATCAAATCTATTTTAAGATACAGAAAAATCAGTGTAAAAATGTTCCCCTTGCTAGGATACTTATTTTATACTTTCAACTGCCTAGATAGTGTAATGGTTACCATATTGTGCTCTGGTTCCATTCACTAGTAAGGATTTCTTGTATTTTTGGTGTCCCCTCATAGGAAATAATGTTGTATACTCCCATAATAAAATGGTCAACAACATATGCAGATTTCTAAAGGACAATGTTAAAAAAAGGCTCAAAATTACGATTAAAATTTTCTGGTCCCCACTTTTTTATCACTTTTTCAGTGCACCTGGCAAAGCAGACATATCCTAATGCTAAACACGACTGAAAGATGTTACTCATTTAGCACCACCCTGAGAACACATAATGACTCCTCACTCTAGATGACATCGGGACAACGAACTTATTTTATGCACCATTAACGAATATGGAAGATATTTGGCTCGAACTCGCAGCAATGTGGATCGTTCTGAGATCGGCACAGTCGGAACTTTCTTGGTACCCGGTCTTTACTAGTTCTACGGACTCTTCTAGATGGCGCTGTATTGGAACTTAGTGGTGGCCGCTAGAGGGCTTTTGACATAAAAATTCTATAAAAGTAACTACACCTGCAAGGGAGGGTGGGTGGCGTTGCTTCGTATGCTATTCTAGATGGCGCTGTAATGCAACTTATTGTCCACCGCTAGAGGGCTTTTGACATAAAAAAAATCTATAAAAGTAACTACACCTGCAAGGGCGGGTGGGTTGGGAACTTTCTTGGTGCCCAGTTGCTTCGTCTTGTATGCTAAGAGAGACTTCTAGATGGCGCTGTAATGCAACTTATTGTCCACCGCTAGAGGGCTTTTGACATAAAAAAAATCTATAAAAGTCACTACACCTGCAAGGGAGGGTGGGTTGGGAACTTTCTTGGTGCCCAGTTGCTTCGATCTTGTATGCTAAGAGACTCTTCTAGATGGCGCTGTAATGCAACTTATTGTCCACCGCTAGAGGGCTTTTGATATTAAAAAAATCTATAAAAGTAACTACACCTGCAAGGGCGGGTGGGTTGGGAACTTTCTTGGTACCCAGTTGCTTCGTCTTGTATGCTAAGAGAGACTTCTAGATGGCGCTGTAATGCAAATTATTGTCCACCGCTAGAGGGCTTTTGACATAAAAAAAATCTATAAAAGTAACTACACCTGCAAGGGCGGGTGGGTTGGGAACTTTCTTGGTACCCAGTTGCTTCGTCTTTACTAGTTGCACGGACTCTTCTAGGTGGCGCTGTAATGGACCATACTGGTGGCCGCTAGAGGGCTTTTCACATCAAAAATCTATAAAAGTCAGTACACCTGCAAGGGAGGGTGGGTTGGGAACTTTCTTGGTACCCAGTTGCTTCGTCTATTACTAGATGGACTCTTCTAGATGGCGCTGTAATGGAACTTCGTGCTGGCCGCTAGAGGGCTTTTGACATCAAAAATCTATAAAAGTCACTACACCTGTGAGGGAGGGAGAGAGGGTTAGGAACTTTCTTGGTACCCAGTTGTTTCGTCTTTACTAGTGGCACTCACTCTTCTCAGGATATTCAGATTTCATCCTTACCGTCTCCCATTTGAAGACAACTCTTGTAGAGGGCACTGAACTCTATTGATAATTGGAATAATTAAATCTGTCCATTTCAAAAATCAAGAAAGAATACACGTGCAATGAAATATATCTTAAAATCTAAACTTTTTTTTTAAACTGAAAATTTATTTTTAAAGTACTTATTTCCGAGAATAATAGCTACATACAGCTATTATTCACGGAAATAAGTTTCTACAGTTCCGGATATCGAACACAATCCTTGTTTTTTAAGTTTGAAATAAAAAAATAAAACGTTAATACCATGCCACACAACGTTCATTTTACACACTACGAAGGTCTTTCGCGAGTTCGAATTCCATGGCTCGCTTGGAAACTTTTCGGTCTTTTGAGGATGACGGTAGAGTTCAAAACATGCTCAATGATTCGTTGCAGAGCT
Organism: Pardosa pseudoannulata; assembly: GCA_032207245.1. NCBI lineage: Eukaryota > Metazoa > Arthropoda > Arachnida > Araneae > Lycosidae > Pardosa > Pardosa pseudoannulata. The sequence continues at coordinate 17,155,319 of CM063505.1, forward strand.
CTACTAATTTGAAAACCTCAGATTAGAATTAAGAAACAAAATAAGGAACTAAATTTGAAATAGAAGGAAGCAATAGGATAGTTTTGAACACTACAGTATACTGTTTTACAGCACGAGATGTATTGTCCTTTGCGAAAGGGGTAACAACTAGTGACATCAGAATGTTTAAAAATTAGCAAAATTCGGAGGTATTTTCTCAGCTGTTGGACATTTCATAATCTTAGACATTTTTAATGATTGATATAGAAACATTTCAACAAATTAGTTTACGATATATCGAAGCTGCTAAAAATATTCCGAAGTATATCTTAAAAGTTTTTAAAATAACTTTTAATAACAAGTGGGGATAAGAACAATCAAGAATTTCATGAAGAGATCAGGTTTAAAATGTTTCATACTTACCTTTCGAAGTACAGAAAAGTGATTCAACCGAAAAGAGATTTGTTAGATATGTGCATTTGGAGCAGACACATATACTAATAAAACTCCATTGGGTACATTTGGACAAGAAATGTACTAAACATAAGCTCAATTATAACAAATTCAATAACAATTATAATTATATTAAATTTCTAACGATTATATCACCCATTATTAAAATCCAGTCGGTAGTAAAAGTTCATACGTTTTAAACAACTGGCTTCTAAAAACTTTACGATTTTAAAGAATATATTTATACCGGCTTTATATGAAGGGAAAAAAAATATTTCAAACTTTTTACTGTTAGTTCATGAAATTGACAAAACAAGTTTCTAAATGTATAAAATCTTTTTTGGTTTTCCCAAAAGATAAATCATCAAATGGATCTTAAATATATGAAGAAATTTTTTTTAATGTGAAATTCATTTATAACCAAATTTTATGAGGATAAATAGAATGCTTCATTCAAGTGAAAAAATGAATAAAAGCGTTAACTACCGCTATTAACAACGGTCTGTTAAATCGTGTTTTTTTAGTTAAGACCAAATTAAAACTATTTCTTAAAAATTTTGAAAGGGTAATAAGTTGAAAAATCTGCAATGATCTTCCATTTTGAATGGCTATTGGTTAAGGGTCATTAAAAAATGGCTAAAATGTAACGAGACTTCTTCAGATGACGATTGTTATCACAAATATAAAAACGCAATCTGTCTTGATACTCTTTATATACAAAAAATTCTCTAGTTAAAAGCATTTATACTCGTATAAATACTAAAAAAATTCAGACTGTGCTAATATATACTTATGTATAGAATACATACGTTTAACCTTGCAATTAAACTACAATGCATACATGAAGTAATTTAATATAAAATTATTCACGTAAACTCGTTTGAAGAAAATATGAAATCTAATGAAGTCATTTACTTTTTTTAAACCTTTAAAATGCTTTTATAATCTCTGCAGCACTACAGATGTGTTATATAAATATTCCTGCATAAATCTGTTCTTACATATATAAACACTAACACAGTTAAATACAATACATTTTGACAGTTTTTTTAAACATTTGTGTATCACAAAATAAGGAAACAACTTTTTACTTACTCCATTCACAGTTTTATCCTACACATGACAGAAAATTCATACACATATTTTAACGCTTGCATGTTTTACACACAAAAAGACAAACACAGTTTGTATTGCATAGAATTTGAAGGAAAACAAAACATGGGAAAAATACATTTACAGTTTTCATTTGCTAAGAAATGTTGTAAATGATATTGCATGCAACTTTCAGATATAGTTTTTTCATATATTCTTTTAAGTGTGAAACATTATAACCCAATTGAAATAATTCAGTATTCATAAGTTAAAGCTCCCTTCAATTGACTTCGTTGTATTAAATTGTTAAACAGAATAAGAATTCACAAACTTTATAAAAAAAAAAATTATTTACCTTAAGTGTCCGCCTGATAGTTAAAAATAGAATACGTCACGTTTCTAAGCATGAGAACCCCGTAGCTATGATTCTGATGGAGTATCGATGTTCGAATAAATGATTGCAGCTGAAAAATCCTGACGCCATGGAGTATCAAGAAACATTTACTCATTCAACCATTAAGGGCCGGTCGTACCAAAGTCGTTTAACGGCTAACTGCGATTAACCAATGGAATCAGCCAATGGTGGCACGCAATTTTTAAATAGAGATTAAACAGGGATTAATCGTGGTTAGCCTTTAAATGACTTTGGTGTGACTGGCTCTAAGGAATTAAACGTCAAATTTATTTTTTTTCAACCTGTAATGCCACCAAATTTATATTTTTTCTGTACCATTTTCAGATTATTTCTGATTCGAGAACAAGTCGAGGGGTGTAGCAACAAATGAGCTGTTTAGAGCTTGCACACGAGTCTAATCTTCTTTTCATCAAAATTTAGAGATAACTTATATCAATAAAACTGCAAAGCTTTTTATAAAAATCGTTTTCATTTTATAAAAACAGTAGAACTAAGTTCTGATCTTAGCGAGATTAACTACTCATTTAATTACACCGATTTGGAATTTATCGTAAAATCAATGTTAAGGTCTCATTCAGTTCAATTGCATAGCATTTAACCTACGGTTATTTCTAACCAGATGTCATGCAATGCATCCTTAATTTGTCCAAAGTACTTTTTTATTTTAAGAAGAAATGACATCATTAGGCTAAAAATAATTTTAGAATTTTTTTATTAGAGCCATTCTCGCATATATAGTCCTCCAAAAGGGTATACATTTCCTTTTTGCTTTTCAAATTCTTACATTTACTAATGACAAGCAAAAAATGTGACAATTACGGGAAAGACTTTCACCAAAAATTAAAAATTAACTAAATTTTTCGCGCTCTTATTATATATTGTTTCACGCATAAATTGCAAAATTTTCCGCTGTATGGAAAGTGTTTAAATAAATCTTTCAATACAAACGTCCCAGATATACAACGTTTTCTCCCATAATTCCCCGATTTTCGTTTGGTTTGGCGAGCTACGGTCTAATGTTTTGCTATACAAGATGGTTATCCACTGCTTAATGTCGATTCTGAACATCCATGCCAACAGAGGGATTCGAGTCCACAAACACCGATATCAAACAGCAGTACCCAACCTTTTGGCCATCATTAAGCATAGATTAATATGAATGTAGAGAATTCAACATAGTCAAACACTTTAACTTAAATACATATTCAGGTATTTAGGAGACTAATTCTGTTATATGTGATGGAAAATTTATTAAAATTGTTTATGTCCGATTCTTTTTTATAAGCTAACATTTTAATGTGTGTATTGATTATAGTGAAGCAGTAGGTGCTGGTCCTATTGCAAAATGTAGTGTTCCATACGAAACAATAATCAAACTTTTTTCATTCATGTAAATTATTGTTTTTATAAATCTAAAACAAAATTTGTACGTGCTTGCTCAACAGAGCCTAAATAATAATATATTTTTATAGAGATAAAATTTACAGGTTATATTATATTTTGTTTTTTAAAATATATATAATATATAGTAAAATATATATAATGTATTATTTATATATATATATATATGTGTGTGTGTGTGTGTGTGTGTGTGTGTGTAATCGAATAATTATAAAACTTCTGGACAAGCAGAAAACTAAACAGCTAGCAGTAATAAAAATGCAGTCGGCCGACATTTCGGGCTCATTAAAATAGCTCCTTTTGTGAAAGCTGACATTAATTTTGGCCCCTGCCCCCATAACTTACGGTTACATCTCTGTGCGAGCTTGGCCGTTACGCTTGTGCCATTCCGTGACCTATAACTTCTCCGCAGGGGTCCCTAAAACTCGGAGTCAACAATTGCATCTAAAATCTTCTTGGAAATTTCTCCCACAACTGTGCTTGCACGTGCTGTCCACCGTGGAAAGTACCTCGGTACAACTATTTAATTTGAATTATTTAATTTGAACTATTTGAAGCTTGTTAAATCAGCGTTCAAATGAAAACTTTTCTATTTGGAAAGGGATGAGACACTGTAACAAACGGTGCTGAAGTACACATAACTATGAAACTAAAATAAAGAATCTAAAACAGAAATCTAATTTTCCACCGAACCGTGTATTTCAAACTTATTCGCAAATTGAGGGGAAATAATCCCACAAACACATTACAGACACGAGCTCTAACCAATCGGCCATAGCGAATCGTTAGAGTAATAACCTATTACATATATTTAAAGTTTGCGATACAAATTAACCTATTTAAGAGTGATATTGCCGAAAAACATTCATTTCTACATTTTTATACATAATTCTGGATATTTCGAGACTACACTAACATTTTTATAAGAATTTTAATACTTTTATTGTAAATAACTATATTTTCCTTTAAGAATATTTTACAACCAGCCAAAGTAAGTTTTCATGTTATAAAGAAATAGGAGCGGCCTTTATCGGATTAAGAGAATACGAAATTTAATAAAAGAAAGATTTTACTGAATTACAAAATTATTGATATAAATAGATTATGACTTTCAATATATGAGCGGTAAATCAATAGTTTGTACAACTTCACAAATATTTTATTTGTTAGTTATTTATGATGTAATCAAATTTTACGAGGAAGAAAACCGGAAATACGATTAGGGTTGCCTATTGACTCACTTTTGCCCTCATCAGTCAAAAAAATTAAGGTTTGGAGACCATCAGTTGTATTAGGTAATTACTTTAATACTGACTTATAACTTTGGATACTGACAGTTTCTCAATCAACATCGCGTAATAATTAGACAGCATTGGAAATGGCTCTTTCATAGTTTTCCCAGATTATTTACAAGATTTTGTAATGTCTTTGCTGAGATCCAACATCCCACTGGATTCATTACCACTTAGCTGACAGTGCCTACTGACTAACTTTTGCCCTCATCAAAAAAATAAGGTTTAAATTAACCAAATGAATTAAACAATTACTTTAAAAATTATGTGAAACGATGGTTTCTTGAAAGATCCATATCGCGTGACAACTAGATATGTAAAAAACGCTAAATTTTGAAGAGGTGGGAATAAACCCGGGAATCTTGGGAAATAAACCCGGAATTTTGGGAACTTTGGGAAGAAATCATTTTAACGTTTACATTTATTTTTTCAACATTAGCTATTTAAGAACTAGCATATTATTTCTAAGAGATTTTTTTTTACTTTTGTCAATATATATATATATATATATATATATATATATATATATATATATATATATATATATATATATATTCAAGAAATAATAGCAATGAGCATTTAAATGATTTTTTAGTAGTACTTATGTAATTAATTACCCTGTTAGTGTTATCAAACTCATAACTGGTTGCTTCCATTTTAATTGCTGATATAACAATTATATACATTATTTTTTATCATTATTTATTATGTAAATTGCTTTATGCTAAACTTTTTCCCCTCCTTTTATAATATAAAAATAAATATCTTTATACTTAAAATAACAGTTTATTATTTTTGTAATGCATATATCATTTAAAGGTGTAATCAAATGACACTGTTGCATTTTGTGTCCAATTCCTACACACACATATTATATATATATATATATATATATATATATATATATATATATATATATATATATATATATATATATATATAGAGAGAGAGAGAGAGAGAGAGAGAGAGAGATCTTATCCAAGAAACGTAATGATTTATGGGTTTTGTGACACTACAGATTATTGCCTAATATTTATGTAATAATAAAAATATAGGATATTTTTCAAAGGAAAAATATACTCATACTTTCATGCTAAACATGATGCCTTGCCAAATATAGTTAGTTAATCCCAATTATTCAATTTTTTTTCATAGCATATAATAGTTAAATTTTAGGAAAATATCAACTTTTGAGGTCTACAACAAAGACAGGAAAAAAAATGGTGGTTCTCATTGTGTCATTGGAATTGCGACTTCAAAATACTTCAAAATTCCCATGTTTTGGAATTTTTCAAAATTCCCTTCCCAAAAAACACTGTTTTTTCCACTGCTCACAACTCTAGTGACAATTAGACAACATTGGAAAGAATGATTTCAGAGTTTTCCCGGTTGTTATGTATTTTTGTAATGTCTTTGCTGGAATGGGACTCTCTCACCCAATTCACTAAGCTTAAGTTGATTATTTACTAACTTTTGCCTTCATTAAAAAAGAAGAAAAATTACGAGGAAGGAAAAAATCAATTACGATTAGGATCGCCTTCTGACTCACTTTCTGTACTTATGGTCCACCGGGACACTTCTCCTTTAGGAGTGTACGGGCTTCACGAACCCGGAGTGTCTGAGTAATCTTCCTCTCTACGTCTTCCCTGGTTGACCAGAACTTGCCTCTGTAGTGCTTGTCCCTTACTGGTAGAGTTGTGAGTAGTGGAAAAAAACCCGGTTTAAACCCAGGAAAAAACCGGTTTCTTGGGAAGGGAATTTTGAAAATTTCCAAAACATGGGAATTTTGAAGCCGTCAATTCCTACGACACAATGAGAACCACCATTTTTTTTTTTTTTCTGTCTTTGTTGTAGACCTCAAAAGTGGATATTTTCACAAAATTTAACTATTATATGCAACGAAAAAAAAAATTGAATAATTGGGATTTACTAACTATATTTGGCAAGGTATCATGTTTAGCATGAAAGTATGAGTATATTTTTCCTTTGAGAAATATCCAATATTTTTATTAGTACATAAATATTAGGCAATAATCTGTAGTGTCACAAAACCCATAAATCATTATTTTTCTTGAATAACATCTCTCTCTCTCTCTCTCTCTCATATATATATATATATATATATATATATATATATATATATATATATATATAATATGTGTAGGAATTGAACACAAAATGCAACAGTGTCATTTGATTACACCTTTAAATGATATATGCATTACAAAAAATAATAAACTGTTATTTTAAATTTAAAGATATTTATTTTTATATCATAAAAGGAGGGGGGAAAGTTTAGCATAGAGCAATTTACATAATAGATAATGATAAAAAATAATGTATATAATTATTATATTAGCAATCAAAATGGAAGCAATCAGTTATGTGTTTGATAAGACTAACAGGGTAATTAATGACATTAGTACTAGTCTAAAATCATTTAAATGCTCATTGCTATTATTTCTTGAATATATATATATATATATATATATATATATATATATATATATTGCCAAAAGTAAAAAAAAATCTCTTAGAAATAATATGCTAGTTCTTAAATAGCCACTGTTGAAAAAGTAAATGTCAACATTGTTAAAATGATTTCTTACCAAAGTTCCCAATATTCCGGGTTTATTCCCACTTTTTCAAAATTCCGGATTTTTTACATCTCTACTTACTGGGGTTGACCACATTAAGCTTCGAACGATGACGGACCTCTTGTAGATCAGCTACAGCTCTATAGCTGTTGTGGTGACTAGTTTTTCAGTTCGTCTGCTGCTGTATGGGCACACTAGCCTGGGTCAGCGTAAGAATTCTCTTCTGTCCTTATGAATCCAAACAGTAAGGTTTTGGATCAACAATTGGAACAGACAGTTACTTTTAAAAACTTTGAACGCCGGTAGTTTCTTGAAAGATCGACATAGCGTTACGATTAGACGGCATAGAAAAGAGTTATTTCACATTTTCCCTGATTGTTATGACATTTTGTAATATCTTTAGTTAACCGTTTGAGTCCCAAGCAGCGAGATCGCGTTGTTCAGTTTTCATGTCGAGCATATCACCCAGCATACTCCGAGTGTTGTAGACCACTGATGGTCCGCCATCGACAGTCGAAGTCACGCATGCTCAGATTTACTAACGCAAGTACATCACACAGGTCCTCTTTTTATATAAATAAAACATTTTACAATAGGCACAATACTATAATAATAGAGCAATATTGAAGCATATATGTTTAGAACATAAAGTAAAAGAAGCGCTCTAGCGCTGCTTCGGTCTTTCCATATCCATGTAAATTGGTTTGGTTTGGTTTGGAGTGCCACGATCAACTTTTTGCAACACGAGGGTTAATGAGACCGGGACCTACTGCTTAAAGCCGATTCCGAACGGCTGCGAACATCCATGCCGCAATGGGATTCGAATCCATGAACTCCGGTACCGAATGCCAGTACTCTAACCATTCGGCCATCGTTCGGTCTTATCCATGTAGATAAAGCGCGGTTTGGGATTCTCCGACAGTGTTTTGGGACTCAAACAGCTAAAGAGGGTCGTCCCACCGGATTCCCTTAACTTCCTGTTTCGAAGAAGTTTCTACGAATGGACGAAAAGAAGCACTATGATGAGTTTTTGCTGCACGAGAGCGAATTAAAACTGAGACCCAATGCTTATAGTCATATCCGAACGGCTAAGAAATGCAGTACGATTCGAACGAAAGGCAGTGCCCTATGTACTAGGCCTCATCCACAAAAGTTACTACCAATCAATCGTTTGCTTTTGAAGGGTTCTTTAAATGGATCTTATACAAATGATAGATTTTATCTTTTTTAAGGGTGAGTATTCTAATTTTTTTGTACACCAGAAACTTCCAATTCTGAGACTCAGAAGTGACGCGTTTGGACCATTGGATTAAAGTGGGTTTGCAATATATTTGAAATTTTCTTACTCTGTTTTTAATATTTTTTAATCAGAAAGTAAGTGTTTTGAACTGGTGTATGGAAACAGAAATTTCACGTAATTCGTATGATTCTAAAGGCTATACTACTTACAAAACCTTTGTGAATGAAATATATGCATAAACGGAGTATTATATATATATATATATATATATATATATATATATATATATATATATGTATGTATATGTATTCGTTAAATACCCAGACCGAAGATGGAAGCGAAGCTCCTGGTTTAAATTATATGGCTAATCAATAACTGGAATTTCTCTCTTTTAAAATCTTTTAAGCAACAAATGTATATGCAATGAATGTATTATCATCATACTCCAGTAAGTGGTTTAAGATATCTTGGGTTCATTTAGGAGTACTATGGTCAGTTTTATGGCATATAAGAAAATTCCTTTAGCCCTGAGCCTACTTTATAATGTCAATTTCAAGCACAAACATCGAGAGTCGAATTGGAGTACTCGGTACCAAAAGCAATTGTAGAAACTTCTATCCAGAAGAGGGAGCAGAAGTCAACCAACTTTGTCGCTGTAAAAACATATAATCATACTCCAGTAAGTGGTTAAAGATATCTGAGGTTCATTTAGGAATACTATAGTCAGTTTTATGGCAATAAGAAAATACCTTTAGCCCCGAGCCTACTTTATAATGTCGATTTCAGGCACAAGCATCGAGAGTCGAATTGGAGTACTCGGTACCAAAAGCAACTGTGGAAACTTCCATCCAGAAGACGGAGCAGAAGTCAACCAACTCTGTCGTTGTAAAAACATCGACAAAATTTGTTGTGGCTAATGCAGAAAATTTCCATGTATAAAATATTTTGTCAAATATATAAACTTTCTTTAACTTATACGAAATTAAATAATACGCGGTGAGGATGTAATTTAATTTTTTTTTTTTGTTTATTATAAGTTAACCTTTTAGTGACTGGTGGTTTGCATTTCCACCAAAGGAAGCAAGTTTCAATAGTACAGGCCTGGTCGAATTATGCATCAAATATTTGCCTTTCCAAACAGTTCCCTTTTCAGCTGTTAAATGGAATGTGTTAGTTATTTTTAACAATGATTTCTATTATCGTTTTCGTTTTTGAAATTCTCCCAACTAAAATGTACCTTTATTCTTCCCTGTAACTATGTAAAACGACGATAAATGTCAAAGAAATTGTTCAAAAGAGGGTAACACTCAGCTATAAGAGGGAAACAGCCCATCTTTATCTACACGTATTTTGGGAAAGCCGAAATAGTAATTTGAATGTTAAAATAGGGATAGCAACACCTTATATGTTCGACCGGTGCAGAAAGAATCGTAGAATAAAGTTAGTAATTGTTGTTAGGTATAAACTTATTTACGTTAAAAGAGGTTCAGTTCAATCTAACTTTGAAATATTTTCATATTACCTTTGATGGCTCTGCGTTTGAAATACATTTATAACTCATTGTTAGAAAAAATTGAAAAATTATCATAAATACCGAAGAAAATTAATCAGTTTAGCCTATAATTTAATTCTACTAGATCTGATGCGATACTTCAACGGCAGTTGCAGTTCTACATTGGGTCTGATTCATCTTAGGTTGGTTGGTATTGATAAAGTAAATAGAAATGAAATAATCACGGAGACTATATTAAAACTCTTTTGAAGATAATAATCAATTTAGCCTGCGATTTCATTCTTCTGCTTCTGACCCGATACTTCAACAGCAGTTACAGGGCTACATTACGTCTGATTTATCTTAAGTTGGTTGGTATTGATGAAGAAAACAGCGTTGAAATAATCAAGAGGAAACGTGTTAAAATACTTTTAGACAAGAAGGTACTCCCCGCTTAAAAAATTCTCCCGAAATTTTCAGGTTATATTACTATGTGTACAAAAGATGTGCATTTTAATTAGAGACAAAATGTCAAAATCATTATTTAAAAGAACATTCATATTTCCACGGTAGTCATAAAAATGCAGAGCTTTTTAAAGTAAAAACACATTTGCTTGAGTTTGGTTTGGTTTGGAATGCTACGGTCTATTTTTTGCAACACGAGGGCTAATGAGACTGGGACCTACATCTTAAAGCCGATTCCGAACTTCTACGAACATGCATGCCACTGTGAGATTCGAACCCACGAACTCCGGTTCCGATGGCCAGCACTCTAACCAATCGGCCATCGTTCGACCACGTTTGCTTGAGAAAAAGATCTTAGGTATACTCGTATGTCTGTATGTATATTGGGGGGAAATTTTATTTTAAAACCGAACAATGATAAAATTTGATGAAAATATTTTCAATTAATTTTCTCTGTCCTCTCATCAATTGTTAGCCTACTGCCATCGTTTAGACGTTTGTGTGAATTACGAATTAATCATTCATTAAAAATTTAAAAAAAATAGATCTACGATTTGATAACTCGCAACGGGCTGCCTACCCTGACGGGTGTAGGGGGCTCGTGATCCACGCTGGAAATTCCCCTTTAATATCGATCATCCTGAATAAAGGGTTTGGGAGGGAGAAAGATTTTAGCTTCTGGATGGGAACCTGATTCCGTACCTCTCTCCCACCTGCCAACCTCCCAACGAGAGGACTGATTGATTTGTTTGGCTGTTTTGCTAAATGAGGACTAACGATATTGGGACTTACTGTTTAAGCGTTCTACCATTTGGTCGTTGTTCGGCAACGAAGCTCACAGGGAAAAGATCAAGAGTATCCCGCCTTAGGTGGATCGACATTCTAGAGAAAGAACTAAGGATTCTAAAAGTGGAGAACTGGAGGTTGATTGATTATGGAAGGCAAAGTCTGCAGAGAACTATTCAAAAAGGACAGGGCACGTCCTGGGGTGACGTGCCAATGAAGAAAGAAAAAGCAGTATTAAAAAACGATATATCTGGAATATCTAATAACTCTCAACCTTAAGCCTTACACCCGTCAGGGTGCAAGGCCTTCGTGATGACACAATGAAGACTCCCCTCAAAATTGATTTTCTTCTCCAGCAGGTAGTGGGATTTTGCTTCAAAAGGTTTCTATTTCAGTACCTATATCCTATTTTGTAGGTTAGTGTCTGACATGTAGCCCAGTTAATTTTTAAAAAAGTGAAGTATCCACAAGGAAAACACTTCATGCTTACAAACTAGCCCTTATCACTACCTTAATGAACAAGTAACAAAACCCAGATCAACTATATACTTTAAGCAGTACTCCCCAAACTTTGACTACTTCAAATGAACTATTTTACCCATATATTGTATTTGTATTTTGTTAGTAACTTCACATTGCGTGTTGAAGATGCCCTACTTATCAGGACAGTTGAACAGGGCCGTAATACATCCTTTAGCACCCGTGGAGGGGGGGGGGGAAAAAAGGTCTGCGACTTTACCACCAAATATAGTGATAAAATACATAAACATATTTTATATATACATATATAGTCAAAATGAACTCAAAATATTTTGTTAATGCTTAAAATGTTCCTAGAATATTAATATTAATTTTTTTTAATTTTTCATTCTATTTTTCACTTAAAATTTTTTTGAAAGCTTTGGGGGAATTATTTTGCAGATAAATTGAATAGTTTATTTGAGGGGACTATTTTTTATTTAGACGTTGAATTTTCGTAAAAAAAAAATGGCGAATTTCTAAATATATATTTAGTTTTAATATAATAGCTTTAATAAATTCAAAATTTAAAAGAAATACCCGGAATTATATTAAGGTATATTAGGAGTGTTTGGTAAACATTTTGTAAGAATCTATAATAGGTTTAATCTCTAGAAGCCTTTTAACCCCTTAACACATTTGACCGTGTCTGACACGGGCAAAATTCAAATTAAACATGTAATCAAATCGTTTGCACTTTGTTTGTATAACAATTTGTTATATACTTTTTACCCTTTCCCCGCTCCCTAGTCATCTCCAAAACTGAAATTGCAAAAAATAACTTACATCGTACATATATATCCCTTTTCTGTGAAGAAAATATGTCATTTTATAAATTTTTCTAAACCAAACTCGTGCTTTAAGGGGTTAAAAATAAGAAAATTTATTAAAAAAAATTTTAAACACGTTGGATTTTATAATAAGAATTTTTTTTCAACTTTTCCTTATTTCTAATTGGAGCGAATTGTCCTCTTTCGGACCCCCTTTTTTTTCACGGTATGTCGCCCTAAGACTGATGTGCCGGTGGCAAATGCCACCTTTGCCAAGACCTCGTTACGGCCCTGCAGTTGAAGAATGAGATTCTGATGCCTTGCATCCCTGAGAGGTGACACCTACAACAGTTTGAAGAGTTTAGTGAGTAGGGTACGGTCACAGAAAAAAGGACCTGTGGTACTTGTGCTCCAGATTTTTACATAAGTTCTGAGTATGATGTCTGCAGTGTTTATGCTGTTAACATATTATTTCTGTCCTTATATGTTTAATTGTTTTCTGTGTTGTTTCATCAATTCAGTCTGTTACTAATTTATGTCTAACAATATCCCTAGACTAAAGCAAAACTATGTACTACCAATCTCGCATATAAATTAATTTCCTCAAACTCCAAATCCTTAATTACTACATCTCTTCTCGAAATACAATTTTTTTAATCAGTAAATTTGAATTTAATGAGCATGTAACGCAACACAAATAAAACACAAAAAGAAAGCATTGAAGTGTTTATTACAAAATAGCACAACACACAGCTTCTCCATCTTACACTTTCAATTTTCTTATACATTTTTTCATCCTACTTATGAAACATTCGCATTTGTGTGTGTGATTTGATGATGATGATGGTACAGCGAACAACAGTCATCTAAGAGGAAACAAGTAATATCAAAATGTGGAAAGTGAAATTGCATCTTTGTTCCCTTGCAGAAATATCAACATCTTTGTTATTAAAAGCTTAAAGAAATAGCATCATCTATTTGAAACAGTCTTCACAGGGATTAAGTGTCTCAGATCTGGCAAAATAAGAGCAGAGTGATGGGCCAATCTTTATTCACTTTCATTCACTGGTACTCAATGTACAGCAAGAAACTACTCATTAGATTGTTAAAAAATAATACAAAACAAACAATCACTGGTACAAGTTCTATTAAAAAAAAGTGTTTTCTTGATTTCCAGACTTGTTATAAAACAGTCTCATACATGTACAAATTCAATGTTTTACGGTCAACATTACTTAGTTTTGAGAGGAACTTAGTAAAACTTTCTTTCATAAAGTCAGAGAAATTGACCTAAGCACACTTCTGGACTCAAAGAACCTTATACTATACCTGGATTGCGATAGTAAAGTATTAGCCAAGACTGTGCTAACATTAGCATCATCAAGTATTTAGTTACAGATTCAGTCATTGACAGTAAATGAATAGCTATATGAAAACATATTTAAATTATTTAAAAAAAAACTCAAATCACTTTAAGTAAGTTACATTAACAATATTTTTAAATAGGACTTTTAACAGCGTATGTACAGAATTTTGAAGACTTCAAACAATAAATTTATGAAGTAAATTTTTTATTTTACATGATATATTAATCTGTAGTTTTTACATTAAAATTTTACAGTCAAAACATAAAAAGATAAGCTTAGTACTGACTATGTTCACAGTATTATTACAGATGTGTAATATATATCTGTGATAATACACAGTAAGTATATATACACACATTTAAAAAAAAAAAAGCACAATTTTCTCTAACGAGTTAGCGCATGGCATGTTCTTCTAAAAACACTTTATTTCTTAACTTTACCCAACAATGCAAAAGTTATCTATGAAAATAAACCAAATGGTGGTAATCACAAAGTAGTTTTCATAGAAATAATTTTTTTCCTCTACTTTTATAAAATAAGCATTATTGAAAAAAATATTTAATTTTTTTAATAAATAATGAAATTTAATTTTAGTAGTTTTCATAAAAACTACAATAAAAATTTAAATATTAAACAATTAAAATTGCACTATTAGGGTTTGCCCTCAATTTTTATTATTTTAAGTAAAGTAGCAGCAAAAGCATAAATTCCAAATGGTACAGGAACTGTACCATTTAAAATTTATACTACTTTACCAGAATAATAAATACAAAATGAATAGTAAGTTTATACTCTGTTACACTACAGTATTTTCTGCCCCCACCTCTTTCAAACAAATAAAAACAAGCAGGATTTTTTTTTTAATGTCTGCAATGAATCACTGTAAAAAATAACCATTCATATTCAGAATTTTAACTACAATTCATAGTAAACGTATCTACTACGTCAGAATCCAATTATTTTTAATTCACCTACATTAAACTGTCGAATTTCTTTACATACGCATTTGAACAAAAAAACAAGTCTGTAAAACCAAAAGCACACTTTTACAGTAGGAAAGTAAAACTTGCATTAAATAAATAAGATCAAACCATAAATAAATTTTAACTAAGAGTATTGCAAGATTTATTTAGTTCTCAGAAGCGCCCTAAAACTCAATGTAGAAATACAATTTGATATAAAATTTTGTACTAACAACAATTGCCAAATTTCTCTTTAAAAAGTACAAAATATAAAGGCTAAAAAAATTATCCTTCAAGATTAAATTGCATCACAACCAGATTAAAAATGATAGTAAAATTAAATTAGAAGAATATTATCTAGGTCTCAGTGCTCAAATACATTAAAGCTATATCAACCAACAATTTTAACCAGGTACTGATCTACAGGTAAGCAAATATTTCAGGAACATTCTAATTACTTAGGAAAGCCCAGATAAAAAATAAAATGCTTGTAATGAAACATTTTAAAGGCTAATATATTCAATTTTTTTTCAAGCTGTTTAAAATTTTGATTAAAGCAAGTCTTCGGTGTGATCAAAGAAAAGATTTTAAAGATGGAACACAAACTAAATGAATGTCTGATAAATAATGGCAATAATTAAAAAACACCCGTAATATATAGATTACATCCACGCTGTGAAGACTTCATCCTGACTACATACTTCGAACTAACTGATATGTTGAAATGAAAATCATACAATTTACTCTTTAATTTTACATACTAAAAAAAAAAAACTATCACAAAGAGAACTTTGAAATAAAATGCATTTGCTTTCTTTAAAAAATCTGGCAAAACTTAATTGTTTTAAATATTTACTTAATACTTATAGAATTTAACTTTATATTCACAGCTAAAAATTTATCTACATTATTCACTTAAAAAAAATTATGTTGATTTTGATCAAGCAGTAATCCTTAGTTAAAAAAATACACAAAAAAAAAATTCTTTATAGAACACTAATATTAACCCTGTGACACAAGTAAAAGAATAATGTAGATGTGATGCAGCACAAAAATTTATGCAATTTTAAAATCCGTCAACAATTTTAAAATCTAGTTTATACAAAAATTTTTTTTTGTATTTCTAGAGAGGTTCCAATTTTTATATGCAACAATTAAATTTAGATAAACCTGAGTTTCTCTACAGCCACGATATATCACACTTTCATATGAACAACTAGCAAATATTACTTTGGCCAATTAGCTAAGTTTTAGTACAGTAACTGTTGTGCCAGCAATCAATGTAATAAAGTAATTTTAAAAAAATTGTCTAAAAAATTATAAGGGCTTACAATTAGTAAAACTTATAGCAAGACCATACAACAAACTAATTCAACATTTCAGTAGCTAAATGTTGCATTTCATATGAATATTTTTTTCTATTAAATTGGCCTTTTTTAGCTCCTTTTATAGATTATATGAAAATATCTTAGTTCAGGTTTAGGAAACTAGGGCTTTAGAATGCTCATAAAAGTTCAAATGTCATGTGAATTCCAACTGCAACAACAAAAAAAATATGCACAGAAAAAAAGTCTCTTAACAGAAGTGGACCACTGTGAGTCTAAATGAAATTTCTAGGTGAAAATTCTTGCAACTCGCAGACTGAAAAACTGTACACTACTGCAAGTTGAGGATACATTTCTCAAACAAGCTGCCCATGTGATGAAATCAGTCTTTACTAACTTTACAACCAACTTGCAAGCTGATTCCAGACAATAAAATCATAGGGAACAACTCGATTTTAAAGTTTGTTCTTTTGCTATTGTTCCTTTCTACAGAACACAAGTCTGAATCACACACAGCACACACAAGTAGAAAACAAATGTCTGTTTCCTCATGCCAGAAGTAGAGTTTGATGCTGGTGACTCAATGCATGGAAATTTTTATTGGTTTTATTAGCTGACCAATCTGCATATTGTAGGAATGTTTCCACCACGATCACCTTATGAGGAATGGTATTTTAATAGATAACTTCATAGACTGTGGCCTTCTTGTCTCCAGAACCAGTAACAATGTACTTGTCATCTGATGATATATCGCAACTTAGAACTGAAGATGACTCTTTGGACTGAAAAAGAGAAAGATTATTAAGTATCTGTATTTTGTGTAATAAATAAAAATAACAATAAAATTCTGTCTATTATATTATACAGACCAAAGCTATATAATATAATAGACAATTATATAATATATACAAGATCATTTCTTTACACTAAAACATATTTGGGAATTTAAGTTGTGCCTTATTCTAAAGCAGGTGTATAGTGAGAAATTTTAAATTGGAGGAAAGAAGTTCTACTTCAACTTATCACAAATTTAATACAGCTGTCCTTTCCCATATAATATACGTTAATAGCAATTCTTATTGCGAGTTAAATATCCCCATACTTTCCCCCCTCACTACATCATTGCTCTCAATGTATTGTTTAAAAAATGTCTATCTTTAACTTAGCAGTGACACAAACCAATTACATCTTAATGTCACAAATGGGAGACTTCTAATTGACCTTGGATGACTCACCTCTTGGTTTGGTTTTGGAGTGCTACCTTCCACTTTTTGCAACACGATGGCTAATGAGACCGGGACCTACTGCTTAAAACTGATTCCGAACGGCTATGAGCATCCATGCCATAGTGGGATTCGAACCCCCGAACTCCGCTTCCGAAGGCCAGCACCCTAACCATTAGGCCATCGTTCAGCAATTCACCTCTTACTCAGTAAAATTACAAGTCATTTTTGCATTTTTTTTCCCAACATTTCCTTGACTTTTACATAAGATATTGGTTTTTGTGACCATGGTCTAAATGGTTTTCTATGATAATTACTCCCCTAATATCCTGTTTCCAAGAATGTCTCTTCAGGGATACTTGCATGCTTGAAGTGAATAGTGGTCAATCTGTAGCCAGTAAACATGTTAGAAACTATAATCATCGTATAACTTAGTTAAAAAATAACTTTAGAAAACTAAATGAAAATAATTTTATTGGGTAAAACTGAATCGTAAATTTTAACTGTTAGCAGTAGCAAATCAACCAATATGCAAGCACTAGTCTTTTTTAAATTGAATATAAATGGGAGGACAGATGTTTATAATAATGATATCATCCAATTTCAGCTCTGTGTATATATATGCACATGTATTAAGGAAAAATGAGTGTAGTTACGAGTTTGATTTAAATTGTTTGGATTACTCATGTTTACAAGCAATTGGCTTCTATACATCATTAGATGGTTGCTACATTAATGCTAACATGGCTTAAAATTAATTCCAAACAACTATAAAAATTCATGTCAGTACTCGTATTTAAGACCATGAACTGCTGCACCCAACCTGTTTGGCCATCCTCTAGAACTAACTTAAAGATAAAATAATGAATGAAACCTCATACTACTCAATTTAGATACTTCTGAACAAACCAGTAAATGTGAAATTTAAGCTTTCATATCACCACAAACTCAGCTGCTTTTTGTAACCATTACAAGTTTACTGGCAAGGAAGTTTCTAGCCATTTGAAAACAGATTTAGAAAGGAGGTCTCAGGTCTTGTACATCATAAAAGTAGACCAAACTCAACAATGAAAACTTTAGATACATATAAGTGTTACAATAAAGATAGGCAGCAAGAAATCTAATAGAAACACACAGTTTAAAATGAAGCAATCCAAGATAAACCTAGTTGGTACATGATCAACTGTACAAATTGAACCTATACAAAAACCTTTTTGATGCATTAACAAATGCGTGACCAAGCTGGTATGATTGCCATTTTTTAAATTTCAAACAATATAAATTATAGAAAGAATATAAAGTAAGAAATCTACTAATTATGACAAGTTTCTAAAAATATAAAATGGTTTGCGAAACTAGTTTAAAACTATTCAGATATATGAACTATTTAATTGCCTTTACTACCATGAGCTATTGCTTAAAGCCAATTCTGAACAACTCTGAACACCCATGCCATTAGTGGGATTCAAATCTACAGCCTTAAAAAGATTTACACCTGCTCCCTCAGCAATTAAAAAATATTTTAATGAACATATGGCTGTTTGTATATCCGACATATTTAATGATTATAACAGAAAAATTTAATTGAAACCTATTCACTATTATATTAGTTCATTTAAACTAGGTATATTATTAAAAATTTACAAGAAATACGAAAAAAGTCAACATATAGTAAAAAAAATTATTTTTAAAAATTATGGCTTTAATACATATTGCATGATTTAAAAAGTATTAAAAATAACTTGATATCTAGCAAGTATAACTTTGTTTTACAGTAGGTGGACTTAATACTATTCAGCTTTTATTATATTAGATAATCAAGTCTGATAAGTCATTGGTATCAATTCTATGGTATATCTTATGGAAGTAGGAGATTATACAATTATCCCTATAATCGTGTATGCTATGGTTATGGCTAAAGTAAGACCAAAATCTTTCTAACAGGTTGCAAATTGAATACAGTCTATGCTGTTTAAAGCCTGAAAGTTTTATGTGTTGTACAACGAAAATGGAGAATGAAATTAGACATATTACCAGTCCTTTAAAAATAGGCAGAAAAAATTACCTTTATCCATAAACAAGAACTGTCTTAATACTAGTGCACGAGTAAAAGATGTAGTTCAATACTAGCAACTGCTAACAGTGCCAGCAAAGCTTCTCGTTTTTGCATTATTTATGAATAGAAATGTTAAGGTACATTATACCCACCCCCATCTCTTAAAAAAAAAAAGACAACACGTTGCAAAATGACCTGTGGTAATGTCGAATTTAACAAAAATGCCATTAAAATAAAGATTATGAAATTGTGTTTCAATCTGCCAGTTATAAAGTTCTTATAGTATTAAATAATAACTCCAATTTACCAGCTGATTAATAAGAATTTCCTTTTAAATCTAGCCTTTTTTTTTAAGTCAACAAAGCAATAAAAGCATAAAATGGTACAATTTGGCAGGTATATGCCAATTCTTTTACAAGCAAAAAATATAATCATCCAGCAGATCAATTTAAATGCTTCTACTAGAAAGAAATCTTAAGGTCTTAATATCTATCAGAAAATTTTATAAAGCAATAAAGTCAGAGCTTATTTTCTCCTATATTGAGTAAAATACTTTGTAATAAACATGGTTAAAATTACAGTAAAAATTAAGTAAAAATTAAATTATTACAACAATAATGTGTAATAATTCTTCAGAAATTTTAATAATTGAATTTCAAATATTTTTTTTTAATTTGTCAATATTGTGTAATTTCCTATACAGGGTAACTTTTCTTTAGTGGATAAGAAAATGCCAGTGAGCATCAAGTATTATTCATTTCATATAACATGGAGACAGACATCTGCTTAAACACTAAATATATAACTTTAATTACCTGGAAGATACTTGCACCGTAGGGTGTGCGCCATGCATTTAGGAGGTTGTCTTTACCAGTTGAAACAAACCACTTGCCACAGGAAGCAAACTTAAGGGATAGAACACAACTTTCATGAAGGTGAAGCTGGTACTTGTCTGTTTTAGTACAATGCAACACCTCCACATTGCTACTTTCCATACTGAAAAAAAATTAAAGAAATAAGATGTTACATCTCTATCCCTTAATAACAAACAAATTTGCAAAAAAAAAAAACAGATTTAAAAAAACAAACATATGCTACTTACCCTACAGCTAGCCATTCACCCGTAGGACAATACCCTAATGAGAAAATTTGAGAACTAAAATCATGCTGTTGCAACTGCCTGCCCTGTAATGAAAAAAAGAGCTATGAGAGAGAGAAAAATTAATGAGCAATATTAGTGATGTATTTAATATAAATAATTTTAGGTTAAAATAAATATTAAATATTAAAACACAATACTTGGTGCTTTTACATAAATATATATACACACACTCGCACGCACACATACTCATGTAGAATATTAAAAACTATCCAAATAATTCACTAAATTATATCTCCAAATTTTAATTTCTATTTTGTAATGAAAATGGAACCTTGATTTGGAGAGTATAATAATTTAAATCTTTAAAGGACAAAATTATTTACATGCATTATTTTTTTTTATATATATACCTGTCTCGGGGACATGAATAACATCATTTCCATATTCTTTAATCTGTCTTAAAAGAATTGCACTAATCACTGTTAGTTTAACCTCTTATCAACCTGATTTTTAAAAAGTGAAGGGTTTGGGCTGTTTCAGAAATAACGATTTAATTTAATTCACATGCAATTCTGTAGGATAATTTTTGAGATGATAGAAGATAGCTACTTTCAACTATACGCTCACATTCAGAAGGGAAAATATTTGTATTTGTTTCCTAATTTTAACAATGAAATTGAAGTACTCTTCAGTACCAGAGTTCACACGTTTGAATCCCACAGCTGGCACTTGTCATAATAATTCAGAATCAGCTTTAAGCAGTAGGTCCTGGTCTAATTAGTCCTTATATGACAAAAAAGTAGACTGTAGCACTCTAAACCAACCATAAAATTGGAAGTTAAAAAAAAAAATAGCCTACAACTGTTTTCTTGGGTTTTTAGGTGATTCTAATGTTTAGTCAAAAGATGGGAACTTGTTAATTCTATCCCCAAGAAAATTTGGTACATAATAGATTATATTTTTCATGAAAATACATGTCTAAATTTCCCGACTTATGTGTGTCTGAAAAAACATGTTCACATCTTATTACATATATATGTCTGTGTGAACAGTTTTAAAAGCATTTTCATTTACTTATGATGAAAATATTCATTAGTTTCAAACTGTATTATGCATCCCCCCCCCTCTAAAAAACATGCTTACCTTTAATACTCATTTTTAATACATGAAAAGAAATTTCTAATTAAATAAAATTCTGTTTTAAAACTACAGCCAATCTTTTGTAATAAGAGAACTAATTCGACAAAGGTCTACAGCTTAAGGCTGGTTCTGAATGGCTGAAAATCCATACCTAAAGCGATATTCAAAATTACTAACTTCTGTATAAGAAGGAAGCCCTTTGGGCCAATTTTTCATGCTATAACTACACAGTAATCATTTAAAAGAACATTAAACATGTGTTGAAGAGGAAGCTAGATTAGGGTTGAAAAAGAGAGACTGTTTGATTTGGACTAATACAGCCTACTGTTTTGCAACATGCGGGCCAATGAAATTGGGTGAAGCCGAACAGCTACGAATGTCTATGCCATCAGCCAGATTCAAACCAGCAAACTTGAGTACTGAAGAGTACCACCTTACCCATTTGGTCATTGTTCAGCAAACATGAGATATAGAAATCAATAAAGGAGATGAACTTGATAAATAATTTTGTTTTGCTTTTATAGATATTTTTTTTAAATGTTTAATGATATAAAACGACTGATAAAAAGAAATGTACCCCAGTCTCCATTATGTTTATAAATAATTACCATATGAAAAACAACTTTACTATATTCATTAACTATCTTAACATGCAAGGCAATTACTAAAGATGTTAACTTTAATAAATTTCAAATTTTTGAGCAATTACCATTCAGAACAACACACCAGCATAGAAAGATTTACTATATTATTTTAAAGTAGTGAAAAAAAATTATCCATGATGAACTTATCAAGTATTTTCTTATGCAAAAGTATATAATTAACATATATTCAGCTGACACATAACTACATTACTGCCTATTAAACTTTAAAAATGTAGCATGAAGAGTAAAAGGAAACTAACAATTTATTAGTGCAGCAATTGAGAATTCTATGAAAATACATTAAACATATGACTGGAGTAAATTACCTCGCGCAAATCCCAAGATCGCACAGTATTATCCAGTCCACCTGTCCATAACTTCGTGCCATCGCTGGATATATCGATGCAACTGGCCCCATCAGTATGACCTTGGAACTGCCTATAATAAAAAAACAATCTATTATGAATTTTTATAAATTTCAATGCAATAAAATCTGCTTACAAAATTTTAAACAATCAGCTAAAAAGCAAAAATTAACTAAAATATATTGTGAAACATATCTATAGTAATTAGTTATTTGCAAAAATTGGAAATAAATGTTACAAGTTAGTATTGAGTAATATGAATTTTAAATTTCCTATTAAAAACTTTATTGCTAACTTCAAATATTAAAAATCAATATTTAAAGTTTTAAAATTATTTTCAATTTATTCTCTTTATTTTATTTATATATATATATAAAGAAAAAAACTTTTCACAGCAAATTGATGGTTGATCTACATGTCTAATAATAAATTATAACAAATCAATAAAATTAACACTTTAATATATTGCAATAAAATTTTCTCCCATAACTATAACATAACCTATTGCTTTTAATGTCTAGAATTATCTATATATAAATGAAAAGAGCACAAATATATATAATAATACAATAAAAGTAAATTGTCCTGGTTAATGACCTTACCTGACTAGTGTTTGATTATGTAGATCCCATACTGCTATATTACCATCACTACAACAACTGAAACACACTTTGGAGTCTGGGCTAATCGCTAATGCATAACAGGCTGGTGCACTTGAAGTTAATTCTGCTTTGA
This sequence comes from Pardosa pseudoannulata, assembly GCA_032207245.1. Taxonomy (NCBI): domain Eukaryota; kingdom Metazoa; phylum Arthropoda; class Arachnida; order Araneae; family Lycosidae; genus Pardosa; species Pardosa pseudoannulata. The sequence continues at coordinate 17,178,739 of CM063505.1, forward strand.
TTCGAGGTGTAGGCTATAATGCATAAAAACAAAATGTCAGATTTTATATGAAAATAATACAAATAAAGTAGATGAAATAATTTTTAATACAATATAAATAAAAAATTCTAAAACATTAACATTTATTACTGAAAGATACTATTATACTGGTTAAGTTTATAATTATATAAACTTAAGATGTAATAATAGCTTTCTGAAGTTATCACTAATGATTATTCACAAACAGTTGCAGAATATGAAACTAAAGTTACTTAACACTAAATCTACCATGAGGGGTCAAATGACCTCATTTTTCGTTATTTTTGCCCTTATAAAAAAATGCCCGGCAGTTTTAGTGTTAAAAATTAACATTTTTTTTTCAACAGAAAATTAATAAAAAAAATTTGCAATACAATAGCTTAAAATTAGCACACATAGGACGATTAAATACATAAAAGATACCTGGGCAATCCTTCACTAATTTCGCTTTAGATTAAAAAAAGTCAATATTTGGATGCTATATATATAATCATTTAACTATTTTTAAATTTATAAGAATATTTAAAAACAAAAACTTTATAATTTCCTTTAAACAATTCAGCCATTAATGAAAATTAATATTTGAAAATAATTTTAACTGAGTATCAGTTACCATATTTAAGATATACTTACAGCAGCTAAATCCCATATTGATATAGTGCTAGCTTCACCTCCGACGATTAATGTTCGACCATCGGGTAATAGTTTACAAGACCTGATGTAGTTATCACGTTGCTGGAAATAAAAATGAAGAGTTTAAAAACTTTTTAAAAGAAATAAAATAAGGCATATAATGTTATGCTAAAAAATAATAAAAGAACTAAATTATTTAAGAGTGGCGAATAAATAGTTCTCTTCAACATAGTATATAATTAAGTATAATTTGAAACACGGTATTAGTAAAAATTGCAGAAATATGTTTGAATCAAATCTACTGGTCTATAGAAATAAGGAGTTAAAAAAAAAAAAAATCTCTCAAAACTGAATGTCATTCAAATAGTATTTCAACATTTCCATTTAAAAAATTTTTCTTAAATAAAACTAGACAGAGTTATAAAAAAAAATTATAGATAGAAAATGGGCTGATTTTGACAGTAATTAGCCTTCAATTCATTTAACTTTTAGAAGTAAATTCATTCTGGTCCACTCTGCTACCTTATGACAGAAAAAAATTCACTTCAATAAGATGGACAAATTGTTTTTTTTTACAGACAAAATAAAACATAAATTAACTTTACTCATGCAAGATGTTACTATTAGTGGATATTAATAGATTTGATATTGTAAAGATGCCTAAAGACAAAATATAACTTGGAAAATAATCTTTATAAATTTAGCACTTAAAAATCTCAATTCTTCATTTCCTCACTTTGTTTAAAAATTATTTTCCTGCTTCGTCAATAACTGACAAGCTAGTGAAAATAAAGATTATAAAGTCAAGACTTTTAAAAATATACTTACTAAACAGTCTAACTGTGACACTGGACTTTTTGTACCTGGCTGACTGATATCCCATACTTTAACACAACCCTAGGAAAGAAGGTGTAAGAAAGGATTTTTAAATCAAAATGTCATAATACAGAATTAAAATTTAATGAAATTTTAAAAACTGCTCAAAACTTACCTTTCCACCAGTATACACATATTTGGTAGGATTAGAAATTGTCACTGCACAAACAACTTCCCCGTGGCTTAAAGTATTTATTTGTCGTGCATGCCTAGGAATTCCAGAACCTACGAGGGCATCTGGGGGGAATGGTACTGGCTGCATTTGACCATCAGCACTCACGTGGAAGGAGTATGCACTATAACAAACATTTCAATGAACTTTTAATACATATTTAAAACTATAAATTATTGTTTATTAAACAAAATTTCTCTAAATTTTCAGTTTTAAAAAAATAAACAGTTACAATCTTAAGAATATACAAAATTTTCAACTGAAGTATTCAGAAAATAAATATAAAATCTGTATTTGAAATGTTTTAATGATTTTTTTTCTTGTGTTACAATTTGAATCAACCAAATGCAAAGACACTTTGTTGTAATTTTTTCCCCAGAAATATTTACAAAACCCTTTCATTACTAATTATACTTATGCTAACACTGATGATAAATAATGAATTTAGATGTTTATATAGAATGAGAGCTAAAGCAATCGTACTTTTTTTATATACTGCACACAGAATTTAATAGTGTTTTAACTAGGAACCTAAGTGTGTAAACTTCAGCTGTAGGCATAATTAATACGTAATCAAATTGCGATTAAATTATATGAGTGTAAAGGGTCAAAATATTAAGTAGATTTTCTCTCCCATTCTCTTAACGCAATTTGTGCAAGGGCCCACTAAAAAGAATACAAGCAGAAAACCACTGCCTAAGAACAAAAGGGGACTGAATCGTTTCTTCTCGAACGCGCTGCTAAGTTTACTTAACGTTTGCCTTCGCTTCGATTATAAACTAATTGCTGCTGCCTGCCAGGAATAAAACTAAAGAGAAAGACTCGCTAAGTGAATTAATTGAAAATGCTAATCCTCGTTAAGGGCATTAAAGGGGGGAAGCATGTTTAACGCCTCCGGGCGCTTAGAAAACGTTCTATCTGAACTCTTTTCCTCTTTTCCCGCGTCAGGAACTCTTAATCAGCAAGTGCAGATAGGCAGAAGTTCATTAAAAGCGGCTCATTTGAACGATGACACAAAAGAAGTGGCGTTCCGTGCGGTATTCTGCTCAACCGAGCAGCGAATTCGGTTACTTATAGACACTAACAGCTGCTGACGAAGGGGGTAAGGAGGGGGGAGGGGCTAAATAAACAAAACTCCCGAACGTTATTTTTCTTTAATTTCTTTTGTAATGCAGATTAACTGCTTTTCTCGGGCTACAGAAAAATGCGCCCGTGCTTGAAAATTCCGCAGAAACAGAAATTAAGTTTTTAAGATACAATGCTGATTTCAGACAACTCTTCGTTTATAAGGAGAAATTTCAGATAAAAATCTAATATGTTCTGCAGATGAATGACGGACGCTATTGATAAAAGGATTTGTATGCATAGAAATCCCACTCTGTTTCCAAAACCGAAAATAAGGTCTTTCTAAGGACCAAAGTAACTTTTTATAAGAAGGACCTATTTGAAACACACGACTTAATAGCAAAGACCGTATTTTATGGGGAACACATTTTAAGAATTATCAGCCATACACGGTTTTTATTTTTATTTATTTTTTAAATATCAATAAATGCTTATATTTCGGTTTTAATTTTAAAAAATAAAAATATCTATAAAAAAGTATATAAGATAAATTATTTTACATAAACTTATTTAGAAAAAGGTACGCCTAAAGTCTTTTGGGTGACATCTATTAATAAATTGTGAACAAAATTATAAACAGTAACTTTCTGGAAATTCACCCGACGTAAGTTCGCAACACGCAAAATAAAATGTTGGACAAAATTGAAAATTAAAAATGAAAATTGTTACGTTTCCAATGTAATAATTGCTTTTTGATTACAGGAGATTTATTTCTTAGAATTAAATTTCACTGGTGACCTATTTCATGTTGAAACAACGTGAGATTGATTATCAACTAAATGGAACACACATCGTGTTACCACCCATCTAGCTCCACATCACACAGAGATTTTTAAAGTTGAGAGCCTAATATTAACATGTATTATATACATGAAGTAGTTTAAGTCATACACTTCAAATACACGAAGACGTTCATCTAATATTTATTTTAATAGATATGGGAAAGATATATGAGGGATTAAAGTCATTTCCAATAATCAATGACTTTTGCGTACGATTAACCACAATTTTAAAATAACGTAAAAATAAACTTAATATTTTTAAAGTTGTTTTAGATAACAGGAATACGTTTATTTAAATTTCATTTTAATAGACCAGGGAAAAATACACAATGTTAAAGTCCTATCCAATAATTGATTACTATTGTATGCGATTAACTACAATTTTAAAATAATGTAAAAAATAACCTTAGGATAAATTCACATTATACACTATTCGTTGCCTTGAGAGTGTTAGCCCAAATTAACAGAACTCAGCAATTCAACGCATAAATAAGGTATTATGCATTATTTGTTAAGTTTAGCAGTGAGCATTTACTGCCTTACGATTTTTCCCCTTCGTGAGTATTAAAACGCGTAAAATATATATACGTATAAAACAGCTGAAACTTTACTAAGGTCCAATTCGCAATCACTACTTCTTATTACTATCAGGCGATTCCGTACATGTGTTACTGGCTTCCTCTCGAAGATTATACTACGGGATAGAACAGCAAATTATCTAAGATGCTGTCTTTCTCTCTTTTAAAAACACGACCGAGAAAATATTTAATTTTGAATCCTTTGCAAGAAATTTAGCAAACTGTTTTAAACGCAAATAGGAACATTTAAAAAATAATAAAAGGAAAGGATAGCATCCTAGAAAATTTGCTGTTCAATGCTTAAAAACCGGGGAAAAAAATTAATGCAAGTTTGCCAGAGAGAATTTTATCCCCCCCCTTCCCATACATTACCATTGAGCAAGAGAAATCCAATAGAGTGAGAGCTTGCAAGATCAAGAACACAAAGAGAACGGGGAGTGACTATAAAATTAACATAATTCTTTGTGATTAACACAAATCTTGATTTTTCTTTAATTATGATTTACTTTTCATTATGATTTGTATTTCAGATAGTAGTAAATAGATTTTAGAACACCGAATTTTGGAGGCAGGTTAAAATTTCTTTACATATTTAATTTACTTAACCAATATTTAAGACGGATATAACGAAAACATAGCATTAATATATACATTTCACTTTTTTTTTTAATGTTCTAGGTAGAATTAAAGTTCTTATTTTTAGCATTTCAAGTCTTTATCATAAATTATATTTTCATCCAGAGTATTTTAAAAACTAGTCAAAATGAGTTTCTTTTGATGTTTTGAAAAAGAATATTTCTTTTACACGGAAGTTATTTATTTAACTCATTAAAGAAATAGGTAAATAGAATAACACAAGTCAAGGACTTACGGTTTTCCTCCAGATATGGCACTGAATGCAGGTCCACGCATTGACGGATGCGGATCATACCCAACCTAAAATAACAAGAGAAAAAAAATTCTCGTTTAAAACACAAAACTACAGGGGTTTTTTTTAAGTCATCTCACTATTAAATTCAAATGACAAAAATAAAATTTTATCGACTATACATTTCAAAATACTATCCATCTCATTTCATCCAAAAAGCTTGTTGAACTGATAGGTTACTAAGAGAAATTTTCATTGGCTGAGACCTGCGTTCCCATTACCCGTTTATTAAAAACAATTCATTTCGGATCGAGTCACGGCTGTACTGGGCCAAATAAAAATTGTTTTCTACGTCTAAACTTCCCGCTGTCTAGTTATTTTACTGTTATGAACTCACGAATTCATATATCCTTTTATATACCTCTAAGTGTTAATTTTCTTGCTTGTTTGTCATTTCATACTCATTGAAAGAAATCTGAGGATTAGCGGGCAAGTCACATAAAATTCTGTTGATCAAATAACATAAAAATGTAAGAAAAGAAGTAAAAAATTTGCTTCATCTATTACTCTTCTATCAGAAAAGCTTGCTGTTCTCAGATTGGCAACTTTAGAAATACTTTGGATTCTGAAACACTATTCTAACTCCTAACAAAATCATTTATTCTGAGTCGCCGTCGTGCAAGGACATCTCTTGAAAAAATAAAATTGAGTGTTGCGATATCTAAACTTTCGACTAACTAATTCATTCTTGTGTTATGAGCTTGAGAATTCATTCTCATTTAACCTTTCCACTTTTAGTTGTTAATTTCTCCCGCTCGTTGTCTTTTTGTTCACTGTTAGAAATATCAGAATTAGCGGGCTAAACCATAGAATCCTGTAGACCGATATCTTGATTCTTTTTCTAACCTTTCTACCTTCTAATCAATTTCTGTGTTACGAATTCACGAATCCATGCCCATAAATTCTTCCCACTTTTAGAAATTTTTCCTTTTTTTTTTCCCTCTCGTTGTTAGAAATCTCGGGATTAGCGGGATAGACCCATTGAATCCTGTTCACTGATAACCTAAAAAGATCCTGAAAACACTATACATAGGTAATACATTGAAACAGAAGGAAGAAATCAGGTAATATATATATATATATATATATATATATATATATATATATATATATATATATATATATATATATATATATATATATATATATATATATTGGGACAAAAAAGGATGAGAAAATCAACAGATTGAAAAGAATGTAACTTACTAGTGTCCTTGAATAGTTATTGAGTGCTGGAGACATATTGCCATGGACTCCCTGAGAAAATGCTGCTGCACTAGAGCTCAGGTCGGCTGGAAGACCAGGATGGGCCCCAGCTAGACCATGCAGAGGATAAGGATAAGTAGGACCTAAAGTAAGAATTACATCAGATTATCATATATACCAACAAATCAGATTGTATCTATTTAGCATGCAACAAATCCATAACCCGATAAAACTATCCAAATAGAATAAAAACTTACCCAAAGGAGGAGCTTTGTGAGATTTAATTCCACTAGATCCAGGCGTACTGCCACCAGAACTAGTGGGAGTAACAGATTTGGGAACTGGAGTGGTTGATTTTTCATTCTAAAGAAGGAAAAATGCATTTAATTTTCACAACGCCATTTAAAAGTTTCATTTATATTTTTTCATGCAAAATCAGTGTAAATAATGAATAAAATGTTTCAAGTACTAAATATGATCAATACACCACATTAATTCTATAACGGAAGTTTTATGTTCAAGTAAATGGTTATGATTATTGGAACATAGTATACAAGGAGTCTAAAAAGTCACAGGATTCAGAAGCTGGGACATTTATTTAGAGCTGAGAATATCAACCCAATAAAATAGCTTACTTTTACCAAAGCTATGGGAACTAGAAATCATGAAAAACCACTATGATCGGTGGATTGACTGTTAAAAGCGACTTAATTTTATGTAAGTATGCCATATTTCGGAAGGGATCAAATGGCAGAAACTAACAGGGACGTCCTTGACTTGTAATGCACTTAGAAGTATTATGTTAATCACTGCTATACTTCTTCCAAGTGCCAAATCTACTGAATTCCAAAAGAAATTAACATTTGAACTGCATTAAACTTTTCTTAGCAGTAAAGTAATTCCAAAAAAAGTAATATTCTGCCAACACACATCAAACAGTGTATGCTAAGCAATATCTCATGACAATGTACTACTTAAAACTATAACTATGTTATGACTGTAAAAAAGCATTAAAATATCAAAATATTTTTTTTTATTTCTCTATTAAACAGAAATATAATTTTAAAGATCTATTAAATGTTTATCAAAAGTATTAACATCTCATGCTAAAGAATATTTATTCACCTGAATAATCGAATGAATAAATATTTCAATACTTTTCCTAAAACTCATAGATCACAGTGTTACGCTTTCATTCAAGCATAATCATTTGTAAATTCTATCTAAATAGTTTAATAAGCTGGAATTTAAACAAGTTACTTACATCTTTGTGTTTGGATGAAGGAGTGCTAGCATTGGACGAGATACTACTATGAGGGCTGTGAGGACCATGCTCTTTTTTTACTACTTTGTCAGTACCATTTTCTCGAGGACTAGGAGCTCCATTGGGAGGTCCAACTGAATCCTACATACAAAATAACACAGATTAATCAAATCATCCAAGATACAGTAATGAATTAAAATTTTTTTGTCCGGAATCCATGAAAGAAGGTGAATTAAGCTTGACTATACTTCTTTCAATGTGTTTTAAACCTCTCAGAGCTAATATTTGAAAATTCAACTAGCTATATAGATTAATTTAAGACACTTTATTTAAAAAAAAAAAAAAAGTTATGAGGTTTGTTTGATGAATTACTTAACCATCTGCCTGTCCTGTAATCACATATGATATACACATCTAATATTTTATAATGCTTGTATAAAACATGCAATACACAATAATATAAAATATAGTTCCTTGTATATCACACATAATGTATAGGAGAGAAAAAAAGATTAAGATTACAGTTAACAAGAATAAAATTTGATCTTTTCTCTTTTTGCAAACTAAATACACATGATAAAATTAAAATTTCAAAGTGCAAATCCTTCTTCAAATAATGTGAAACAATCTCACAAAAACTCTGGGGAAATGTTTACATAATGTACATTTATTCTCAGATGCTTCTGAAATATGAAATACTTCAATAGAAAGCAAAAACATGGATAAACACTTTACATTCAGCATTAAAATTAATTTAAATCAAATTTTCTACCACTATTGTATACTTTTTATATTGAACCAGAACTGTATTATTTTTAATGTAAAAAATTTATTTAAACATACATTAATATCTTTAAGTAATGTACATTCATACCAAGCACTTATATATTTATAATTTAAGACCTATGTACCTCTTATCATAAGCACAACTAATCTATTCCTTGACATGAATGAATCCATTAAAAATAATGTTTAGACAAAACCCATGTGAAAATGGATAAAGATTTTGTTAAGTGTTTTGACTTTCATTTTCACACAAATAAGTTGAATATAGCTTTCTTCAAAATCAAACTATACATATACATGTGCACAGACACACAATTACCTGCACACACAGAGAAAAAGCTGTGTTTTCAAACAAAAAGTATCAGAAAAATTCCCTCTTTAGAAAAAAAAATAGCAAAATAAGTATTAGTTAAAATTGGAGGAGAAAACCTCGTACTGAAATCCCTTTTGTAAATCCCTAAGTTTCAGTTCATGAATATTAACTTTAGAATAATAAAAAAAACCACACAATGGAATATTCTATAAAAATAAAATAAATGATTTTAACAGTTTTTCAAAAGATTAACTTCTTTCTTTAAAATAATCTAAAATACTTTGCATTTCCTTCATTTATTAACATAAAAATCAAATACTTAATTAGAACGCAGCTTGCAGAAACAACAGTTATGCTTAAATATTCTCCACAGTGCATAAAAACTTACAAGTCTTCTACGATGTTTTTATGAAGTAAATTATTCATATCTTTTAAATAATTTGTTCTCACATTGTTCAATCAAAACTAAGAAAAATACTAATGAAGAACAAAACATAGCACAGCAATTTTTATGATACAGACTTACAAGCTTTGAGAGCTTTATTAATTGAATATAAAATAATTTACCTCATTTGCAACATCTACTACTAGCTCTTGATCACTTTTTTCACCATCACTGTCCTAAAAAAACAAAGGGGGAAGACAACAAAATTTTCATCATGTCTTAATTTAGATATAGTTATTTTTTCCAAGCATCCACAGTTATACATTTTAATGACAAGGAAAACAATTTTGAAATCAAAATAGGGCACACATGGAAAAGGGCTAATTAAATCAAAGTTTTTTTTCTTTTTTTCCCTTTGACATTCTCCTTATTAACAGAAAAGCAAATTATACTTCTTGTTATGACAAAACTGACGAAGTGTTCTTCAACAATTAAGGTAGGGGGGGGAACCAGAAAAACTAAGAAAAAAATATTTATTCAGTGATTATGCATATAAAGAATATCATGACAAACCTAACAGCGAACTAAAATAAAAAAAATAATAATAAAGGTACCTTAATTCTGTTAAATTGGTGCATTTTTAATTAAATTGCTACCCCTTTTTTAATTACCTGAGAAAAATTGGAAATCCCTTCTAATTTATCTCAACAAAGATACTTTGCTACATCCTAATTACTTTTAGGGAACATTTAAGAAGGAGGATAAACAAAAGGAAACATCTGGCGGGATCTAATCAAACAAACTCTGGACAATGCTACAATTTAGGCTATTTCTTTAACACATGCAAAAGCAGATAATAATTAAATTATCAAATGAAATGTTTTATTGGAGATTTTTTTCCAATGTAATTAAGCTCCTTAATAAAGATTTTAATTAGTAACACTTTTTGCTCCTTTGTTAGAAGGTGCTAAAAAAGTCTAAAAAAGTGAAGTAATGAAGAATGCAAATAAACTTCTTCATCTCTTTTCGAAAGCATAATTAAAACAAAAAAAAGGGGGGGGGAACTGAAAAGAAAGTTAAGACTATACCACTAATTCCTGGCACAAAGTAACATAAAATAGAAAAATAAGAGACTCTTATTCAGTACTGTTTATAGGATGACACAAAAAATAATATAATTATTATTTCAATTTAATTAATTAAGACAATGAATGTCTCTCTCCAAGTTTAATTTAGTGAACAATAATTGTATTTTTTCAAATGAAAATTGAATTTGCTTTATTTTTTCCTAATTAATAGGCAGTTGGGATATTGACAAAAATAATTTTACACTGTCTTTTTTTTTTATTGAATCTCTTTAAATATAACAAACAATTTACTATTCTAAACAAGATTTAACTAAATTAGTTTTTTTTTTAAACATTCATGGAAAAGGTAGTAATAATAAGCATTCCTCATTTATGGTATATATTAAAGCAAAGTTTAAAATATAAATTGCATTTCATATCTTTTATAGAAGAAAATTGAAACTGAATTTAAGAAAAAAATATGGGAAATTTTAAAATAAAATTTAGTGATTAATTACATTAGTATCTCATTCAAAAAATTTTAAAAGCAAGACAAAAGATATTCAAAATATTTTAATTCATTAATTTTTTTTATTAAAAATAGCACAGGAGATTGAGCATGTAGATATGAATTATGAGTACATTTAAGTTGCCATTATTATGATTTGTAGTATCACTATTATAATACATTTCATTAATAAACAAATAATTTTAAACATTCTTGGTAGCAAACTGATATATATATTTGGAAATTAGTTCAAAAAAGTATATTAGTTTATGAACTAAGTATTTTAAAATAATTATTTCAATCATAAAATAAAGCAGACATCTTAACAGGGTTGGCATGATTTAAATCAGTTGATTTTTTTGAAAAAATCATTGATTTAAATCATTTTTTTTTTCACTTCTTTTAAAACCTATATTCCAAAGACAGGAGAATTGGGAATCAGTCAGCACAGTAATACCAATAAGTAAATAAGTCTAATAGATAGCATGTGCTTTCCAAGAATTTAAGGGTGTTGTTATCATAAAGTATGTAATAATGACATCAGTTGAGTTAAAATTAAAAAAATTCACCAGTATAAAAATAATAAATAGTTCATAAAATAGTGCCTTACTATGCTGAGTTTTTCATCCTTTTTCCTTTTCTTCATTTCATGTTCATCAGGTGATCGGGTCCGAAATTTCTCTCGGTCGTTTGGGGAGATAGAATTTCGCTGCGAAGATAAGTTTATTAAGTTTCTGTACTGAAAATAAACGCTAAACTACTATACATATTAAGTTAACCAATAGTTATCTAACTGAAAGGGGAAGGAGAAGCTAAAAACTGTAGAAAATAAGTAACCTAATTATGTAAAGGATACTTGATGATAATCACTTTTTTTTTATAAAATCATCCAAGGTATAAGTAAAATTTTTATATGTGTAAAAAAAAACAGCCACACAGACCGGCAAAAACATAATTACTCATTAAAAGGAAAATAAAATGGCGTGTAGAGTAGAGAATACTATAAACAAGACTAGATGCATTAAATTTCTAAAATTCTTTTAAATATGAAAGCTTAGAACAAAGTACTTCCAAGACACAGATTTAACTGCAATCATCTATATTTGTTTTATCTCGCTGGCAATATTGATGCTTACGTTTCTTTGGTTCTATTCGACATCGTTTACAATGATGACTGGAGCTGCCATTATTAATAGATGCTTACATAATATTCAGAAGATTAAATATTCCTCAAAGATTACGAAGATAAAAAATGCAAGGAATAATTATTTAAGGTATGTAAACTAATTGCTTTGTTATAAAATTGGAAGTCTTAGTTAAAAAAAATTCACATTTTATGCTGAACTGTATTTGATGTTACTTATCTTTTCAGGGTTAAGCGAACAAAGTTTACTTGAATTAAATGTTCTAATGTAAAATTCGATCACTCCATTTAGTTTCGTTTTGAAGCTTAATGCTGAACCGAATTAGAACTGTTTTGGTATAGGACCCATACATGATACATCGTACTGAAGACTTATTTTGTCTTCTAGCTGAACATCGTAATTGCGAACATCGAATGAACTACATAGAAAATTTTTCAAAATATACATTAAAAAATGATTATCGAATAAGGTAACGAGCATGAATTTTGTAGATCCAGAAATTATAGATAAATTTACACGGAAATTAAAAATTAAGCCAAATTTACAGATAATTTCCAAGAAAATTGTTGGAACAATCGACATTTTGCTTCTTGCAAGATTTTCGCCAACACAAAATATCGCCAATGGGATTTTATATTGAAGGTGTAACGTGAAATTAAAAGTTATTGCAACTTCGGTGTTTATTTCAACCAACATTTATATAGGAGCATCTCGCCGTCTGATTTTTAGCAACGAAACAAGTGAAATTAGCAACTTTTAAAAATTGACATCAGTAAAACTTTTAGTTTAAAACAAGGTAAGCTGATGCTTAGTGGCGTAAGTAATTGCAGTTAACAAAAGTTAATTGTGAATTTTTTCCTATCTCCCAAAATTTGTAATTAATAAAATCTTTATACATTCATTGTATATAATAAAACCTTAGTTAATTATTTTTTAAATTAAATTTGATTCTCGAAAGCACAAAATTAACTTATTTCAAACAGAATATCTATCAGCTAAGGTTTGGTTTAGAGCTCTAAGGTCTACATTTTTGCCACACGAGGACTGAGACCGGAACCTACTACTTAAAGCCGATTCCGAACGGCTACAAACATCCATGTCACAGTGAAATTCGAACCCCCGAACTCCGGTACCGATGATCAGCACCCTAACCATTCAGCTATCTATCAGATAAAAGCAGAGAGAGAGAGAGAGATCATTATACTGATTATTAATGCTGATTTTGATCATGCTTACTGGAATTTAAAAAAAAATATTTTCACTAACGGAAATCTTTATTTTTTAAAATCTTTCGCAATTAACTACTGGCATATATGCAAATAACGCACAATAACTAGGCAATCTGGCATTCGGTCACCGCTAGAACCTTGCCAGCTAAAATACGCAATTATGTCACTGAAGGATATCATGCATCTTTCTATCAATTATGTAAATTTCTGCTGGGAAAAAAAAATTAAATTTCTACAAATAACTGGTTTAAAAAACCCACTGTCCTTTTTTTCGAAATCTTTAATTTCACTTTTACGGTACAAAAAAAAAAAATAAATAAATAAATAAATAAATAAATAAAATAAATAAAAAAATTCTCGGTCTTTCCCTTAGTCCGTAAACTCAAACCAAAAACTGTATACGAATAATCTATAAAAATTAGCAGGTATTCAATTTATATACAATAATATCCAGAATAACCTGAATAAAATTCTTGATTTACTTTTATATTTTGATATTATAATCCCTAGTCACTACTACTGTTGCTATTTTTACTTGTCCCTCTATGAATATCCGTAAGAGCGAAAAAAATTAAACCAAAATCCATAATTTTCATGAATACGTTTTAAAGTTGGCAAACAAAGTGAAACATACCTCATGCTTAAGAAGTTTCTTATAAATTTGAAATCCCAGCACTTATAAAAACTGATTTAACAATATTTCGTCCTCGATTTTACAACGCTGAAAAGTAAAATCCTGCTCTTTTATAAGGTGAATCATAATCCTTTATCGCGCTTATTAAAGTGCTGAAAGCGAGGTAACTTCAAACCAAAGTTCAAAGTACATTCAACATTTTACCCCCCGAAAGGTTTTAGCAATTAGAAAATCTCGCCAATAGTGTGGTTATATTGAAACTGTAAAGTGAAATCGAAGTTATTACAACATAAATGTTTACTTGAAATAGTTATACTTTTATAATACCATTCCGTCATCTTGTTCTAGTAACGAAACAAGTGAAATCATAACCCTTTATAAAACGAATTATACCTAATGACTTACAAGTTTTTTTTAAACTTGAAATCACAGCACAAAGGTACTGAAACGAAACAGATTTAACAATATTTCGTCCTCTAATTTTTAGTGCTGAAACAAGTGAAATCTTACTCTTTTATATGGTGAATCATATCCCCTTATCACGCTTATTAAAGTCTCTGCTGAAAGCGGGGTAAACTGAAACCCAAGTTCAAAGTACCCTTTTCCCGAAAGCATACCATGTACATAACAAGCCCCGCAACGTCCACTTCTCATTTGCATGGCAGACTTTCATTTCAAAAGAGGCAGTGATCCACCTAAGAGAGGGGGGTTACAAACAGAAGGTCCACTGGAGCATGCCTAAAGCGATTAGGCTGTTTAAAAGGGGGAGGTAGGCCGCGACAGCTGCCTGGGCCTTTTATACAGAGAAGCCTGAGAGCACAATGAATGAACACGGTTCAGAAATCGCCTTTCAGGCTTAGTGCGGGGACGAGCTATAATTACGCGTGTATTAACGCCATGGAAAATACTGCCATTTTATAATTGGAAGTCGAGATTTCAAATCAAAGACTAATCGGGAAGAGGAATAATACACTTTTACTTTATCTTTAACCACATACACGCATAAAAAGTTAAATCATTTTTCATTCTACGGTTTATCAAAAGTAAATGCGGTCACTTTCCCCTAATCACCGTCTACTTTCAAGTTTGAAAACAACTTGACAGCTGGATATACATAACTGCGAAATTTAATTCTCCAACACTCGCCTTATACTTATATATGAGATTGGCTAAAAATGAAAAACGTGCAGCTTAATAAGTATTCTATCACCAACTATTTAAACATATTTTGTGTTTAGAGCTTGTAATAATTCACTCAAATATCCGAAAATAATTACACGCAATTGTTAAAATTCAATCGTGTATCTCGCAATTACAAATATGAGGCGAGCATTAATGCTCCCCCCCTACTTCTGTGAGTATATAAGTGTTAAAATCATAAAACTCTATAGGTCTATACACTACTACTAATGGCCAGTCAATAGCCGATGGATAGTGCGCTCGCTGCCTTTGATATGGTAATTTGTTGTTAATATGCAATACAATAAATAACCAACTCGTTATAAAGTAACCAAAAGTGCTTTGTTCGGTGAAATGCCTATAATTGAGGAACACGGTGAGAAATTAACTATGGGAGTTTTTTCCCATTTCAACTCTTATCTCAAAATTAGCACATTAATCCTTATAATATGTATACAGCAGTCCTTATGGAAGCCGCTACAACCCTTATTTCCCCATTCGCTACGTCACTACCTTAGTTACTTGTGGCTTATTCATATCACTAAAACCGCAAGGTAAACAAACTCTGTGGAAACTTTGATCTTCAGATTTGTACTCTCCTGTTCTATCCTGTCTTTCAATGCCAGAAACAATACATTTGAATTATAATCTGGCACAAAGTGCAAAGCTGTTCTAAATTACCATTAAATATCAAGTCCCAGTCTAATTAAACTCTTGAGTTGTAAAGAACTGACTGCAACCCTTTCTAACCCAACATACTACTCCTGTCGACTATCTTGATGCAAGGAGTTTTTGGCTTCGAAGACAAAGTTTGACAATATTTCCCTGTCAAATACCAATGTATGTCAAATTTCCCGAGCCAATGCTGATGGACTGGACCAGAAAAAGTTGACAAAGTTCGAAATGTGACAATTTCACTCTCTAAAAGATTACGCGAACTATCATAACTCTTTTTGCGATACAGTATGAATGTTTTCTACGTACCGAAATAAAGGTACGTCACACAGATGTTCGTCAACTACAGAACTACAGAAGTTTATTCCTCCCCCAGAAAAAAGCAGTACATGCACCCTTAAAATTTGCTTCACACCCACATCCTGTGCGCAGCATTTCTCACGCCCTATATCGCCCCTCGTAGAATGAAAGGTTACTTCTCACTGGGTGGCAGACGAGAACGTAAAAGAGGGGGTGGAGAGAGAAAGAGGGGAAGGAAAAAAGCCCCAAAAGAGAAAAGAACGTTTCCGGGCGTGTGCCCTCAGGAGGGGGAAGACTCAAGTGACGCAGACGATATCTGTCATCAAATCTCCTACTCTCTCCCCTCCTGCCAACTGTTGCTCCACACTCGAGTGGTCTCCCCGTTTTATGGTAAACATTAACGTTACACTATCGTTTTCGAAAGGGGGCAACAGATCCCCCAGTTAAAACAAAGCAGGTTTTCAGGCGCACTTCCGGGGGGCCCACGGTTAGGGTTAAGGGGGCGGTAAGGTTCAGTTCGGAGGAATAATGTTACACTTGTGGTAAACGCAAAGGATTGGATATCGTGTTGTAACAAGAGGAAAAGATCTTTTTTCTTTACTTTTCCCGACTAAAGAAAATGAAAACTTAAAATTATATATATATATATATATATATATATATATATATATATATATACATAGAGAGAGAGAGAGAGAGAGAGAGCCGGATAGTACTATAAACTTTTCCAAATTATGGAGGAACATGTATATCGTATCGTTATAATGTTATTGCTTATAATATTAGTTATAATTTAAATAAAAAATTATGCACATTAATTATTAGTCAATTATTCGTCAAATTTAAAACTATCAATTATGTATTTAACAAGACTAACCGGATAATTATTTTCCTGTAGCACATCATTTCGATTTTTAATATGCTTACACTGATTAACTTTCGAGCATAGTCTATTCTTAAAGAGCTGCTTGACAAAACTGCTTTTTAAGACAGAATTGTGATAGCAGGAACTGAAATCCATAAGTTAACAATTTCAAAACTATAATTAGATCTTTTAACAAACTAATAAAAAGGCAATTGCTGCAGGCTATTTATTTTAATATTTACTAGTAAAGAAGTTTACACATAAAGGATGAGTGCTACTGAACAATAATTAAGTTTAGGACAGAAGTTTCTATCTATGTTGACATTGCTTTTATGGAATAATTTTAAAGTACTGATATTTTAACCAAATTAACTTAATTATAATTATATTCTAGATATAATTTCTGGCGATCCTATACTTGACTACGAGAAGTAAATTTCTTCTTAGCTCAACTAATCTAATTCCTTTAAGTAACTTAGAGTCTCCACGTAGTCTACTCTTAACACCTAACTGTTTGGCTCCCTTGGCTCATAGCCTGCAAAGAAAAATGAAGACTTATTTTATAGGCATTAAAATTTTATTCGAATATCATTTTTCAATTTAGCCATTTTCTTTTCAATAAGAGAATCTACCCAACAGCAAATCACCAGTCCAGAAGATTTACCTTTTTTCTACTGGATCAGAATAGTAGAAAAATTGGGCACCAAATGAGGTACGGGGCCCGAGCCATATCGACAATTGTTAAGGTGAGAAGTACTCCTCAAGATGTGTATCATAAATGAAATATACATTTAATGGTACGAACAATTATAATAAACTAGTCTTAAAGAGAAATAAAATATTTAGTTAGCTTATAATTACAGTTAAAATAAAAATATAAAAAGAAAAAAAAAAAAAAATTTACACTTTGCAGTTACACTAATAGAAAAAATATTTTTGTGATTGTAAGCATCCAGGGTGGTTTTATTTATTTATTTATTTTTTTTTTTGGGGGGGGGGGGGTTTTTTGTATGCACAAATAATCAATGGCGAGTTAAAAATAGGAAAATGTTTACAGAAAAGATTTAAACAGAAGTATATCACAAATTAAAGGAGGTGAAGCAAGAGTCACTG
The DNA here is from genome assembly GCA_032207245.1 of Pardosa pseudoannulata. Lineage (NCBI taxonomy): Eukaryota > Metazoa > Arthropoda > Arachnida > Araneae > Lycosidae > Pardosa > Pardosa pseudoannulata. The sequence goes on from CM063505.1 coordinate 17,196,520, forward strand.
TGGCGCCATCTAGTGTCGGAGCGATCGTTAAGGGAAAATTTTAAATTTTAAAGATTTGTAATAAGAAATTTAGAAAGAACGAAAATAATTTACGAAAGCCTAGCAACATGATACCACCTACGATTTTCTACTGGAATTTGGCGTGATCGCATACAGTGTTATTTTACTCCCATATTCTTCTGCTTCACAAAGTGTTCGCTCTCTATTTTTAACTTTAATTTCTACCTTTAAATTCCAAACCTGACACTCATATATAAAGGATATCGTATGACCACAATGACAAATTCAACTGTAGCGAACATAAAGGGAAGAGGGGGAGAAACCAAAAAATTACCATCATTTCTTGTTCGAAAAGCAAATTCTGCTTCTGAAAGGCCCAATAATCGTTGATTCTTCCGCCGAAAGGGGAAGAAAAAAAATAAAATCAATGGAAAGGAATCGTTGTCGACTCTAAGCGAAAGCTTCTCAACAGAACTATTCCAGCCACTTAATCAGCAAACACACACACATCCATATAACGCACCCAATTGGAAATGGAAAAAAGTTTTCGGGAGAGCGAAGCGTGCGGTGTAAACAAAGATTAATCGTCATTAGTGGCGCGCGGTGCAACGAAGGAAAAGCTGTTATTAGTCTGTTTGACAAGCGCACCGAAGTATCGATCTCAGCAGGGTGGAAAAACAGCGGTAAGGGTAAATAATAAGAATTGCTAAGTCGATATCGATTAGCAGAATCGATAAACCAGTGATGTCGGGGTTTATTGTTATTGCTGTTTGGCAAAGTGTAATGCCTAAAACGATTTCGATTCAAAGTGAATGAAAGAGGAATATTAAGTGAGCAGTGTTTATTACGGGGAGTAAAGAAAAAGCAATTTTGTTATAATAATGTGTATTTAATATTTCTAATATACTTCTAACTCGGCTTCTTGCATGATGTAAATGCGGTGTCACTTTCAGGTACAAGACGTGCTGTTTGATCTACTGTCATTAGTGACGGTAGGTCAAAACGACATATGGCTAGATCAGATGATATCTATTCTTCTTTTTTTCTTTTTCGCTCGTGGTGACGCCATACTGCTTAACATAATTCCAAAGTGGAATTTATTAAAGATCAGTTTATATTCTTTAGATTAACAAAATGCTATTCAAGACGGGTAGAGACACTAAAGCACTATGTTTTATTTAAGAAAGTCTGTTCTTTATTTTTAACTGAGTAAAAATGCTTGCCTTGTGTGATACACGCACACACACACAAACAAATGCATTTAAGCTAGGGCCGTCCCCGATTCTAGTAAATGTAGAATGCTAAATGTTTAATCTTAGAACAACTTGAGAAACTTTCTCTCGCTTGCAAATAAACAATTCTGTGACAAGTAACATGTCAAGTAATGTTTTGTAAGGCGCAGTAAGAAGATTGGTAACTTGAGAGTTTGTGTAATATTAAACCCACTGAACTGCAAAAAGCAGGAAATCTAGAGTTTTATTCTGCAGAGTAAATCCAATAATAGAGTAAAGGTCAAAGAAAAGTATATTAAATAAACCTAGTGGAAGTGATGTTACAGAAGTTAGTAACATTAGAGATTTCAAGCCTCGCAGCTGACTAGGAGCAAAATTACTTAGAATTTGTTGCTATCAGATTCAAAAGATTTGCAAAGAGGTAAGAAATCAAATCTAACATTTTAAATAAATTCACGGAAAGAAATTTTGAATATCTAGAAATAAGGCATGCGTAAAAGATTTGCAGAGTTAATGGCAGGATACCTTATCAGCAGCTTCCCTTGCTACACACGAGACTTAGGATCGTATAAATCTTTATCACATTCACCGAATCGGAACACTGAATGCTTCTCAAGCAATGAATTCATTGCCATTTTTTTTTCTCCTCTCTTTGTGTGCTCGAATATATTTTGGTATCAGACCTTATCAGAATTACAACAATGTCTAAACATAGTACAATAATCTGCTTTTACAACCGGAGGCTTCCGTCTTACAGAGACTGTAGTAACTCCAGAAAGTTTGGGTAATGATAAAGGGTTTTACCGAGGAAAAAAAATACATAATTAAAAAATAAATTTACAAGTCAACATCGTTCATGTGGAATCATGTTTATAAAGTCTGAACAGCCTGGCAAAGTCAAATAGTTTTATGAAGACGTCTAATGTTTCAGTGTTTTTATAAAAAGTTTTTTTTAATAAAAAAACAAAATTGATATCGTATTTACAATTACTTTATTATAATCATTTGTACAATTTTAACAAACGTTAACACATTTTCCAAGTACTGTTAAACGGAAGAATGCTGGCCAGACACATTTTGAGAGATATACAAGATAAATCAAGACACGTCAAGACGGCAATGATTTCTACCCACTGCTTTTTCGCTCTTTGGAATGGTATATTTCCTGAAATTATCACATATTTAATAATTTGACGAGATAAAAAAAAAAAATTCAGAACTAAAAAATTTGTGTGAAATTTTACAATCACATTTAAAAAAATGAAAAACTAATCGTGATTAATTAATAAAACGTAAGCATTTAACTCCACACTCTTCAAAATGTTTTAATATGACTAGTCCAGGATTTCACAATTAAATTCGCAAATATGTACATTTTCGTTTAACGAGTATATCCCCTTTTAATGTGTCATTTTTAACTATCCTTTAATTCATGTTAGTCTCTAACACAAACAATTGCAACATAATTTGATTGAACCCGAATTTCGGGCAAGCTAAGCTTTTTACCTACGCTAAGGCAAAAAAGGCATATGAATCCCCAACTTTAATAGAACTCATATCGCTTTTATATATATATATATATATATATATATATATATATATATATATATATATATATATATATATATATATATATATATATAAACCCGAGGCACTATTGTAAAGATTGCAATGTAGGGCTATATATTCCATATTTTAAACTTTATCATACCCACAGAAAAATTATAGCTATTATTGATGTAGAATAAAAGCATCATCGCTTGAAGATAAACAGTGTAAATTATTTAAAGGGCAAAAGTATATGTAACTTAAATGTCTGCATCAAACTTTTCTGCCTATCTCAGATGTACGAGAAAATGTAAAATAAGATAAGCGTAATGAATTTAAAAAACAAAGGATAAACAATGTTTTAAATTTAAATCGATTGAGAATTTAAAAAAATCAATAAAGAAAATTTGATGCTTTAAAATTAAACTTGGTCAAAATTTCGCAACGTGTAAGGGTTGGTAAATTCCAATGGAACATTTTGCGAAGGCCGACTTCATCCCCTGCGTTTGATTCCCTCCTTTCACACCCCCTCTACAGAACACTATTTAAATACAGGCGAATTACACAACATTTACTATAAACATAAACCCAAGGAATTAACAAGCAGTAAGGCACTAAGAGTATTTAATACGCAACAGCCCTTTCCGCGGCCAAAGCCGGCGCTCTTCACCTACATTAATCCATGGCTGACCACGGTCCAAATACCAAACTACTCAGTTTCGAATTCCACTTCCGAATTAGAGAAACTACAATTCAAACCCGTTATCGTAGCAAGTCGTCAGGGGAAAGTTGGGGGGGGGGGAATCATCGATTAATCGCAGTGGCGCAAATCGATAGAGAGAGCAAGCGGGGACCGAAGGCAGTAGCGCGGATGATGATTCTGGGCGAGGGCGTGCTTTAACACACTTAGCGAGCTTTTGCCCGGAATCTTTAGACACGGAATCCAGTCATTAGCGGGAGAGACGGTAAAAGGAGTAATCTCGGGAAAAGGGGTTGAAGTGAAGGGGCGGGTAGAGAAATGTTCTAGAACCCCCCCTCCTACCCCTCTCCCACCTCAGAAGCGGGAATGGCATTCCATTATTTCCATTCCGAAAGAGAGAGAGAGGAAGACACCGTTTTTGGATTTGCCACGCAAACTGGATTATAAAGGAGGAAGAGAGAGCAGTTAAGTTTTGGGATGGAGCCACAGTAATCGCTTTTGCGGGGCGGTCAGATGAATATTTTACTCTCAAATGGGCCTCCCGCGTTTTGATTTTTCGGGAGGTTGTCTTTGCCGAACAGATTGTGAAGGGGGTCGAATGTATATATACAAGAGAATTCAGTAGAGGGGAAAAAAAGGTCGTGTTTACGTTTCGATTTATAGTGAAAGATGCATGTTTATCGAAAGAAGGAATTATGGAAGTGTAAAAAAACTCATCGTTGTAATGGAACAGAACGACCACATTATAGCGTGTACGTACAGATAAATTTAAAACCCAAATATAAATTTTATATACATGAGGGAAAATGTGTGATTTAATACAGGACCATTTGTTTAGTTATGTGCATTACAACAACTTTTCTTAGATCTCTTACAAGCAGACAGCTTGACAGCTGAAATATTGGCAGTCTTATGACTGTTAATAAAATAACATTACTGACTCACACTGTTATAGCAGTCATGGAAAATCAAACTTAAACCTTCAAATTATCTAGAATTCAATTACGATAAGAGTACTACTAAATAAGAATAAGGATGAACCTCATAAAAGCAATTGGTAGACAGCCTTCCCATTTAAAATTGGCGAAAGATAATATGCGTACAAGAAAATGCGTATTTAAAGATACATCAAAAGGTAGCAATGATTTTAATTTACTGCTTTATCAATTTTTGCAAGGGAATGCAATCTGAAATTAACTCGTATTTAATAATTTTTTTCCCCAGAATTATGAAATTCCTGGGGAAAATAATGGCTCCAATAATCAGTGGACGAATGATCACGGTCAACACCTTAAATGATCGACAACACGCACTGGACGACCACTAATGGGCAATTTCCATGGGCGCGAATGAGCCATCTATTGCACACTTCAGTTGCGCATGCGAATAGCTGTCTTCAATGTTTAAGGGTTTAAAGAAAGAGAGAGAGAGGAAGGGGAGAAGAAGAAGAAGAAAAAAAAAAGAAAAAAAAACCTTGTCATAAGCAATTTTTTTATATTACCATTTCTATCGTCCGTCACCATCGACCACTACAGGCCATTCCTTGTGCACAGTAGCTTGCAGTAGAACTGACATGGATCATAGTATAAAGGAGTCATTAGGTTTAAAATGAAATTTAAAAAAAATAAACCTGGTGTCTATTAATAAATCTCTAAAAACTTAACAAAATTTTAATGTACACTGTAAAAAAATAAATGCATGGTAGGAGAAATATTAAATGACATATACATATTCTGGAATACTGTTATGACAATTAAATATTTTTTTAAAAATTCCCCCATCAAAGCAGTGTGTAACGAATTAAATTAAATAAAAGAAAAATCAGATGAACTTTTTAAAATGCTGACAGCTTTATTTACGACCATTTAAAGAGTAACATTATTGACTCATACTGTAAAAGAGCGCAAGCAGGCTTTAAAAATCAACTTAAACCTCCCCATTATCTCGAATGAAGAAGCGAGAAAAAGAGCACTAAATAAGAATACAGATGAACCTCATAAAAGCGATTGGTAGCCACACCCCTTTCCCCTCTTTTCACAAAAGCGAAATCGATGAAAGAAAATATGCAAACAAGAAAATGCGTAGGGAAAAGGAGAGAATGGGAGATCGCTCCCACTATTAAACTGTCCTCTGAAAATCGGAGCGAGTAAAGTATAAGTCGTTCAATGGCACTGAATGGGGTCTTCGCAGCTCAAAAATTGGTCATAAGACTGAATTAATAACACGGAGTTAACCGTAATTCCAAAACGCTTATAATAACCCTCGCAGCGATCAATAACGCTAAAAATTTTTGGGAACGGGATTGAAATTGGTAATAGACCGGAGGGTGAGAGAGTTTAATGGGAATCTTTTCATACTAAAACGATCCGGTTGCCGTAAAAATTAATCGAGAAAATATTAATCGAAAATTCAAAATACTATTCAATAAAATGAATGTATTACTTCTAATTTCTAATTTTTTTAAGGATATCCGATTAATGAAAATGTAATAGAAGATAAATTGATTAAGAAATATAATTTGCGAGCGTGTTTTAATAATCAAAATCAGTGACGTAAGACATGGTGTTTGTCTCGTAGAAAGTGTGTGCTATATCTTAATGATTAAGAATATAGTTTTGAGAATTTATGTAAGAATGCCTGTAAAAAAATTTAAATATACTTATTCAACCAAATGGACCCATATGACTGAGAATTTAATACATGATACATTAACGAGATTTGATTTAAAGATATTTGATTTGATTTGGAGCGCAATGGTCCATTGCTCTGCTACACGGGGGCTAATGAGACCGATTTAAAGACATTAATTTCAAATAGCCAATTCTTAAAAAAATTCTAAACTAAAGGATTTTTTAACAACTGATATAAGATGCAACAGAACACATAAAATGCGACATCTGGTAACACAAATGTTACGTTCACATTGGTTAAATTAAAAAAAAAAACCCACCTAAAATCAGTAATGAAATTCCAATTAATGAAAATGTAATAGAAGATAACTGATGAAGAGATAAAATTTCGATCATATTTGAATAAATCAAACCCTTGACGTAAATATTAAAGACAGTTTGTCTGGCAAAAACTATGTGATAATCTCTTAATAATTAAAAAAAAAAATTATGTACGACAGTCTCTACAAAATTTAAAAAATTCATTCAACCACTTGGACCCCATATGATTGCTGGGTCTAAAAAATTTAACACATGCAACTTTATTGGGATCTGATTTGATACAAGTTAATTTCATGTTGCTAAATCTTGAAAAAAATCTCAGAAAAACAAATTTAAACAACAAATATAAGATGCGGCAAAATAAATAAAATTATTTATCTGTTAACACAAATATTAAAGATATGATAAGTTTACATTGATTTTAAAAGCATTACATAAAAATAAAAATATGATTGCTTAAAGATTTTTTTTCTTTCATTTTACCTCGGACAAAGTACAAGTACAGAAACCTCCCATCAGATTTTTCCGTAAAATTGTATACGGAATATAACAAATAATTTACTGAAAATTGATTCTTATGATTAATTCTCATTCATACGTAATTCTGCTACGCAACCCCTCCCCTCCCTCAAATCCCTCACACGAAGCCGAATTTCACCATCACAGACGCACACACCTCTTCTACCAGAGCGCATCCCCCCCCCTTCCCGAACAAAAACAAACGTCAACTGCTGCGTGGAGGAATATAGTACCTCCCCCAGTCATGTAAATGCCAGCGTGAATTATTCATGGACCATCTGGCGGCAGCGGCACAATGGTCTGCACACAGCACGTGGTCAATCAATTACCTATTGAACCTGTCACCCGATCAATTACGAATTGAACACTCCCCCCACACACACCAGCTGACTACTTAGGGGTGGCAATACAAATATGTCTCTTAGCCAGAATATTTTGTGCACAGGGTATAAAAGGAACGGTTGGGTCACAGCAGAAATGATCTACCAGAAAGCATTTATTTTATGATACATATTTCAAAATAAATGCTCTCTGTATGTATGTATGTGTGTATATGTATGTATGTATGTATATATATATATATATATATATATGTGTGTGTGTGTGTGTGTAACAAAATTTATGTTTGGTAGTAGTATTCAGCATCTTCTTGTCCCATTATGGTAATTCCTGGTTTTATATTTTCTAACTACTAACAATATCAGCGGTCAGCTTGTTTAGCGCATCTTTACATAGCGTTGTAGCAGATGTTGCTGTTTTTAGGTTTATTTTTTCATATAATGATTGTACAGTACCAAGATGTGTTTGTTACAGATCACCTTCAAAAACAATTTTTTTGTTAAATGCTTATGGGTAACTGCTGATCAGAAACAATGTTTAAACTTCTATATTTCTATGCTTTGCTTTATTTTCATTTCTCATTATAAAATTCAACTCTCTCTTTCCATGTGTGTGTGTGTGTGAGAGAGAGAGAGAGTGTGCGTAAATATAGCCGTTAATTTTATATATACGTTGCTTTATCTTTGGAAGGCAGTATGTAAATATATATTTGAATAAAAACTAAAACTAAATCATATCTTTCTACATATAGCTACTTATTAGCTTTAAAAAAAAATCGATGTTTTAAATGTACAATTATGTATAACTAAACAATTAGAAAATATTTTGAGTCTCCCCCTGATTCCTACAAACATACGGACACAAACTTTACAAAGTATATGACCACATGACTAAGACTGTGTGTGTGGGGGGGGGGGGAGATTGCCTCAAAAATATATTACAGTAGTTCATCACAAAAATTCATAAAAAAGGGAATGATTACAATACAGATGTAAAAAACAATCTTAAATGAATTACAATATACATTTTAAGAAATAAGTGTTTATCAGAATACTAATTTCGAAAAATAAAAATTTATCTTCCACGTATTCTCCTGAGCACGTAAAAATAAGCTGTCTTTAAATTCTAATCTTACCATTATCAACTTTATTAACTTCTATCAAGCTCAACGCCTTAAATATACATCACACTTTCTAAACTTTCACACACACACACCACATCCAAAATAATCATGTGTATACATACTTATAAAAAAAAAAATACTTTGACAAACGTCAGCGATTTGTCACAAGTCTCACCCTCAAGGCTTTTCTTCTAATTCTTGCTGTATCATCCCAGAGGGGATGTTTCAATAACAACAACACCAACAAGATCTCCCAACGACAAATAATTCGAATCGTCGAAGGCAAAGGACGGGGGGGATAGTGTGGGGAAAAAATGTAAGCCACGCCTCAAAAATTGGGAGTCGAAAATCCTGTTACGGTAGTTAATGATTCAACACCTTGCAGCCACAGCCATTCATTTTGTTTCCCAGGCTCTTCGAATCACGTGGTATAGAGGGGAAGGGGGTCGAAAAAGATGTATACCACGTGGTAAAGGCGGCTTCTGATTGGACCGAGGATTAACGGACTCGTAGTCGAAATGCTAAGGGTTAGCCCACCTCGTGCATAGAAGACCAAACAATAGTACAAAAGCAGGGATTCTTAACTTGTGGACCGCGGGACCCCTGGGGGTAACCCAAAGGAACCTCATTCAACATAAAATTCTGTTTTTATGAATTATTGTTATTAAGTTGAAAGCCGTTTTTATCATTGCAGCTGACACGATGTTACAAGCTTTTTTTTTTTCATAATTCTCAATGTAATATCTGGCTATTATATTAGAATGTGCCAGACATTAAATTGATAAATTAGTTTTTAATTAGATATTTAACTTTAATTTGTAATCTGTATAAAAATAAATATTTATTTTTAATTATGTATTTATATTACTTTTTTCGTAAAAAACAATTTTCTTCATGTAAACTATTCAAAAAGCTTTGAAAAAATGTGTGTATACACATCTTTGTGAATGCATTAAAATTTCCTAAAATATTATGCCTTCATTTTCATGAACACTTGATATCTGCAAAATCAGATATGTGAGAACAGTGCTATAGTATAAAGGCTTTATTACAATTAATTCATCTCATTCACTTTAAATATTTCAAATAGTCTTATGGCATCATGACACTTATCGAACGTGCTACCGTTTCGGTCCAATCAGTACGATAAATTCAATTAAAAACACACAAGAAAAATGTACTGTTCGAGATCAATGCGAAATTTTTGTTCAAAATGCCTTTAAAAAAGCAATACTAATAATCGGGAATTTTGTTGATTTTGGATAAATTTGCTTTGAGGCTATAAGCATTTGACCAGTAGTAAATTCATAGCCAACGTGAAATCTAATATATCCAATCATGTACCGAGACTAGTTTAAAATCTTAAAGAACTTCTTTAACGTTAAAAAAATATTGGTTCATAGAAAATAAAATTTAAAAAGGAAAATAAAAGATTTCCACTAACATTATTTTATTGTAATACATTTAAAAAATTTGTTTAACAAATAAGTAATTTTGAATAGCTTTCTTAAAATATAAATATCCATTTAATATTTGTTGCTTTAAACAAATAGGTCTTGGAGGCAATGAAGTTTAGTTTATGTCGATTTTAAAAACTTTGTATCGACACATTCTTACAGCCACAGAAACCGGAATTACTACAAATATTTCTCAGAGCATAAGCGGCGAAATTCTTCGGTTTGAAACTAATCAACCAGTTTCACAGAAGTGGGAAAAGTTTCTGCCCGTCTGTTCCTGTTTGGAAAGTTACTGTCAGCTAAATGTTCATATTTCCACTGAAAAAACAAAAAGTGTACACCAAAACTTGTTATTCGTAGGGAGAAAGTATTCACGTATTGAGCTGGAGGAGAAGTAATCAAGTAACCGGCAGATTTAGAAAATTTTAAATAAAAAAAAACGCGTTTATTATTATAAAAGAAAAACAATATTCGTTTATAAATAAAATATAAATCGCATCATTATTTTTATAAGTATTTACGTAGTTATAAAATTTTAGGTTCTGTTGCCGGTAACTTATGATTAATAAAAAACTATTCACTAATATTATATTATTTTTAATTTTCAGTACAATATTAACGCTGCCAAAGATTACAGATTTTCCAGGCCTGAGCTATATGAACATATATGTATCTTGAACACATATGTATATCACGATAAAAACAAATTAAAAACAATTTTAAACTATTTTTTACTACTTAAAATTAGGTGAGCGAGAAGGTAGTGAAATCTCTTGACCATTTAATTTAGATGTATTTTGCCACACACAGTATATTCTAAAACTTTGTAAGATACCGATATTTAGTACTTCTACAAAACATGGATTTTTTACTAGCATTTATAGAAATCAACAGTTCTTTTCCGAGTGTTTTTCAGACCTATAATAAAATGTTTATTACCTAAATTAAAAAAAAAAAATCCAGTAGTTCCTATCACATAGTACTAGTGATCAATTGCACATTCTATTGGTCTCAAACACGTAATTGTTGTTTATATCTATAAAATAATTATTAAATGTACTAGAAAAATCAGTTCTTCCAAAAATATTTTTAAAGATTTTTTCATAATGCTTGAAAAAAAAAAGGTAAAATGCTTTAAAATTCAAAAAGGCCAAACAAAATGTTAAGCGAAAGAAGAAAAAAAAATTAATCTATTAAGTTATTCTCTCCCAAGACAAATTTGCAACGACATAGAAATTAGTGGATGCGTACTAATATGAAGATGCAAGTGACACGATATCATTAACCACCAATGCACTTAATTCATAATTTATATACAGAGAATTAGAGAGGGGAGGCGGCGACTAAACTAGCAATGAAAATAAGCAGGGGGGGGGGGAGAGAAATCCTAAAGCGGGTCTAAATTCGTTTTTGGAGGGCGTAACAGGAATGGCTTTGCAAAAAGGGGAGGAGACTGGGGAACGGCAGAAAATCGAGCTAATGCCTCCGACGAAGCAAAGGGAGGATTAAATCCAAATCGTGACGAACCGCTACCCCCTGAAGAATTAGAGGGTAGGATAGAAAAAAAGAGAGTAGGAAAAAAAAACAGAATCCGAAGTGCGGAGAACAAGCTATTAAATAGCAAATCTGGAATTATGGAATGGAGTCGACCCCTGAGATGAGGGGGGTAGAGAAGCGGTTACTTTCCCCCCTTTATCCGTGAGGTTTTACGAGGCGGGCTAGATAACGAATCCAACTCACGAAGCGAGCCATCAGTTCCGCTCGGCCGCTCCCCTCTCCAATGAGTTAATGACACGCCACCACTTCTATCGTCTGCCTGCCTGCCAGGACCTCCCCCCCCAATGTCCCCCCTTTTCTCCTCACGGCCAAACGATCCTCCGGGGTGCATCTCTCACCCCCCCCCTGAAGTGTTCATCTTCCTCTCTACCCCCTCCCCACCCTCCTGGTGAGAGGGAGCCGTTAAAAATTGTCTCCCGCTAACAACTTCCTTCGGACGGATTGCACCGGTCTAATGAGGATCAAAAGGTGGCGAAGCCGCAAATTGGAAGGAAGGAGGGCTCTAAGCCAGGAGGTCGTAATTTTTCTTTTACTGGTCTTCGATTTCCCCCTTAGTAGAAGAGATCGGATCTGGAGATACGACCACCAGAAACAAAGTGGGGAAATAAAAAGAATAAAAGTTATATATAGAGATATATAAAGTGTTTTGAGAACTTGTCACACAGTGTCTCCCGAACACGCAAAGGGAAAGAGACGCGTCGGACATGGCAGCCGAGATACGATCAAATAGGATTATAATAGCCTGTAGTAAAGACAGTAAAAATAATTAAAGGCTGCGAAAGGTTAAGTTCCGTTGCTATTCATGAATAACTAAATAGATAAAAAAAAAAGGGAGAAAGATTTGAATACAGAGAAATCAATATGCTTCGATAATCACGACTTCAGAGAATATTTCTCATGGGAACACAAATTTAGTCGTAGTCTCTTGGCTTAAAAACAAATAAATCTAGCTTCGGGTGCTAGATAAATTGATCCTTGGATGACGATCGATTTTGTAAACAAGTGCGTTATAAATATATCTGAAAATACTAGGAAGCAACAACTTGCACAACCTGTATTACTTCTATTAACAGACTGCCCTGGTCTAATGGAGATCAAAATCTGTGAACTGGAGGGAATGGGAACATTACTAGAATATAATAAACAAGAGAAACGGGTCTAAGTAGTAATAAACAATAGTAAATATACGTATAAGAAAAATTTCACACCTCATCACAATTTTTCCAAACCAATAATAACGTTTTCTATTCTTCCACTTAAGTATTAATTCCAGACACATCGTTTAAAATTTTCTTATACCTTTTAATTTTTCTATTAATTATATATAATCAAAACATTGTTTCAAATTACACAGAAAAAATATTTTAGGACATATTTTTTAGTTTATTGGTTTGGAGCATTGCGGACAATTCTTTGCTACACGAGGGCATTTAGAACCTTAAAAAACCGCACTTTTTATGATACTCTAAACTAAAAAATTGCATAATAGAAAGGTGACCAACATTTTAGCAGAGAAATGGAAGACATAAGTAAATAAAATAATTACTGTCACGTTTCAGATGAGCCAGAAGACATTAAGGCAGAAAATATCGTTTATTTTTTTAATCAAATACACTATCGATGACAATCGAAAAGTTGGTTGGTTGGCTGGGGCTTAATGGCACTGCATCCTTCTGGGATAAATTCTGCCAAACACAAGTACTCATTAATAAGTAAAATATTTTTTAAATAATTTCAGTACTAACAAACTTAAAGACGAAGCGACAAAAGATACGAAGAGAAACGTATGTAGAACTTAAAAAGTGAATGAGGTATGATTATATTATCAAATATGAGGGTAAAAACCAATGACTTTTAAAAAGTTAAGAAGATCAGGATGTGGTGACGCATTTAAAAGATATTTAGTATCAGGGGTAAAAGATTTAAAATAATGGAGACAATGTTGATTAAAGATGGGACAGTCGAACAGGGCGTGTTTACCGGACATGTCGACCTTACAAATTTTACATGTAGGTGCGGGGTAGAGATGACGATGGGTGAACCGTGTGTCCGTTAAGGAGACGGATGAGGGTGCCACTTTTCAATTTTCGGCTTGATATTAAGCAGTTTAGAGAATCTAAAAGAGGAACTGTTGTACATTTTTGTGAATTACTATTTTATCTTCCTGGTAGCAGCCTACAGAGTTAATGCCTACAGAAAATTAAACGGTTTATCATTATGCGAAATTTTTTATTAAATATGTAGATATTTAAAAAATAGCTTTTACATATAAAAAAATATATACCAAGTATTACATAACAAAAAGGAGGACATCTAGTCAACACTTTTAGAGGGAGGACTATTGATCACCTTATCAGAAATACTGGATTTTAACACAAGAGTAATTTTTAATTTTAAACTAAGAAACACAAAATTCATACAACATTCCAGGCTTAAAATAGGAAAAGAATAAAATTCTAAGTGGTCACAAACATACGATATGAAAGATTGCAAGAATTTAGCCTCTTGCATTTATAAGTCATCTTGAAATTCCCCTCCCCCCCCCCTTCGCTTTCCCTGTCAGACGGTGGTAATCTTTGCAAGCATACACGGTTGCGGTAAAACATCTGGCTTCCCCATATACATCATTCAGAGAGATATTTATCGTTTTACCTAGCGCGGACGACATTTTACATCGCGGAGAGTCCGACCTCCACACAAAAACCTCACAAAAGGGGAACCTAGAGGGGGGCGTGACGAAGACTCCAGAACGAATCTAGCCGCAAAAACTCTTCAAACCGATTCTTCCCCCTCCCTCCCGATTTCACGGAAAAATAGAGAGTACAAATTTCTTGGAGAAGGGGGAGGGAGCCATACAGTAGTTTTCTTAGTCGCGCTACGGGAAATATCTGTCATGGCGTTTCCCCCCCCCCTATATACAAGAGAACAGTACAAAGCCCTTTTTAACCACTGTGAGTGTGAGATGAAAATCAAGGCAGGTGGTAAGAATTTTTCCATTGGGGAAAAATAGCCACTTTCTTCTGTGGAAGCTCTTGAAAATGCTTTTTTTAGATTCCTTTGACACTACCACCTCCACACGCAGGATGGGTTCTCTCTCAGAGACCCTTGGTGGACCCGTTCCTTTTGACCCGTCAAGAGTGAGTGCGCCTCAGAATGAAACCCTGCGGAGCTATGGGTGTTTCTTATTAAATATTCCCACGAAAAAACGTGAACGCGGACTTTTCACAGATTATGACAACCACATGCAATGTGCTTGCCATCTCAGGTGACGGTCAAAAACTGAAAAATGAAACATGAGCACAAACTGCAATTATATATTCTGCCAGAATATAGACCAGGCGTGAATTATGGTTTCATGAATACTCATTGACGCCTTTCCGAATAAAATGTAAACTTGCACTGTACAACTGACGACGGTTATTTGGTAATCATACCAAATGAAGTGGATAAAGAGAAACAATAGCTAGAAAATTTTCGGTAACTGGGGGGATACCATTAGCTTCTTTTCATAAATAATTTTCGCAATAATTTGATATGTACATTTGCGGACAATACTCCTGGCAACGATCGTTTGGTAACCACACCAAATAAATTTGACAAAAACAGTAACAATTGCTAAGAGTATTTTGATGGCAGTGATTCCACTAGCTCTAGCTTTTAAAAGAAACCATTTTAGCAGTAATTTGAAATAGAAATTTAGATGAAAACAAGGTGTAAGAAATATCTACCAAGATAGGATGTTTCAAAACTACACAATTTAAAGACCAACACAAAATTTAACACCTAATCGTAAACAATGATAAGCGTGTGTGTAAGTAAATCGTGTATTGATATCAAATATATGCATCTTCATTAAGTTAGAATACTTCTGCCCTTTTATTAATAAAATGTGAAAATTGCGAACAAATATAATTACAGACACATCATTTCAATGCAATCAACGTTCCAGCTGCTAGAAATTCAATTACAAAACAGTAACATAATTTACATTACTGAATACACATTTCCTCATTCTCGGAATTCTAAAAGTACTGGGAAAGAATGAACAGATAGCAATTATCGAGCAACATATCAGTGCAAAGAACCCGGCAGGGTTAAGATCCTTTAAGAATCTACCCTTTTTCTTCCCCCTTCGTTAGAAATTAAAATCTTGGTATGCAGTAGGGGCAAGGATGGCTAAACCATTTATTCCTACACAGAAGGGGATGCAGATAAATCACTCCAGTAGTTAGGAAACACACCAAAAGAATCAAGCAAAAACTTACCTCTGCGGCAAGGAGGGCTTTCGCTCTAATGTTGAGAAGCGCAGAGGCCATTTCCTGGAATAACAATACAAGGGATATCTTAAGAAACAATAGCATCCGCAAAGAAATGGGAAATTGAGATGGGAGAGATGTTGGTCTCCAGTGGGAGAAATGCCAACGAATCTCAACATTTATAATGTTAAAAGAGAAAAAATATTACAAAAATATATCAGAGTAAGTTTTACTTTCGAAAAGCCACACAATAGATATCTTTCTGTCATGCACTGACGAAAATCATATTTAACAAAAATAAGATCACAAAAATCCAGACTGAAAATTGGGTCATACTTTATGGTAAAATGCATTACGTGCCACCCTAATTAACAAAAACACGCCAAAGAAATTTTTCAAAATGGCGAAGAATCAATTATGAACTATGGGAACTAATTTTTTCTTTCAAATTAAGTGAATTTTTTTTACAGATTATTTCTTCATCGAGTATTAACAAACATAAATTTTAATTTGGGACAGGACCGAAGTGTTTTCTGGTTGACAAAAGCATTAAACCATAAAAGTAATTGGTGATTAGGGAAAGAAAAAATTCACAATAACTTCGCTCAATTCAAGCACTTTAAAACTACTTGCAAATGGTTAAAATTAAAAATAAATTTATTGATAAAAGTAACATACCAGTAGCAACATTCCTTTTCCAGTAAAATGTGTCTAAACCATGGTACCAATTACAGTTACCAAACTTATTTTGCACTTAAAAGCATTATTAATTACATTTTAACTTTTGAAATACAAGATGGCAGTTAATATAGAAACTTATTAAACTTTCTCAGTATTTTATGCACGGTAAAATAAAATTCACAGTACAAATCTAAAATTAAAAAGCTTCAATTAATGTTACAGCGATAAATTCTGTAAACAAACCTAAAACGTTTTCCTGTGAAGTATTACAAGCACGGGAAGAACAGGTATAATGTCTCTGCTTTAAATACATTCTCTTTTGCAAAAGTTCTTTTGAAAATGATTTTTCAGGAAATGCTCTCCACACCCCATTTATTTAAAGTTATTTGAGTTAAATACATAAAGTATCTATTAATTTTCTAAAAAGTATAAAATATAAATATCATCTCAAAATTTGACGTTTCAATCGTTCTAAGTATTTTGAAGCACTAAAGTTCTTTTGTATATACTAAAAGCTTAAAGTATAGTAAAAATTTAGAAAATTAAGATGCTAAAAAAATTGGATTTGTCAAATAAAGTTTGCATTGTGCTTCATTAATAAATTATTTTTCCGTACTGTAGGGCTGTATAGAGATAATTGTACCCTGAAGGGTTGCGTAAAAGTAATTTTGTGTTTAAATAAAAAGTCCCAATCAAAAACGGTAGGCAAATTTTCCCTTTGGAAAAAAAGTTCGAAATCTGAGTTTGTTTGCTAAACCACAAACAGCAGTCACTTCATTTTCGCCCAATAGAACTTTACTTCACACACAAACCAACGTTTTAATTTCGCTAAAAAGATTTCGAGGTGCTCTTTAAATAACGACCATGGAACTGATTCCGAAAATTCCTCCCACAAGACACATTTAACCGAGAAATGGAGTTTAAAAGCCACCATTACACTTAATGATTAACCCAAAGCGAACCATTGCACAACGCCAACTATGATACAAATCTAATGGCCCGTTACATTCCGCAGCAAGAAGGGAGGATATATTATTATTATTAAAAAAGGTTGGAGAAAAAAGTAGCAGGATTCTGTTCTCTTCGTCAATAATAACCCACCGGACTGCCCACTGGTCATTAGTGAACGCACCTACAGTCATTTGGCAGATTGAGTATCCTCCAGTAATGGCTGTTCCGCTCGGCAGCCATTCAACACATTATTGGGATTCTACTTTTTATTTTATTTTATTTTTCTTTTTCTCAACCCCAACCACCCCAGAAAGCCATCGACAGCCAATTCGTTCATCTGCAAACTGCTGCAGCAGGGTGTGGTCTTTCTCTACATTGCTAGGCGGCAGACTTCGGATGAGTTATTGTTAACGTTTCATTCATTCATCCTTCTGCTTTATCGCACCAATCAAAAATCCATCCTCCAGATGCAAAGCAGTCAAACTTTGCCCTTCCGATTACACGGGCAATTGGTGCGGCCATATGATGGCATAAACCAAATGTTCAGTCAATAATTATGCTTCATAAAATGTTTTCAGCTTTTCATACACTCAATTATTTTCAGTTTTGCACACAAGGTATCCTCCGACTACTGTTGCTCAATTCTTTGTGCTTACCTCACTTCTCCGTTCACTAGATCGAAGTTGTGATATTTTAAATTAACATAGGCCAGTGGTGAGCAATCTTTATTAAAAGCGGGCAAAAATTGTAAAACTCGGGGCTAAAATAAATAGTATACATTAAAATTCCTTATGTTGTTATTAAGGCTACTACATTTCTAAAAATTTTGCCATCTTTTCCTGAAGATTAACGTTATATAAAGTAGACAATTATGAGTTATATAGTATCCATTGTATTTATCATAAATTCGTAATCGGTAAACTCAAATTCCTCTTTAAAACATCTTTTTGTATCTTTATTTAAATATAAGTGAAATTAGGTACATTTTTCAAAATAATTTTATGCATATTTATCACATCTTTTTATAAAAAAATTATTTCACATATGAAAAGATTTAAATCAGGCTCAATAAAAGTTCTCACAGCGGCGTATATAAAATTTAATAAAACATTTTAATATCTAAAGAAACTTTCACATTTTGCAAAAATTGAAACCGTTCTTAAATAATAGTTTTTAAACATGGACAAGGGAAATTTCTCAGCCATTGTCTCAGAGTCTGTGGCAGGCCGAAAAGAACCTCTAAGAGACCACATCTTGCCCGCGGGCCGTAGTTTCCTCCCATCCCTGTTCTAAATTAATGTAGAAATAATTTGCTCAGCATGATACTATTAAGTAAAATTCAGGAATTTCTTAGTCTTCGGCCATGTAAGAGAAAATATTCATGCGAGTTATCTCCCAGAACGTTCCGCCGATTTTATAAAAATACATCTACATATCAAAATTTTATAAATTCTGGAGTGCATCCCCAAAAGTCATAATTTGGGGGGTCGGATTAAACTATATTGAGACCCGAGGTACAGTACAACAACTGATTCCAAATAGTTATGGATGTCCAAGCCTGCAGGGGAGATTCAAACGCAGAATTCCGTACTGAAAAGAAATGTCCTTAACCAGTAGAAAGATTGGAATAGTGGAGGTTGAAACGGTCCATGCGAGTTGAGATCGGTACGTACAGCCTAAAGCCCATTACGAACAAACAAGCCAACAGCAGGAATCGAACATTCCAAATCCGGTATCGAAAGATAGCTCTAAAAATTCGGCTTTCGTTCGACGTAAGAGAACAAAATTTAAAAACAGACAAAACATTGTCGAAACTTTGTTAACACATGTTTTCGACACAAAACTCATCATTTCATCTTTACAACACACATTAACGCTAAAACGCATAATACTGAAGCATCATAAAACTCGTCAACAACACTAAGAAAAAAAATTATTCCACAATCAGTGATGTACCTCAGGGCATTTGGAGTGGGAAAAGGGTCACGTGGTGAATATATGTTACGTGGCAGCCAGAAATGCCTTGTTTGTTTAATTGCTTTTACTTCACTTGTGTCTCAAATGTATTCCAAAGTTATTTTTTAACTACCTTCCTGACTAGCTAAAGATCTGAAATTTCGCAAAACGGTTTTTATTCCGATGATAATTGCATTTTCAACCATAAAAAAATTAAATTGGAGAAAAATAAAATCAGTTTGGTAAATGTAAAAAGATGTTCATTGCACTGACAGTTGCAAGAGATCTTAAACTAGTATCGCCATCTATTTGCAAGAGGCAAAATTAAAAACTTAAAATTTTTAATCTTTAGTACATTTTTATCATTTTTTTTCTAGTTAAAGCGATTTTTTAAAGAATACTTTATTTTACTTGTTTATCTTGGACTGTTCCATATTTCAGGGCTGTATTTCTTTTAAGATTTATATATATTATATATATATATATATATATATACATACACACACACACACACTAAGGGAGAGAAAAAAGACTATATAGTCATAGAAATAAGTAAAACTAAAATCTGAAACATACCGATATAACAGAAGGCTGTTTTTTACTTGTTGACTTTTGAAGCTTTATTTTGGTTCAATCATGCTACAGGAAAGATGATAAATTTAACTAGTTATATTCGGCCCCCTCCCTTAAAAAAATTTAGACTGAATAAGAAATAATTGTATTTAAGTGCTCAAGTAAGCCAAGTGATAACAATGGTGTATTACCAAACTGGATAGGCACTCGCATACACCGATAAAGAATTTTAATCCTCTTTTAAAATAAGCGGAAGAAGAAGAGGGGTGAGTGTAAGGAGGAGTAGAATTAAAAGAATAAAAAAATAGAAACGGTTACGAACAAAAGCGTTGGCTCGCAATTATACTCTTATATTATCACCCAGCAGCGAAATCGTTGGATGAGCAAACACCAAGAAATCGATTTAATAATAATCTCTCTGCCAGCACACAGAGAGAAAAATAAAAAGAAGGGACGGGAATATACATAACGGAGTGCCCTTTTAAACAAATCAACGGAAAAGTCAACAGCCGGGGTCAGATAACCGTTAAAGCAAATAAAACACATTTGGGGAGACGCTCGATAACGCCGCGCATTTTCCAAAATAATGGATTTTCTGCACACATAAAGCCTTCTCGGCTGCTGCTGCAACAGCAAAATACACTACGAATTCATAAATCAAAACCCCCTCTCCCTCTGAATTGGAAAGTCAATTGGAAATCGGGATTCACCGAATATATAAAAGAGCGCGCGGGCTTTATCAGAAAGTTAGAGAAAGCAATTAATTGCCGCCGAATCGAAAAGAGAGGAAGCGGTGCCATGGAGAAGCAAGCCTTCCCAGCCGCTATTAGCCATGGTCGGCAACTCTTTATCTCCAGGCTGCTCTCCTAATTACAATTAAACTTTGGTTTCCCTTTGTAATCAGGCTGCAGCCTCTATTTGCTCGGAGGCAGAAAGGGGAGGGGGTGCAGAGAGAGAGAGAGATTCGCGCACGCACACCTCCCTCGTCTCTGCCCCCCCCTCCATCAGGAGCATCCCTAGAAGCGCCAGAAGTGTGTGGGGGGGTAGTGAGGGGGCAGTGCTCCCGAAGTTCAGGAGACGTCGCCGGCGATGATGATGATGAGAAGTGTTTCGGAGCAATCTTAACCCACTTCGGTAAATAAAACAAGGCGGAGGCTCCAAAGCAGCAGGACAAGGGGAGCGTGTGCTAATTGAAACTTTTAATTTCGAGGGCGCTTTCCCCCCGACTGGTGAACAACTGGGAATCCGGGAGGGAAATTCGGGCAGGCTCGCGAGCGGCGAGTAAATGCTCCCCCGATCGGGGCAAGCTAGAGCTCTTAAGAACTAATCGCATCAAATCCGACAGATTCGAAGAATCTGAAGAGAAACCTTACGACGTAGCATAGTTCCGAACCAAGGAGGACAGATGATTGGGATAATGCGATACTAAGAACTTTTACTATTAATGACCCTAACTTGGAATTTCCGAAGAGAGGAATAGCTGGTTGATTCTGCGATAGAGAAATTGGTCCACGGCGCATGACTCTCGTCCCCAACAACTATTAAGTACGAAATTTATTCTTCCCAGAGAAGTGCATGGCAGACTCCAGAATTGACAAATGCCATTGAGCTTGCACAAACACAAACACACACATATATATACATACATTTTATCATAAACCCGCAAGAGGATTAAGCAACAAATCCGAATAAATTCAATCTATTAATATTACTCAGGAGTATAATAAATTCTGTACATATTATAATAGTGTGACCAGAGGCGTAAATAAAAGTTATGCTCCCCCCTTCAAAAACTTCTGGTTGTCCCCTGTACACACACAAATTTTTATTTAGTACTAAACGTAAAATAGTAACACAGTTGCCAACATTCCATTTTTAAAGAACCAACGATATATAACATACACATACATGCAGCATTCTCCTGAATACTATGAAAATCCTAAAATTCTCGAAATATATACATATCTATAAAATTACATACACACAAGTGTATGTTAAGCGTTTGTATGGATATGGATATATACATATATATCAAAATTATTAACCATAAAAAAATATATATATCCTTTTTTTTTTCGTTTTCATTTCACATGATACATCATAATCCCACAAACAGATAAAGTAACAATGCGAATAAACGCAATCTATTAATATTATCCTTGCGCATAAACTTTATACATCTTGCAATAGCGTGACACTCCCAAATTTCTGCCGAATCTTTGGTTACAAAACAGAAAAAAAAAAAAAAAAGTACCACCTACGTCATACCGTTATTTAAGAACTAATCTCTGCCGATAGAAGAAGTTTGCATCAGTTTAAAAATTACTCTTGCATTGTATCACTAAATCACTCCAACAGTTGTCAATGCGACAGATTATAGGAGAAATGGGGTGGGAGAGAAAAAGCTATTTCTGAAGCTTTCGAGTAAACCATATATATGTATATAAAGCTACCCCTACTCGAAAATTGATATATAAGGGAGAACCAACAGATGCGAGACAAAATGAGAAATAGGAACAAAACTGGAAACACCAAGCATTTACACTCTCCAGCAGAGCGGAGAAAAGGCAAAGTAACACAGCTGTCCTTGAAATATAGACAAAAGAAAGATACGTTGTAACAGTTTCTAAAAAAGAGATAATCAATAGGGGTAAATAGTCGAAGATGGATGTTTTCCATCGAAAGGTCAGCAGAAAATATTGATATTTTACATTCTGATCAAATGTTTGATGGGGTAACAAAAAGGATCCGATAGTGTCGGCAGGTAAATAAAAGGCATTAGCCAAAAAGAAACAGAGTACGGAAGGGCATATGGATTAAAAACATCCATTCAGGTATCACGAAGACAATCGCTCGTATCAGTGGACTTGCCTGTACGTGGGAACAAAAAATGGAATTCATTAATGTCTACAGATTGTCTACATTAGAAACTTCTAGAAATTTTTTTTTATATGCAAATTTTAAAGTATACTATTTACATGCTAACTGTATTCTTATGCTTAGCCATGGTGACTGTCATTAAAGTACTTCAAAGAATCTCCCTTTTATCTATGTAGATCTTATAATAATTTACACACATAACATTATTTACATATACCACTTCCTTCCGAGCTAAGCGTAGGTAGGAAAAATTGTAAAACACTAAATTAAAAAAAATTATTAAAAATTATAAAATTTTTATTTTTTCAAGGAGTACCCAATACCTGGAAAACAGTGAAATAAAATATTAAATCCTAAAATATAAATATTTTTGTTACCAGTGGCCAAATTTTTTAGCAAAGGGATAGTCGCAGATGAAAATACTTCGCACCCACTGAGTTAACATAATAAAAACTTTATATGAATGTTAGTTTCAATTTTCTTGCGTTTCTCAGAAATACTGTTATTGCCCTTAAGTATCAAATTGAAAACTCCATTACAATATTATACATTGAACATGTTTTCTAGACTTTTCACTTCAATAATTTTAAGTACACTTTTAAGTACCAATAAGTCTTAAAATTTAACTTAAAGATAATTATGATAAATTATAAGTGTAGCATTGTGATATATTTGTCCCTTAGTAGATATATCATTTAGAATAGAAGCTCCACTGAAAGTCAGTTAAATTTTTCATGGACTATATGCTTTTCCAGAATAATATGGGTATTGTATTCTTCCTCCCATTTATTTACCTTGAAAATAACCCCATCAGTTAGGACCTGTGGGACTTCTAACCCTTCTAAATTCGTCCATACCCTATGTGAGCACCAAAGGCTACAAAAATTACTTAAAACACTTTATAAAAAAGGAATATACACATACACGCATTAAAGAGAAAAAAATTAATTTAGATTATCTAAGACTGAAATTAATATATTTATTGCATCAAAAATATTAAGACTAAAATGAACAACACTGAATGGAAACTCCAGTTTAAAAGAAATTGTTTATCTTTTAAAGATTACAACTTACATATTTAAAAGGGAAAATTACACATAACATTAAAAACTAAGCAGGGAGTTAAAACCAATTCCTAATCTAATAAATAATTTTTATGGGAGGGAGGATGTATGAATGAATAAATGTTAATTTAAAAAGATAAAAAAATAAATTAATGCGGAACTCCAGTGTGTCAAACGATTACTAAAAACATGCTGTTTCACAATGCAGAGTGTTCTTAAAATCATTACTGGGGTCGCTATGGGTTAGCAGATGGAAGCAGGCGAAACGTCCAATGCACTTCTTATTACTTCATCAGTGTCAACAATGGAGCTACTTAGCAATTTAATCTACGGCTAAAAGATGACGCATGCCCTACGTGATGGGGTAAGGGGGGCAGGGAGTATTCCATCTGGATAAGGGAGTGCTCACCCCTAACTTAATGATAGTGTCTTTGCCCCCCTCCTCTACCAATGAGAAAATCAATGCTCTCAGGTGGTAGCACTCCCAGAGGGGGACTACCGGCAAAATGCAATAGAACTCATTTGGTAGGAGGGCCTGGCTTTGGAGAGAAAATCGAATTAAGGGGGAAAGATGGGAAAGTGGGGAAATAAGTTCGAGGATGTACTTCTCTTTCTATGGTATCCAATGATAGGAAAGGAATTGAAGAGCACTTAGTAGTCAGATGATGGAGGAACAGTTCAGGAAATCAACTCCAAATGTGGATTTAGGAATGCGCATCATTTCCACTACAAGTAGCATCTCAAAAGTCTGGAAACAATATTACAATTGTACTCCCGGGAAATCTATAAACATGCAGGACTAAATTGTAACAGAAGGTGAAATAAGTTTGGTGTTTGCTTGTCTTGGAAATAAATATAGGCACACAATCAACTGTTAGAAAGGAAGAATATGGAAGTTTCGACGAAGTTAAATACTCAGTAATTAAAGCGAATATTTACGACGATATATTTCGAAGTGTAACCTAACAATCGCAGATGTTTCTTTGAGCGTGTGAAAAGAAAATGAAACTAAACAACTATAAGGAGGGACAAAACTACACGACTCCCAATTAATATTCTACAAAGATTATTAAGCTATGGTGGCATGATTTTCAACATTAAAAAGCACTATTCGTGAGTACTTGACAGTATTACAGTCTAAAAAGTAAAATAAAACATGTTTATGTGGTAAAAGTTACATAATTACAGTACGAGGATTTCAACATGTCTTATAAGAACTTAAACGGTCGATGCTATCGAGCATTTTCAGCATTGACATTACAGAATTTATGCCCTTAAAAAACCCATAATAATAAGTGTGTGAAAAAAAAAAATACTCTGAAGAAATGAGGAACGGGTGTTAGATAAAAACAGTTTATTAATCAGAGAATATTTAGGGTAAACTTAGTTCAAGATTACACATTTTAATTATATCTAAACTTTTGTACGTGGTCGGCTATAAATAAAATCCATATACTTGAAAATTTCAAAGAAAAGAGTGAAAAAGAAAAAGGTAGCATTTAATAAATAACGTTAAGCCAAAAGATCCCAAGCAACGTTTTAACATTAATCTTCAAAAGGGTCTCTATTTTCTTCTTCTAGAGAATCAATCTTATCTTATAAAAGACAAAATTTACGTTAACAAGCAGGTAGATGAACTGAGTACCTTAAACAATCCCCACACAGCTTAAGCAAAAATCAACAGCAGCAAGGGGGAAAAACTTGAACAAACTCAGGTACCCCTAGATTGCGAACAAGATCTTTAAGTAACTCACTTGCCAGGGTATCATTCAAAAAGCATTTTTTACCCCTCTCTCTCTCCTCCAGGGGGGCACAGGGCGCACTTGAAATGGCAAGGGATGGATGGAAAGAGAAGAAGAGGGAGAGAGAAAGTGTGCTCTTCGCAATCAATGCCTCCGATTCTTTATTCGCGGTGAAAGGCAAGAGATTTTCTTCGCACTTCACAAAAGGATGATAGAGTAAAGGAAAAGGGGGCGTCGACGAATCGCCACAATGTACAGCAACATCCGTTGAAAAATGAGAGTGGATGGGATTTTTGTGCTGCCATATGGCGAACCGAGGAATCGCGGAAAGCGCCAAACAGTTGTGAGTAATACAAAATTTTATGAAAGGAAAACAAGAATCTTAGCGCAACAACTATTTACAGAAATATTAGTAAATTACCATGTATATAATTACTGTAGTATAACTATAATATGACAAACTCCCCAAGTATTATATGCATGAAGTTAAGCATTATTAAGTTGATATTTTTGTTAAGCAAATAAAACTAATTAATTGGGTATACAAGAGGAAAGCTCAATCTCAATAGGAGTGCGTACTTGAATCCATAATTCCTTCCTACACTTCTGTCTACTTACGTAAAGTTCACACAATTTCAGTTTAAAAAACAAATCGTACCTATAAAACACCAATGACATAGCTGGCACTAAAGTCGTAGTATTAAAACCCAGCGATTGGTCCTTAATTTAAAACACCCACGCATCACATTGTAAGTAAAAATTGTAAATCAGGATTAAAAAATAAAATAAGAGTTCTTTCGTGGGCTGTACTAGTGAAAAATTATATATATATATTTCATATCTTTTTCTACCCGATAGTTTAACTATATATGCATTTTTATAAACTAAAAAGTTTAAATAAAATGTTATCTAAGGTCAATAATTATACTAGCAGTTTTAGATTAATCAAAAATAGTCATTGAACATTGAAGAAGAATTAAATTATAAGACGATTACAAACGCTTGGTATTCAAGGCATTGCATTATTTGCTTTGCGATAAGAAAGCAAATTTTTCCCTTTTAGGTAGCCCTATTTCTAAAGCAATAATTACAAGAAATATCATTAAAGTATCACAGATATTTTAAAACAGAAATACATGCATACTGATCCATTTCTCGACATCATTCATTTACATGGTACAACCTATCATGCCTTAAAATTACAATGGGGACATTTCTCCTAATTGAAATTTTCACCTCTTCAGTACAGTACAGTTAGAAATCATTTCTACTTTAGTACTTTAATTCCTTTTACTTAAGTAATCGGTGTTTTGACCGCAGCGCGAGTAGTTACGTTACGCCAGTACTCTCCCTCAATTCCTGGTTTCCTTTCTAAAAATTTTAGTTTAAAAATTCAGCATATGTTTAAAGCTCCTTTCTATTGACTTCAATAAAAACTGAATCAAAATAATTTTTACCTGTATTTTGGGGCAACTTAGCGGGGGAAAATCCGCCAGTACGTGAGCACTAACGACCAATGTTGCATCCACAATATTTACCAACAATTTGATTCGTTTTGTATATTAAAAATATTTTAATAAACTTAAAATTAATTTCAGGAAAGTTTGACAGAAAATAAAGAATACTTTAACATGTTTGTATAGAGACCAACATAGTTAAACAGCATGTTAAATCAAATCCAAAACTATATATTTCTCAATAAAATGTACGCTTAAAGCATGTCTCCCATCAAGATTTTATTATCTTTATTGGTCAAAATATCGTTAGTAGAAAATTTTGTGTTTACAAAACAGGATCAAATGTCGATAGTACAATCATACCAAAAGCTTAGTTATAAAAGATTTGAATGATATTTTTAAAGCGCATCACTGACTTTATGACTAGCATCCATTAATTTATGCACAAATATGCTTAATATAAGACATAACAGACGAAAAAAGTCGTTTTATCTATACAAATCTCTAGTATTTTTTCTTTAAAAATTCAAACATAAAACAGTTTAAAACAATTAAAATAGATACTTCCTTTAAAATATTAAGGCACAAATTTACATATCACTGAAATTTACATATTTTTCTTTGGACGTCACAGAAACACAAATGAATGAAATTAGCAAAACATGAATGGTATGCACAGATATAAACACAGCTTAAAAAACAATTTCAAATAAGGGAGTGGGAGGAGTGGGTGAGAAAAGCATAACACGTTTTATGTAAATTACCAACGCACGATGCACCCAAATGAGTGCAATGACACCTGAAATCGGTACCTACAAACAGCGTTGTGTCATTTTATAAAACATTCCCTGGCACACAGATACAGCTCAAAGGGAGGGGAATAGAAACCGAAGAAATAAGAAAATAAAAAACCTGAGTAAAAATTTATAAAAAAAAGAGGGGGGAGTAAAGGAATAAAAAAAGAATCTAACAGATCTGCTCACAGATAGAGAAAAAAAAATATGGGGGAGGGGGGTAGAGCGGCATATTGGGCGCAAAGACACATCTATACATCCATCCAAGGGAAGGCAAAGGTAAAGGGAAGAAAAAAAATAAATAATAATCCACTTAGGGGGTGGGGCAAAGGAGGATGAAAAGTGTAAGAGGCTACTTACGTGTCTGTCTTCAGAGCTATGAGCTGCAGAGCCGTATCGATCCAACCGTTGCCATGGGAACCACAACAATGCAGGGGAGGAGAAGAAAAAAATAATCCGGTGGGGAGGAGGATGAAGAGCACAAAAAATAAAGAAAAAAAAAGAGAGAGAGAGAAAGTTAGTGGTTATCAGAAAAGCGGATGTTCGCCTTACCCACTGCAATCTCGGGAATAAGATGGAAAGGGGGTGTTTTTTTCAACCCCCTCCTGAAAAAAAAAAGTCCCTCTGAGGGAGGGGAGGAAGGCAGTATTTCCCTCGCGAAAATCCCTAGATAGCGAGATCGGACTGTTTTTAAGATGGATGCTTGAATTTTTGGTTATGATTTTATTATAGTCAATGTCAGAATGGGAGAAAAGTATTGTGTTGTACCGCCCTAGGCCCAGGCCGCCTCCACCCAAATTACATAAATAATGCTAAGCTCGAGACCAGAAAAAAAAAGGGAAAGAAATTATATAAAAAGAACATATTTCTTTTCTGTCAAGAACAAAGTTGTCAAGCTGCGTAGATTGGGGTTCTGATTTTTTCCTCTCCCTCTTTCTGCAGGTAAAGAAATTTATAGTCACAGGAATTAAATCTATTGAAAAGAAATTAAGCTCTAAACTCCTATCACTTTAATTTGAAATAGAAAAAAAAATCACGACTTTCAACAATTCATAGTAAAATAGTGCCCGTTTTAACTTAAAAACTAATTGGTAGATTTATCTACTAAACTGTCGTTCCCTATTTATTGTCAGAACATTTTGGGACATACTGTAACATTTTTTTTAAATTTTATTTTTAAACGAAAAACCTTAATTTTCCGAGAATTAAAAGTCCGATGGTCTATTTTAAAATATAAATAACCATAAAGAGAAGATTTGGGGAAAAAAAGGGAATGACCGGTTGGTTTAATACTTAAAGCTACAAACCATTACTTTTAACTACATGAAAACCTATCAGTTTGTGACCAACCGCTAAAAGTATCCCAACATCGATGCTCACAGTGGGATTGCACATTGTCGAGTAGGTTATTCATAAAAATATTTCTGTTTTCAAAATTTCAATTTGCTCTTCTCATGCAGATGGATATATAGAATATAACAAAATGATCACAATTAAGCCATGGATAAGCAGTTTCTTTTTGCTATATCTCCGGGAAGAACATTACAAGGTACTTTAAAAGATGTAACGCGTTTCTAATGTCACGTCTGAAAATTCTCTGAATTTTGATTATACTCAGGAGGGGGAATTATTACACCCGATTCCGCACTTCTATTAACCTGTCGACCACTGGCGAAACGGTATTCAGACACAGATTTAACCTGCACATTCTCTAGGTGTACAAGCGACATTTGGTGCAGTGGTGTAGAAAGGACAAGAGGGACTGTCATAGCCCAGGCGCCAATAGAAAATGGTATTGTGCTCCAGGCGCCACTTAGGCTCCCTAGGTCTCTGATATGGAGCGCTTGCCAGGTTGGAATCCGGGATACCCTGATCACTAAATCGTCTAGAGCCCCGCTGGGAATAACCAGATGGAGAGGGATAACCAAGGCCAATGAATAGGAAGCGGATAGAAAGTCTAAGTTAAGAAAAAATAATGACCGACTGTTGATTACTGGTAGTTTTGTAATAAGATAATCAGCGCTTTTTTTGGGTGAAATGTGCAAAGTTCCAGCAACAATAAAATCAAAATAAAAGTCTTTTTAGGTAACTTTTACACTTCATGATAGCCATAGTATCACTGCTTTGCCATTATTGCGATATATCACTCTTAAAAGTATAAGGGGATAGGTTCTGATTTTAAACATATACAATTTCAAAATTAAAAATATACTAGAGCAGTAAACTAGCTAATGGACTGTAAAAGAAAGCGTATTATGTATGACTGGTCCCCTACGAAAATTCAGAAAATGTCAGAACATTTTTTTCGTAAGAGGTTTCTTTTTCCTTTTTTTTTTTCGAATTGTGCGTTTCGATAGGCCAGAGGCAAATATATATAATAGAATCGGAAAATTTCTTCGAGAGAGAGAGAAAAAAAAAGTGTGCGCACATGTATATAAATATGCGCGCGCACTGGGCAAAAATACCCCGGCCATTCTCTCTCTTTTCCTTCACGAATTCATCTCAAGTTTCCCCCCATTTTCGGGGAAATTTGATACACCTTCAAATACAACATTCTATCCGTCCCAAAACTCCGGCGAAGAAGATGGGGGAAAGGGGAGGGGGAGAGATCGGCTGTCACTTCAATCCAAACCCCACCCTTCAAGAAAGAAAAAGGGAAAAAAGCGGAAACGAAAAAGAAATAAATTGTTCTTTCACCGTCGTTCTCAATGACAATCCGAGAGGGGATATATACGACGAGGGGGAAGGGGGAGAGAGAAGAACGACGGGGGTGATGGGGAGTGGTATGTGTTTTAAAAAATGGAATTGCGGGTTATTTCTGAAAGGTATAGAACGATGACAGGAGGTGAGAGCTTAGATTAGAAATTAATGCCATTTTAATCGCATTAAACGGCGACTGCCTGTCTGTCAGTACCGCGTGGATTGCAATGGATAAAGCGAACGTTGTCAATACACTTTATGAAATATACATGATACAAATTTATCAAATACACACACAAAAAAAAATTATACAATATACTAAAGAAAAGATAAACAAAACAGTAAATTAATATAACAAAATAATAAACATATACAGTCATCTAAAAAGGGTGTAGAAATTATTTTTAAATTAACCTTGTTCCAAATACAGCTAAATTAATAAAACTTGGATAATATCAACAAATAGTATTTCATTATTTCATACACTTATTATAATTATTAAAAATATTACAACTGGAAATATAGTTATAAGTGTAAAATTAACAAACTATTTTAAATTGTAAATTTTTAAAAAAAAATTTAGCAGAAAAAAAAAGCTAAAATAACAAAGATTTTCATGTAGAATTGTACACCAATAAAAGCACTGAATTATGAACTGCTCCCAAACCAACAGAATTAACACATGATTAATAATATTAAAAAATATTTAATATATTTTTAATGTTAGTTTTTAAAAATTTTTAACAATTATCCAAAATATTTGTCGTAATTAAAAAGTAAATTGACATATAGGCTTCTAAGAAACTCATATGCTAAACAAAGGTCAATTTCCATACTTTAAAAACTGGTTTATAGCAAATGTGTATATTTTATTCATTTGAACTTTTACTGTAGATAAATTTCTCAGATACGGAAAAGAAAATTATAAAGAAAAAAAAAGAATTATGGAAAATAAAGTAAATTAATATGAATTATAAACAGGTGTTAACAGAGAGAGTTCTTAATTTGATTTTAAATAGATCCAAAAGAAGAAAATATTTTACAAACACTAACACGAGGATCAAACACAAAAATTATTAATCAAAAAATACTTTATTTTATACACTTTTAACATTTCTTTTTTAAATTCGAGAAGAAAATGTCAGTGAAAAATGTTTTACAATTAAAATAGAAAATATAAAGGTGAAATATGCAATTAAAACTTTCTGAAATATCCCAGAATTATTTTTTTTAACTTAAATATTTCTGCAGTAGCTTTTATAGGGTTTTAATTAAAAGAAAAAACATAATTGAAGAAAATTAAAAAGAATAGCAATGAAATTGTTAATTTGAACATAAGACTTTAAACATGAAACTAACAAAGGTGTAAATTTAAATTAAGTTATTTCAGTCAATATATAGTGTTACCTGCAAGTCTTCTAAAATAAATTCACAGAATTTCTTTGAATACATGACACGTAATATTAACTCAGATGTAATTAAATTCAAAAGTGTTAATAGCTATTATCACTACTGTTAAAGTTATTAATTAAAAGCATTAGTAATTTAAAAGTAGATATGTAATAGCTTTTTAAAATTATTTTAAAAAAGAAAAGAGATTTTAAATAAAGCAGTTAAAAAAAATAAAGAAAATTACAGCACAATAAATTGTTACGAAAAGCAAAAATAAATTACATATTATATAATGAAATATACAACTTGTCAAAATTTTTCCTTGAAATAAATAAAAGTAAATGCATAGTGAATTCAAAGAAAAAAAAAGCTAAATAAGATTAAAATTTTACATAAAATAAAATTTTTATCTTCAACAAGTAACTTAATGTTTAAATAATCACCTTTACGATGCTTTTAATTTTTTTTCCCTCTATGGAATTTAGTTCATTTTCAATTGGAAATGATTCCAAAATTTGACCTAATTTTTTTTCTTATTTCATTTTTGGCTTTTCCCTTTAGAAAATATTTTCAAATTTCCCCGACTTTTGATAAATATTCTTTATTTTTCCCCAACTTTCCAGGTTGCTGGGTATACTAGAAGTGATAAAAAGGTGCACAATTAATGAAGAAAACCAGAATTGTTGAATTTGAACAGAAGTTTTTAAACATGAAACAACTAACGAAGGTGTAAATTCAAAACTAAGCTACTTCAATCGACACGGTATATTAAATTAGAAAAATATTTGAGAGGCAAGGTTTACTATACAAGGATAGTTACATGTAATGTGTGATAAGTAGCAATTTTAGAATTCAGTAGGTCCAGTAAGCTTTACATGTTTCCCACGTAATAGACCGAAATGGTACGGGTAATTCAAACTTACGAATTCCTCCAAAAACCGGATAATTAGAAACTCATTAATCGGAAAACAATCGATTCTTTAATAAAATCATACTATCTGTAATAACATGGCATTTTAATCTGCTTACGCTGCAGGAATTTTCCATTTTACGTTACATTACAAATTACTTCTCAGATTAAATGTGACACAGTTTCAAAAATTTTTACCACATTAAAAGTCATTACTTAAATCCCGCTTTTATGAGGGGAAATACTCAATTATGAGAATCCTCACAACATAGAATTTTAACCCAAACCACTCCAATTTCCTTAAATGAAACCCTTTATAACACACACACAAAACCTACTATATATCCTCTCTCTGCTGCGAGGGGGTTAGAGAGAGGGGGAGGGCAGAACACGGGGGGAAGGTCTGGGGTTGGAGGGGGGAGGCGACCAAAAATACGAGATTGAAATCGGATTAATCGTCCGCCGCGCGCTCCTCTCATTAATCTCAAGTAAGTGGGCCATTACTGGGGCCGATAATTAGTCCCTGCGGAGGAATACAGTCACGTGACTTCATCCACCCCGCAGCATAATGGCGGCAAATTATAAGCCTAGCACCGAGATTAAATTTTCTCTCTTCCACCCCTCACTTCTCTCTTTTCGTTCGCTCTCTTTTCGGTCCTTTTTGTGCGTACCCGAAACTGTCAGGCCATGAGGGGGTTGTATAAAATATTCAGGGATGGAATAACTATATAAATAAGTCTGGAAAGGGGTGGGGTGGAGCGGATGTGACCCTGGTTTCCCCAAACGAATGCAAGACAATTATGGAAGGGGCGCGCTTTAAGATGATTGAATTCGTTTTCTTTATTGCTGCCGCAGTAAACTAACTATACTTCGAAGTAGAAAAGCGCGCGGGAGACGTTAAATTAACATTTTTCCCGCGGAGGAATAAATTCGTGATACTTTTTGGATGGTAAATGGCATTATCGCATCATTTCCGCGATATTTGTTGCGGGGTGGTGCTACATCTCGGCTCTAACAAGATTAGTCTCCTAAACACAAACATCATTTTTGGAAAAGTATTTTATATGACCACACCACGAGAATTAAATGCTATCGTACCTGAGGCGTAGAAAGTCTCTTGGTCTTAGTTTCTGAAATCCATAGAAAAAAAAAAATTTTTTTATTACTTTATTGCTTTGCAGCCCTAAAGCTTGAGCTTCAAGGAAAATGTTTTACCTTTTTATAATTTTTTTTTTAAATTGTAAGATTAATTCAACAATTATTTTTTATTTAAAGTATCTTATTATTCTACATATAAGGTTCAAATACCTGACCTGAGGTATAGAGAAGAAGGGTTTGTGATTAACCGGGTTTTTTTTTTTATTTTCCGAATATCCTCGGAAAACAACGGAAGTGGAAAAAATCTTAACAGTTTTAATTTCAAATTTACACTTTTTAATTATATTGGGCTACAACACATAAGATTAGTAATTGTTTAAATTAAGATTTCAAAAAACAAACAATCTATGCTTTTATCTCACAGTCTAGTTCTCAGCTTAAATGCAAATAACCCGGCAACAAGACGGGGGATGGGCTAATTAAAAACATCAACTTCGAGGTGCGGCGGTCACTGTGTTTTTGCTCTGGGAGCAGAATATATTTTTTATTTCGGGGTCGGGGTATTTTGTCTTCATACAATCGTTAACTGAGGAACTGTTAAATAGTTCTACAGTTAACGACAACGCCAGAACGATTGCTGTGTTTCTCGATATTTCCAGGTACCAAGTATAATTTTTAGGAAAGAAATTCTATTGAGCCCAACCGAACTACAAAAATATGTATTTGTATCTTTTACCTCTCCGCTCTAAATTTCTCTAAAAACAACAAAAGTGTGAGACTCAGGCTAAACCAGTTGACACCCGGGAAAAAGGATGACCAAAAACAGATGGTTACTGAGAATGACTAACAGGCTTTAAGTTGGAAGTCCACGGCGATATATAGGACCTGCCTGGTTCCGAATTCTGCAGAAGGTTAGGGCCCATACAGAGCTGCCATGCCACTGAAAAAGAAATCCCCAGACTCAAGGATAATAATGTTTAACTGAATTCGTAAAATAGATTTTAAAAAACTTCGTGACAAATTCAACAATAAGATTTTCTTCATCCTAGCGATTTTCCAAACCCTATTTTCGTTCTGTTTTAGTTTTGGGCTAATACTTTTCACATAAACTTAACGCGTAATATGCGTACGACTGATTCCAATAGAAATAAACACAGTTTCGTTTATACATATTCAATAGGCCATCACTGATGATCAATCTACATCCATCACTCGGTAGACAGACGCTTCAAAAGTTATAACCGGCTTTCCGATGCTTGGCGTTAAATCAAGTGTAAAATTAGATACGAGCTGGCTAACAAAAGATGTCGAGACTGATAGCTGACATGGTGTAGGTTTTTTTTCCCCTCAAGAAACAATTAAAATTGATACATTTAGTTTGTCTTAAAAACTTCTTCCTAATTTCTCTGGGTCTATATTTCATCAAACTACTAATCATTTTTTAAAGGTAAAATTGGAGTGGTTATGATTCGGAATTTATTCTTTGGGTTCACAGAGTATTTGAATGGATAGATAATAGGGTAACCACAGAAATAAATCATAAGTAATAACCATAAATATTACAAATGGCAAAATGACAATTAACTAAAATCAGTAAAGTTATCAAAATTTTTAAATAGCTGATCTGTCTCTTTACCAGCAAAAAGTTGATTTTAGATATTTCCTGTATATACTATAAACAAAAATTAGTTGTCTGGAGACCCGGTGATGAGGTTATTCCCCATTCTAGCAAGAAAATAAGCCAAGATGTGCTTTTATCATTAATGATAACAGCTTTTTTTTTATAATCTTTTTGTAAGTCAAAGTTTGTGCTTTTATTTCCCCTGTCGAAAATAGAACAGCTGTTGTATGCACGGCAACTGATCATATACATTCATACACCGACCAAGGACCCGTTTGGGTCTTCCAATTTGAGGCATAGGTAGCTTAGGCTCCTCTACCCAAGCGATAGTTTTCCTTCAAATTTGCCCGACGAGCAATGTCCCGCAGCAAAGATTACAGCAATTTTGGTGTCTCGCATTGGCCATTGGGGTGACTAGTAATATCATCATCGGCGATCGAGACAACTAATCTTCACATAAACATTAGTAAGTAAAGATATGCATAAATGAAAAAGGTCATAATCGAGATGGACTCACCTGAGCTGGACCTCTTCTCGTCCCTGTGATCCTTGAGGGCGCCGACGGAGGAGGACACGGCCGCAGCCGAGAGGTGGGCCGCGGGTCCGGCGGCGGCCAGAGAGCTGGACAGGGCGAGCAGTCCGGCCGCGCTGCTAGGGGGCAGCGTGGGGGGCTGGAGGCCGGCCATCGCAGCCGCCGCCGCGTGGGGCATCATCGGCAGCGGGGGTGCGTGGGCGTGAGGGGGAAGCTGCTGGGCGTGCATTTGTTGCTGTAAAGGAACGAAGAGCATAATCAGCAACATAAAAATAAACACACGTCACATTATAAACTATTACTGGGTTCGTCAGACTTTATACACATATTTTTATGTGTGTATAAAGATATATGTGTATATTTTTATACACATGTCAATATGCACATATATTTTCTTTTTTTCTCTTCCACCGTGTCTTCGGCGGTTGTAAATCTTTTTAGTTGGCTGTGGGAATGAGTGTTATCTATTCTTCAGACAAAATTAGTGGAAGCCATAGAATATTATAATCTTCTGGTTCAACATACCTTTCTCGAATTTTTTAAAAATACTTAAATTTAGCAATATAATATATGCTATTACTAATTAAACATCTTTTAAGTATGCAGTGACGTAGCCAGAACTATTTTTCAGGGACGGTTGCATTCATAATCCAAAGTCGAGTGAACCTTCATTCTCATAAAAAAAGCATATGTCTGTCTTTCTCTCACTTGCACACATACACACTTCTCAACTTTTACATCATCCCCAGTTTTGAATGCATACATAAATACATGATAAAATAGGTCAACATCAGCAACACAGTACGCAATTTCATTGCATCTTGAAATATATATTAGCTATCACATTGTGTCATTTTACGTTAAGTTTTAACCAGGCTTAAATTTGCCTGAAAATACTGGAGGATATTAAATATATGCTTCAGTATTTACAAGACGTAAAGGATTTTTGTAAACAACTGGTAAGATAAAATATTGAGAGGGGAACTATGACTTATCCATTTATTTTACAAAATTACATACCTTGAATTACAACAAAATTCGAAAACTGTCCGGCATAATTAGTAATTTATAAACTGTCATTTTAGAGTAGCAAATTAATATTTCTGCCTTTTAAGGCCAGCTTGTTCAAACCTTCATATGCATTTGTAATCATGCCTATATGGCACCAAACGTAATGCTGAATTTGTCATTCTTCAGACCAGTTATATTGCGTAGAAATGTTTTTACTCTTTTCATGGTTGAAAACTACCTTTCAACACTTGCAGTCAAAACTATAAATGTACACAAATTTCAATAAGCTTTATAACATTGTAATGCATACGTTGAAAATATATTTTGGGGAGGATTCAAACTCCCCCCCATCCGTACCCAGATCAAGATTTTGGGCCCAGGTGGGATAATGTTTTGGGCCCTTGTATATTATTATAACATTTATTAATGTATAGCTAAAAGATTCGCATAATGCAACAAGCATTTTTTAAATTTTGATCATGGGGTTGAAAAGGAATGCTATTATGCAGGTCATATTCCAAACATTTCGCAAACGGAATCCACCAATCAGAAAGCTCAATTTTGCGATTGCGAACATTTTTGAAAAAAGTTCTCAAAATCTAGCCATCTGATTGATGGATTCCATTTGCAAAATAACCTGCATTCTTGCCTTTAGTTTTTAAGTACAAACCCATGACTGACAAATCTGTGGGTATTTATACTTGCGGGTACTCTGTGAAATAATGAAAAACTTACAATATTTTAGCTCATATTATTTGTATATAGAATAAAAACATGAAATCTTTAAGCCCACAAAATTTGTTTCAAAATTACCCCTGGACCTAAAAATTTTTGGGCCCCTGAAATCAGTGAGCCCTGGGCACGTGCCCCGGGTGCCCTGCCGATAATATGGCACTATTCGTACACTTCCTATAAATATGGTCTTACAGCATGTTTAAGTATTTTTTTTTGTCTATAAAATGTAATACATTAACGCGTAATTAACCTAAAATCTAGGGTCGAATTGAGTAGGTACGCTATTTGTAGGTGCAAGTGCTGAAGATTTAAACATGTAATCTCACAGTTTTGCACAAATAATTAGTCTAAAAAGAATAATCACAATCTTGCAAAAGTTATTTCATACTAAACAGAACATGTACTTCAAGACCAGAAAAATACAACCTATGAAATATTTTTAATTATCCACAGAAACTATTAAAAATTGCTAAGATAATATATCGAAGGAAAAAAACATGAAAATGAAAGAAAATTTCTTGCTTGTAGCTAAACAGAAAAATAAAAAAAAAAGGGAGTACAGAATGCCGATGACAACCTAAATTATAATGAAACATGCCATTAAGTTAAATTTAAAAAAAGGGGGGGGGGAATACAAGCTCATGTTACCTTAAATTGATAAACAACAAGGGGAGAAAAATAGGGAAAAAACACAAAGGGGAAATTTCATATAGAAGATAATTTAATACAGGGCTTTGAATTAGAAGAATCGAATTTAGAAGTAATTCCGACACAACAAATTAACAGGAAACTAAACAAATTAAAAGCCAGCAACTCCAGAAAAATAAGCATATTCAATACAACAACGACTCCGCTCCCTTTTCTCGCCAAGAAAATTTAAAAAAAAAATTGAAAAACTTTGGCTCTAAATTAAAAAGTTAAGGAAAGGGGTTTTTAATTCCGCAAAATGCAGCAATAAATCAGCCATTACAAGTGGACGACAAGAAGGAGGGAAAGGGGGAAGAGAAAGATAGGAAAAACTTTTAAACATGAACGTCATATTCATTTCCTCTCAAAATACGACAAAAACTATAAATATATATCGATAAAGCTTAATTCATTCACTGCGTATTTGCTTTGCAAATGAGTCACAAGCAACAAGGGTCGCAACATCAGACGGATTAAGAAGAAAAAAAATAAATAAAGGAAGAAAAATCAACACAAAGCACTCTTAGCGCAACAAAACTCAAAACACACACGGCGAAAATCGGATAAAAATAAATAAAAAAAAAATTACGGAGAAGGGTTTTGTCACGTGACTCCGGTGACGTCACAGCTCCCGTGTCAACCTCTTTAATCCCGTCTTTCGTTTCATTTTCGTTTATTTTTTTCCCCTTCCCCCTCTTCCCTTTTTCACTCTCTCTCTCTCTCTTCCCGACCGCAATAATGATTAATTACGGTTTTCACGCCCGGTGCTATGCGCGCCCGGAGGTCACGTGATATTCGGCGGAAAGTAATTATGACTCTCGGCGCGTTTGTTTTACTATTTTTTTTCCCCTCTCTCTCTCTTTCCTTCTTTCTTTCTTTCTTTCGTTCTGTTCTGTGTGGCAGTAGGTTTTCACTTAATTTTGTTGGGGGAGTTTTTATCGTTCGACATTTGCGTTGTCAGGCGTTAAATGTCGCCGACAAACAGTGACGACAAGTGGAAAAGGAATACTCTAAGCGGCATGCCGTAAAATGAGATTTATCGGATTAAAACTCTTTTGTCTATTTGAAAAAAAATATGGTGGGGGAGGAGAAGTAGGACAGGAATAAAAATATGAGCATGGAGTAAAATTACAGCTTCTTTGTTTCGAATGGAATATTACATCTTTATTTGCACTCTTTTCCTGGTGCTTGAAAAATAGTTTGTCCTTACATTAAAAAAAATTACTTTTATGTAATCAACAGAACGTTTTTTAACATCCAAAAGTAGGCTACTGAAATTTGTAATGTTAACAAGAAATATTTGACACAATTGAGTAACTATAAGTACCGTTTTCAGCAGTTACAAAGATCTGATAGTGTATAAAACGCAGGAAACAGCCAAGTAGTAATATTCATCCCTTTTCTCGTACTGTACATCACATATGACAAACATCAAATGCTCTATATGCTTCATACCATATTTGATATATAATGATATAAAGCATATAAAATCTTTTATATGAAAAATAGTTCATTGTGTATCACATTGTGATATACTTTCACCAATGATATAAAATATAAAACCTTATGTATAAAACATAGTTCATCGTGTATCACATGTGATATACAATCGTAAAAATGTGTATGCCATAAGTGATTTACAGGACAAGCAGAGGGTTAAATACTTTCTCCTCGATAAATATTTGCGCACACATACACACACGTTTATGAATACATCTGATAGAAATAGTGTTACACACTAACAAGTAGTAAATCAGAGACTGCTATCAAACCTATCACCTAAACCTCATACAAATCTGATAATTTATTTTTTTAACTTTAATCATCAGTTGCACTCGCTTACACCAAGAATTCATATGCCGCTTCTAGATTTAGTTTATAAAAAACTAGATTTAGTTTATAAAAACAGTTGGAATCATAAGACTGAAATGTTGATGTGTCAGATTTGAAGTGAATACAAAAACAAAGCATTTTCGATGTCGGCTCTAGCTTTTTTGATGGCCGGGATAAAATGCCTAATGCCCCCCACCTCCTTCATAATAAAATTAACTATTTAATACCTTAATCCCAAAGACATGGTCGTTCATATACGTATAATATTTTAGAAATTTTCTGTCGTATAGAAATTATTAAAAAGACATTTTTAGCCTTTTTAGATAGCATTACTTTTGAATTTTATATATATAAAAAAATTAGTTTTGGGAATATAAAGAACAATGCATTTTGCACGAAACAAATTTGCCCGTTCCCAAATGGAAACAATGGCTTGATTCACTATGTTTTTTTTTTTTTTTTTTTTTTTTAAAGTTTAGAGTAATACGCCAATGTTCCCAAATGGGCACATGCCAAAAGTCCATAACATTTTATCTCCACAGAAATTTTCCTTTACTTAAACAAGTGTTTATAATCTCTATAATTACATCTAGATGGAATTTTAAGGAATGAATATTATATATTTTGAACTTCGATCATAACGTGGCATTTATAAAAAGATTAATTCAAACGGCAAGAACATTTGACCACGAAATTATTTCCATTACCACTGAAAGTTGTCTAAACCCTAAACTTAGGGTGTACGCCGTGAACCCTATCCATTTTCATCCACAATCAGTGGTGAGAGCTTTTTCTAGTGCTGCAACATCTCAGCTAAGTATTTCTCTCCCTTCAAACATGTTGAGTAAAAATACACTCCACAAACTCCTCGAAGAAAAAAAAAAAGAAAAAAATACCCGACAAGTTTATTATAGCGGCTCATATAACCTGCTTTTCTGAAACGAGGAAAGGCAAGAAGTAAACAGCAGTTCTCTCTTCGGGGGCACTTGTGGGGTGGATGAGTGCTGACTGCTTCTGGAAATAAGCCAATAATTGAAGTGCCGAGCGGAAAAGATGAGTTTTATTTATTTATTTTTTTTTTCATCCAGGCATTTTTATTACTTATAAAACTTTAGAAAACGTTGCCCGTGAAAAAAAGTTTTTGAGATCAGGATGAATCTCGAAAAACACGTTTAAAAAAGTTTTAAAGAATCGGAGGAAAAAAAAACGTGTGTGGGGGGGTGGGTGGGGGGTGGAGAGCAGTCTCTTTCTGTGAACCTTTACAACCACTCACATATCCCTATCTGCAGTTTTTACGTGAGGTCTAGAATTTTATATTCCTCGGTTATGTGTCAGCTAATAGCCGAGTTGCTTGAACGCTAAGAGCCAAAATAAATCAATTCCGCGCAGTTATTTAATCCGGTTTTATTGAACTGTTCCAGAAATCCGGTAAAAGAAATTGTGCACATCCTCGTAAATATCGAAAGAAATAAGTTGACTTTTTTATATTTATTTTTAAATTCCGGAGTTTTCCTATCCACGTTAAAAGGAGTATTTTTTAAAGAGGTGAAGAAGATACCATAATACTCAAACAAAACAGGCTCCAAAATCGGTGGACAACGGCACTCGATGATACTAAAAATTTTACTATACCTTTTTAACCACTTCAAAAAAAAAAGCTACGTCAAAAACACCCATTCACCGATTATATGCGATTTTCTTTCCTTATTTCTATAGCAGCCTTGGTAGATTTTCGTCCAAATACATTCTTCTCAGAATTTACTCCCGCTTGTGCCTCAATTTCTTTTATTAAAATCTCATTCGTTCTCAATATGCTAAACACAACTATTCAGCGCCTATGTACGATTATATTTTCCCATTTTTCAGCAGTCTTGGTAGAATTTAATTTCTCGGATATTTCTATTCGTTTAATTTTCTACCGCTTGAGCATTAATAATTCCTTTTATTGAAATGTTATTTGTTCTTACTATGCTAGAAAAACCTATTCACCACCTATATATGATTTTCTTTTTTCATTCTTTCAACAGTTTTGGTAGAATTTATTTTGCCGAATACAGACTACTCAAAAGTTAAATTTACTCCCGCTTGAGAATCCATAATTTCTTCTCTTAAAATCTTGTTAACAATTGGAATTAAAAAATGCTATAAACGTTGTCATCCCACTTAAAGCCATTGTTTCTCTAGAGTCTAATTAATATGTTAAACAATAAAGATTGAAATTTTAACCCCTATTACTGTCTGTATATATTACTCCGTACCAGACAAATAAATGTATATATAGAAAGACACTAAAACCTTTTAAAAGATAACCCAAATTCCTGAAATACTTCTATCCCTCTCTTAGTCTTAATTTTGACACATTGACAATGAAGCAAACTTAGACAGGAAATTTTAATTATGTCCACAGGAAAAGGAACAATGTCCTTATCAACAGTTTGGGACAAAACAGCTAAAGAGCTTCTACCCCCATCTGAAGGTATTAATGACATTACAAATAAATTTAGCAGACATATAGTTAGTTGCAGGGT
The DNA here is from genome assembly GCA_032207245.1 of Pardosa pseudoannulata. Lineage (NCBI taxonomy): Eukaryota > Metazoa > Arthropoda > Arachnida > Araneae > Lycosidae > Pardosa > Pardosa pseudoannulata. Next base: position 17,239,347 of record CM063505.1, read on the forward strand.
TTTTGTGAATAGCCCAGACCTACTAGCAAATAGGTGTTCCGGTTCTACACAAGTTCAGTGGCCTCCACCGATTTACAGAATCGAAAGGTCCACCGGATGATAGAACACATCCAGTCATCAATGGTCCTACGAATTTAGCAAGACCTTCTGCAAAGAGTTAACGAGCTATACAAGATTCCTCACCACCGGGGCTGAAAATATAACAGGCGATAATCACTCACTTTTAAATTAAAAATTGGTAAACATTTATAAACTGAAATCATAAATAGCACAGCACATCCGAATACTTCAGCGCGAAATTTTTCTAAAACACAGTATAACATGCTTCGGCGTAACGTTTTTTAAACCCATATTCTATATTAACATATATGTATACATATATAAATACATATATACACATATATGTATATATACATACATACTAGAGGACCCGACAGACGTCCTTTTTTAACACTAATATATGCCGATATTTTAGATAGGAAATAAAGAGAATATAGTAGATTTTTATATATGGTTTTGCCTATTCGGGCAATTGAAGATGAACCCAACTTGCAAACACTATTATTCTCTGTATGCATTTCACCGACGTTTATGGTGATAAAAAAGTGAATAGCTGTCCTAAATAATCAGACGCCAGTAAGTCATGTTCAAAACAGACCACAGAAAAAGACAAAGTCGCCTGCTTGACAAAAGACGAGAAGCCTTTTATGACGAATGAGCAATAAAATCGGAAGAAAAGTTTGCGGAGGTCTTAATCGCGTCTTTAGCTTTTATCTCGAAAGAAAAAAAAAGAAAAGAAGAAAAAAAGGGAACAGAAAGGAAAATGGAATTAAAAAATAAAAAAATAGGTAGCCTGTACTGAGCTGAAAGGAAGGAGGGGGAAAAATTACGTTGACACAACTCTGTCAACAATCTAAGTTCAAGAGATAAGCTGGTCTATGACAAAAATCGCTCTTCCAACAGACACCACGCATAAAACTAAAGAAATAAACGGCGAAGACCTTTATTTGGACAAAGAGACACGTTTGGAAGACAATTCATCCGGGTACAAGAACAGATTTTAACGACATTTGACAACTAGATGTTTTGTTACTGTTCGACTCTGATTTTTATTACTTATTGTCTTCCACAGTCTCTCATTGATATTAGTTCATTAAAAAAGTGTGAAGATTCTCATTTTGAGGAGGCAACATACAGTTGTTAAAGCTACTTTGACTGTTTGGAACAATGGAAAAAGAAACCAGTTAAATGTAGATGGATTAAAAAATAAAGTTTTTCGGAAGGTGTAATTAACTTTTTTAATGCTTGGAGAGGACTTGCTACTGTTCCAGATAAAATGGTTGATCATAATTGAATGTTAATAAAGCTGTTTTATAAATTCCAATGAAAATATATGGACAAAAAGACAGACTTGAATGACAATTCATCCGGGTATAGGGAATAGATTTTAACATTTGACAACTAGATGTTTTGTGAATGTTCAGCTCTGATTTTTATGACTTGTCTTCCACAACCTCTCATTGATATTGGTTCATTAAATAAATTGTAAAGGTTTCCATTTTGAGGTAGCAACAGACAGTTATTGACTGCTTGAAACAATGGAAAAAAACTACTTAAAAGTAGATAATTAGAAAAAAAATCCAAGTAAAATTTTACGAAATATGCACATCTAGTACTTATTAATTGAAATTTATATGTTTCATTTATGTATTATTTTTTAAATGATTAGACAGATCTGTTGAACTGTTTCAGATAAAACGATTGCTCATGCCTTTATATTAAATATAATGCCTGGTTTATAAATTTCAATGAAGACATAACACATTCGCATAGGGCTATTTTGTTTAAAAGTTTCATGCAAAAAATGGAATATTTTAGTGATAGGAGGATAATTCAACATATGTACTAAAATTGCGATAATTATTTTTGTAATTAATATACTACATTGAATTTTTCAGGTGATCAAAGATTGTATTAGTTTGTTCTTAGTATAATAGTCTGAGATAACTTTTTGGTGTAACGATGCTTAAGGATTTATATATCAGAAATATTATCACTGTGTCATATAAAATAGGTTTGTATTCCCCCCCCCATAGATACAATATAAATTTCGTCTGATGATTCATCCTAAATTTCATTTCCAAATCCATCAAGTTTATTATATATGATAAGAAACAAAAAGCTCATTAAATTTCACGTCTTTACCACTGCTATTTTAATTAATCGACAGAAATATCTGCGTTATATAACGGGAAGATGTGCATTAACCCATTTAAGAATTTCCCACTATAAATATGCTATTACGATGGTTAAGAATTTATCAGGAAAGTATACACTTATCACAAAAGAAGCATTTTCGTTTTCCAATTCAAATGTGTTAACATATGAATTAGAGAAATTAAACACATACAGAAATTAAATTGACATATCAAACCTTAATCAAATTTGTTTTAAGCTATTTTGAATTCCAAGTATCAAACTCAAATTTCTATGGAAATATTGAATATAAGCTACGATATTATACAGTTAAAACTAATTTTCAAACTTTCACCAATATTATAAATAGAAAAGTAGATTTTAAAAATAAGCTAAAATGCATGTTCAATAAACAGGGGGGGGGGACACTCCACAATACAGTCACTTTTCCCTTCACGACTGCAGCTACGAAAAAAAAAGGGGAGAAACAGGGGTGGCGCAGATAAGCCGGCTCCTCCGGTTATTGTGTAACTCCCGGCGGACCTGATAGACGGCTAAATTCAATATTTGCACATCTGTTTGCCTCTTGTCCACAACTCCCGCTAAGTTCGATCTCCAGCAAACGATAAAAGTGGGATCTTATGTCACATGCACATTGCTGGGATAAGGCAGAAGTACCGTGATGCCTTTGTTTTTTTAATACAATTTCGGCACAAAGAGCATACAATAAAACCTGTACATAAACAGCATACGATGAAATGACGCTGTCTTTAACGAAAAGCAAATATTTTCTTTGTTCCTGTGGAATTACTTATTTAGATCACCAAGAAGTTTTTAATAGTAATGAATATTTACATTTTAAACCATTTAAATTAAAATTATCATTACAATCGAAGAAATATGCACACGAGTATAACACTGGTTGCGTAAACGACCAGATTGTCTTTAATCTCCCAATAAAATCTTTTCAAGGTTTGTTCCTAAAATATAATAGTCTCACTGTATATAAACTATGACAACGGATTAGATCAGTGATTCTCAACCTTTTTTAAGCTGCCGCTCTTCCTATGGATCCAAAATGTGTTCGCTCCTCCATTAGTAAAAATCCAGTAATTTAAAGTATTCAGAACGAGGAGTACTCAATTATAAGAAGTAAAATGGTAATTTTCTTCAATACAGTTAGACACCAAATTTTTATTAGTGAGACACGCTTAGACGAATATTGTTGACTAAATATATTTTTCGAATGTCAACCCAATTTCAAACATGAGAACATTCTGTGATGAAAGTTACCGATTCTGGTTCCGTCAAGCAAGCTTGTTTAACTGGTAACAAGCTAACTATATTACTGGTAAAAACTGTGTAAATTATATGATTAATGTAATAAATTTATTTGGTATTTTTTAAATTAAGTTTGAAAAAACAAATTCTCGTATCGCCACCGTTGAGAACCAATGATTAGACTTCACACCATTCTAACTTCAGCTTGGGTTTTAGACAATGCGTTCTACCGAAATCCAAATTTTAATTTTAAAAAAATTTACAAAAAAAAATTTGGAACAATTTTTATTTTTGTTTGATAATAATTAACTAAAATTTCGATATAAGGAATATTGAATTTCAATTTTTAAGCTTACAATTTTAAACAATGTTTTTGTTATGAGAACATATTGCCGCATAAAGAAACTTTGCCAACGTGGTCAGTGGCCGAATGGTCAAAGCACGTGATTCAGACCCAAAGTTTATGGGTTCGGCGCCCAAAGTATGGATTTTTAATTTAAAAATGTTATTTATTGTTGCCTTAAGTTCTCTAACATTCTAGATATTCTTTATTATGTAGATTAGTTATTTCTCGAATATTCTATTCGGGTATAAAAGCTAATACCCACTAGTTGTAGGCAACTTCCCGATCCTGTAAAGTTGGGAGTTGCCACTTCGCTTCAATAAATTCGTATGTTAGGCTAAACGGTGTGTTCATTTGAATCTTCGTGACATACATAATACTGCATAAAACATATGACAAAAATCTTTTTGAAACTAATATGATTAAAATACGAGACTATTTGAAAAAATTAAGCTGTACAACAATATTTTTGAAAAAAATGTTCGTCATGCACAGCATAATTTCTTTTTCTCCCTTTATTTCTAGAATGTATACGGAAACAAATCTGGCATCTACACTTATGTAAAGACTTTATATTAAAGAATTATTTAAAATCATAGTATGTAATAGCAATTGTTTTCGACGTTTCACGGTATTAAATCCGCTAAATCTTGAATAGACTGATTTTCAAAAGCACATTAATAGAGAACTTTTAAAAGTTTTAACAAGAAATACATAAAAGTAATGCACCGCGAAAATTTTAAGCCTAATTCGTAATGACTAATGACTAATTCGATACAAAAAGCTGAAAATTGCGGCCTTAAAGTCACAAAAGTAGATGTTTTATCTTTGCTACGTTTAGCTGCAATATTTCCATCACAGATTACAAATAGTTAAGTTTAATGGAATAACGGGCTAGATCTGTTATTAGAAATAACTTCTGAAAAAATTTAACTAAAAATAAAAAAAAAAAAACTCCATAGTTATAAACCAGGTTTGATATCGGCAAATTCTTCGTGAGCAAACATATCCGAAAAGAATTATTAGAGATCGGCTTTTTACATAAAGAAGGCAAAGCTATTAAATTCAGTATCTTAATCTTAGCAGTTAGTTTTGAAACAATTACAGAAATCTTTGATAAAATGTTTATAATCGACATTACTAAAATTTGAGATTTCAAAATAAAAGCATCAGGAGTGTTCAAAATACCCTCGTTGCACTTAAAGATAAAATATGAATAAATTTATATAAATAAGACCTATTTTCATATTACAAACAGAACAACGATTTTGAATGCACGGTTACAGAATTGATGATAGAATGTAAAACATCTGATAAACATACATATGAAATCGAACTTTATTGCTAGTCTTTTCCAACGTTCCCAGAAATACATGCAACGACAAGAATGTCAGCTTAGAACAGCTGTTATAATTCAATCGAAATTTCAACAGAGGAAAAAATAAAGGGAACGTTTTTCGTCTGCAATTTAAGTAACCAAGTCGAATAACAAAGAATTACAATATTTGCTTCCATTTTACGAAATACAATGCATTAAAAGTTAAGGAAATATTAGTACAAATTGTTTATTCAACAATAAACAGCAATTCACTTGATACTAAAAAAATTGTGAATATTTTTTATTTCCCACTCCATATTTAGTGAGGAATACTGGATATTTAACATTTCTCTTTAAGCATCTTTCCAATGAATTTAAAATTTTTAAAAAAATTAATAAAAGTACAAATTAAAAGAAAGAAATTGCAAAATGACTATGCGAATTATTCTTATTAAATGATTTATAAACATTTTAATCTGCTTTATTCAAAGCGCATTTATTCAGCTAGCGTTTTTCCAATAAATGGAACCAGTTGGAAAAATAACAGAATTAGATTAAAGACATTTTCATCTTATAGCACACACGATCACGCTTTAAAATTATTTACATTGTATTAGATAAATATTTTCAGTTTGTTTAAGGTATTTAATTTTAAAAGCAAAACGTGCTACTCTCAACTTTAATTAACTTGCTCCATGAAATTAAACATAAATTAATGGAAATTTAAAAATAGGAATTATTTTTCTACGTTTCATGTGTACGGAACATGATTTCAGACATTCAATTAACAATTAGTTCATTTTACAATTAACTGTTAGCTCTTTTAAAAGGGTTAAAATATTTCAAGGGCAGTAAATTTTGATACGCAATTTTTTATAATCATATAATGATTATATAATGTGCGTATCAAAAATTATTACATATATGTGTGTAATAAGACGGACTTCTCGATGCGTGGTTGCAGTCATGACTATAAAAATGACATCGTTTTAGTTAAGGACCTTTATTAAGATAACGTTGGAGGACTGGTTCCCACTTCATCATAGGAACAAACTTAAGGATCAGCTAGCATGAAGTTATATGTACAAGACCCTTAACACCTGGGTCAACACCTATGGGAAAATCTCTAGAAAAATTGCTTCCGACAGCGTGCATCTCCGTTTTGTTTGGAAATTTCCTAAATTGTCCGCTAAGGCAATGTAGAGTTATAATTGGTCAGACCCCTTCTCATAAACATATACATACATACAGTTTAAAAACATATTATAATAAAACACCAATATGACTTCAGATTTGAAAACCCCATATATATATACATATATATATATATATATATATATATATATATATATATATATATATATATATATATATGCAAAGGCTTGAATAAAAATTAAAACATTTCAATAACACTGAAAAAAGTTTTAAAATACAATTTTTGAACAATAAATACAATTAACTAAATAAATACAGTTTGTGTAATTCTTATCAAACAACATCCCCCCCACTTATGTTTAGTACTAACAGTCAATAACCTACAGACAACAAATGTACACAATTACACTTCAATAATCAGAGTAATAAGAGTCGAACTGTAAAACTGAAGTTTAAAATACACTTACCCCAATTATAGCATTTAGCTCTGTCATGGTGACTTGTTTCGCCCTTTCTACAGCAGAGGCAACTTGCTGTTGGTGCTGAAAAAATATGCAAATAAAAACATTAACATGGTGTGTGTGCGTAAAATAGAAAAAAAAAATCAATAACAATTGAAATATAATAAATCAGGGCTAATATAATATTTTAAAAATTAAATTTTATCCTATAAATTCATTAATTTAAAAGCTAAAAGATCATGTTGATGTAGTCCACCATATAATGTAAATGATAATTAACTTAAATACTACTTAAAGGAAAACCACTTAATTTCCTGGATTATTCTAAATCAAAAGCGCTTGCGTAGGATTGATTTCATGGTATGTTGAATGCATACTGGTGATTAACTTTAAATTATTATAGTTATCGCGTTACATTTGTTTTCTATCTACTGATTTATTTTCTATCTATACTTATGAAGTGACTAATTACTCTGACCAAAAATGGTGATTGTAGACTACTCCCATGTATGTACATATGAGGTGAAAATTCTGATATTCACCTGAATACTGATGTTCTTTCAATCTACTGATTTGTTTTATATCTATGCTTATGAAGTGACCGAAATTACTCTGATAAAAAACGGTGATTGGAGACTACATGTATGTATATGAATGTACATATGAGGTGAAAATTCTGATATTCACCTGAATACTGATGTTCTTTCAATATCTATGCTTATGATGTGAGTGTAATTACTCACCAAAAATGGCGATTATAGACTACTTCCATGTATGTACATATGAGGTGAAAATTCTGATATTCACCTGAATACTGATGTTCTTTCAATCTACTGATTTGTTTTCTATCTATGCTTATGAAGTGACCGTAATTACTCTGACAAAAAATGGTGATTTGTAGACTACTCCCATATATGTACATGAGGTGAAAATTGAAAACATTGCATTATTTATTATTCATAAATTAATAAAAGAGTTAAATTGGAAATCTGCATAAATATACACAATAACCAATAAAACATTGAATATCACAATTACTATAATAAAAAAAAATTAATTACGATTAATGTTTCAATTAAAAATTTCGTGACTTTTAGTAAAATATTATTGTCGGCCATTTGGTCGCATTTGATCTTTAAATAGTCAAACATCTCCCCCCCCCAAAAAAAAAAAATAAATAAAAATAAAAAAAATATTGTCTATACTGTGTAAATTTTGACCAAAGAGTTATTTCAAGTCTCCTGAAAATATGGCTTTATTATAAGATCTTTACGTCAATAGTAAGAAAAGCTTTGGAGCCCATCCATTCAAAATATAAACAATCTCCGAAAAATATACTACATTCTAAAATCAAATACCAAGGCAAAATTCTGCTGATAGTGTTACCGGTAGGTTGCCATGGATATTAAGAGATCAAGTAGATGCATAGAGAATAAATATGAGAAGTTTTACATAAAGAATAAAAGATGGTGAGGAATAGGAAAGAATGGGAAATACAATTCCCGAAGAGAACAAAAAGTAGAATTCATCCTAGAACTAAAATAAAACAAAATAAACGGCTATCAATTTATTTTTATCAAAATTATTAATCAGAATAACATCTTTCCAGCTGAAGAGTCTTTATCTTAATCTAGTTTATATTGAATATATAAAAATAAATTTCTCATGTTTAGAATAAAATTTTTCCCAGACAATTAGTAAGGGTCTAACTTTATACAAACTAGTTAAGTTTCGTAATATAAAGCAATACATTTTTAAAAAACATAAAATACATACAAGTGAGAAAAAAAATAGTAAAATAAATTGCTAGCAAAAAAACTTTTTGAATTCGTTTTAAATTTGAAAAAATACTTTTTTTGTATAAAATAGAAGCTAATTATCTTCTTTTTATGAACCTATATTATATTAATAAGAGCAATGTTTCGTTCATATATTAAATTTCAAAGCAAGATAATTTTTTAATTGAAAATTAATTTTAATAGTTTTTATTTTTATACATTTAGAAATGTAAAATACATTTAAAGATTAGGTTTTCAGAATAAAACATTTATATTTCAGTTAAATTAAATATAAAAATTTAGTTTCTAATATTTTAATTTCTAACCATAGTACACGGTCGTGTTCTACGTTTATGTATAATATATATATATATAATTAATATATATATATAATATATATATGTGTGTGTGTGTGTGTGTGTGTGTGTGTGTGTGTGCGCGCGCGCCAGAAATGCAAATTCCTATCAAAACAATTTTGGTTATTTTGTGATTATATTAACCAAATGCGCTATTGATGCCTTGTGTTTTTATTCTATCAGTATATTTTCACGTTGTTTTACAAATTTCATTACTTTTAATACTTTTAAAATTAATCTTGTATTCATTTCTGGTCAACCAAGAAGTGAGTTGGGAAAGAAAAATTATTGTGTGTTAATTTTGAGCTGTAAAATACATTTGAATTAAAATAACTTAAAAGTCGTATGTTTTATTTGTCTAAGCCTGTCTCAAACCCATATTACATATACATGTAATTTCTAAAATAATGGGAAACTGATTTTTTTGTGTATATTTTAATATTTTTTAAAAAAATAACCAATTGAAATAAACTAGAGCGTTATTAAAGTACTGCAGAAAAATCATTCTGAAAGAAACGGAACTTACGTTGTGATAGATCGAAAAAGCTATTTAAAGGAAGATATTAGCTTCGAAACTACGAAAGTACTAAAGCATATTAAAGTACTTTTAAAATAAATATTAAATACATAAAACAAAAAATAATTACAATAAATGGCAACTTACGTCTTGAGATAGGAACGGTATGATTTGTGCGATAATGGCATTTAACCTTTTGGCAATCTCTGTCTGTAAAAGAAGAAATGACAGTTACCATACTTGGCACGACAATTAAAGTAACATTACAATGCATTTAAATGTTAAATAAAATAAAACATCAACAATGAACTCAATATAATAATTTCAAAACAATAGTCAAGCTATAAATATTAGATGAAGTTTATATACATTAAAAGAAGTTATTCATCAGGGAAAGGTTTTAGATACGTTCGACCAATATTTAAAAAACAATACAAGTTCAAGGTGCTTCAATATAATTTTTTTTATTTGGTTTAAAAAGCTACGATCTACTATTTTGCTACACGAGGGATAGTGAAATCGGGAACTACTGTTTAAAGCCGATTCCGAACGGCTACAAACACCCTCGCTATCAGTTGGATTCCAACATACCAACTCTGCTACAGAAGAGCAGCACCCTACCCATTCAACCATCATTCGGTTTTTTTTTTTAAAGTTTGCTTTTGAAATTCTTGTTAATTACTGCATAAATTAATCGAACGTTTTTGATAAATAAAAAAATTAACATTATATATAAATATCTAGAAAATAATTTTGAGCAAGAGAAATTACCGATTTTTCAGTAATTGCAATAAATTCTAAAATCGTACTGAGGAATACTAACAAGTCAAAAATATCTAAAAAGTAAAATAAAATTTTACACCTTTCTATGTATTTTAAAGCGAGAGATCTTGAAGTGAATCGCTACTAAACTTGGAGATTAAGTCAAGAAACATTAAGTCACACTGTTATTAAGTTAACTGCATTTACATCTATTCTCATTCTCAGTTTATGAATATAAACACATTTAACACGGCAAATTGGGAGGGAAGAAGATAAAAATTTTAGTATGCGTTTTTAGTTATGCCACTTGCAAATAGATGGGGACACTAGTTTAAAAAAATCTCAGTAATTGAGATTCCAAGTATGCTGAAAAGTTTTTTTGCATTTACCTAACTGATTTGATTTGATTTGATTTTACTTTTCTCCAACCTAATTTTTTTATGTTTGAATACTGTATTAGCACCGGTATTGAATATGTGCAAAATTAGATATCTTCAGCTAGTCAGGAACTGTATTTAAAAATTGATTACTACTAGATTTATGTATCGAGCTAATTTAACTCATTAAAAATTTGATCACTATAATATATATAAAACTTTAATATCACTTTTCAAAAACATACGTTGGTTTTTAGTTAAGTAATAAAATATATATAAACTTTCATTCCTCTTCCCCGCAGACCCCTTCATTTCGCATTATCAAATGGGGTATACCTATTTTCACGGTTGGGAGCCAGTTTGACTCATAGAATGTATATGGAAATAAATATAGTGTAAAGTAAATATAAAGTATAGTATAAAGTAAATATAGAGAAGAAGTCGAGAACACTTCCATTCCAATGACAGAAATTCATATTACTGACGCGCGGAAGAATTGTCAAGTTCAACAACCATGCAAAAGAAGCAGATGTAGAAACCATTGTGCTAAATGTAATAGAAATGTTTGCGGAAAATGTGTTTCAAAAACAGATTTTATATGTAAAAAATGTTTTCCATGAATTTTTTTATAATATACATTTCATTTAAATTAATTTGGAACTATTTTCTTTTCGAAAAACTTCAATTTTCTTGTATGAGTCAAATTCGCTCACTTCAGTAAAAATAGGTATGTGATCAACATCCGTAAATCTAGTGTTAATTAGTAATTTAATAATTACTCTTATTAAACACTTTATTAACTGAATAATATTAGAATCAATTAGATTCCTTAAAAAGACATTGTAACTCTTAAACCCAATCTATTTCCCCATGAGTAACCCATAATTTACAATCCAGTCTTCTAACACGAGTATATAAGAGAAAAAGAATAAAGATTAAATTACCCAAGGGATCAAATATTCAAATTTAATTTACGCCTCGGAAAAGCAAATCTTGATCTACAGAATAAACCGCACTTCAACGCCTATAACTTACTGACTAATAGATTATCAGTTCTTAAGACGCATTACAACACCCAGAACAGAGACGTTTACGTGTTAACGGCCTATAAATCAAGGTCCCGGACGAAACGCCTTGCTTCTGCTCCTACCCACCTACTTACCTAACGCAGGCACGAAAAACCCATATTACATGCACACACCAAAAATAAAAAACGGCTCCTTTAAAGGATAGGTTAACAACGGAACTACACATCAGCAGCTCGGCAAGGCAATTTTTAATCCGTTTATAGTATGGGGTGGTTCAGGAATAAGTGCCAGTTTTAAAATTTAGTACTTATATAAAAATAAATAAAAAAAAAAAATGTGTTCTATGGACTGTCAGATTTCCTCCAGGCCTCTCGCGGAGCGTAACTGACACAGACTGCTTAAAGAACGAGCGTTCTATTCTCGTTTTATTTTAACCCCATGTCTGTGTATTCAGTTATTTATTTATTACCATTATCGCTATTGGTGAGTGCCTAAGTAATTCGAGCATATCGGACATCGATAAAAACACGAAAATTGGGGGTGATGCGGCTCATAAAAGTGAAAGGAAGTGAAGTCATTGACGGTCACGCACTGTCGGTTTAAAATATTCCCTGCGAGTAGGTATGACGGAGAAGAAAATAAATAAAAAAGAAGATGGAAAAAAAACCTGTCACGATCGATTACAACTGTACAGAAAAGAATTTTTTTTTAAATATAATAAGGTAAAAAAATATCTATATATCGTTCATTAAAATTTTTTAAAAATAAATTTAAAAAATTCAGTAAAAAATAAGTAATTTTCTCCACGTTACTACGTCTAAAATTCTTTATCATACTTGCCAGCTTTTATTTTATATTAACATCAGTAAAGCTTTTCGCGAAATATTGGGTTGTTAATATATAATGGCGCAAATAATTGCGATTTTTCATTCCCCTCCAAAAGCTCAAATATTTAATTGTAATATCTTTATGCGTTAATTATATGTAATAAAACACAGCAATTTTTTAAAATTAAATTTGATTCTATAAAAACAAAACTTAAATTTCAAACTTAATATTTTTTAGCCAATAGTCAATAAAATGAGATGTTTAAATTATCAAACAGATTCACATTTAACTGCAATTGTTTTAAGGAAATGTATACTTTATTCAATATTCCAAATTCTTGAAAAGTATTATGTGTAACAGAAATATTTGAAGAAAATGTGTTTCAAAAAGAGATTTTATATGTAAAAAATATTTTTCATGAATTTTTTTTTTATAATAAATATTTCATTTAAAATAACTATTTTCTTGTATGAGTCAAATTGACCCACTTCAGTTAAAATAAGTATATGATCAACATCCGTAAATCTAGTGTTAAATCACTGATGCGAAATTCAGTAATAGCATCGTCTTTTCCGTAATGACCAGGGATAATCTATAGTTCGAGGGTATGCATACATTATATATACCCCGTATTGCTTTAAAAAGTCCTATGCTACCAGCTGATTTCGTACACAGATATCCTGGCTATTCATTCATCTTGACAAGGCAGGTTTTATTTTAACCCCATGTCTGTGTATTCAGTTATTTATTTATTACCATTATCGCTATTGGTGAGTGCCTAAGTAATTCGAGCATATCGGACATCGATAAAAACACGAAAATTGGGGATGATGCGGCTCATAAAAGTGAAAGGAAGTGAAGTCATTGACGGTCACGCACTGTCGGTTTAAAATATTCCCTGCGAGTAGGTATGACGGAGAAGAAATAAAAAAAAAAAGAAGATGGAAAAAAACCTGTCACGATCGATTACAACTGTACAGAAAAGAATTTTTTTTTAATATAATAAGGTAAAAAAATATCTTTATATATCGTTCATTAAAAATTTTTAAAAATAAATTTAAAAAATTCAGTAAAAAATAAGTAATTTTCTCCACGCTACTACGTCTAAAATTTTTTATCATACTTGCCAGCTTTTATTTTATATTAACATCAGTAAAGCTTTTCGCGAAATATTGGGTTGTTAATATATAATGGCGCAAATAATTGCGATTTTTCATTCCCCTCCAAAAGCTCAAATATTTAATTGATATCTTTATGCGTTAATTATATGTAATAAAACACAGCCAATTTTTTAAAATTAAATTTGATTCTATGAAAACAAAGCTTAAATTTCAAACTTAATATCTTTTTAGCCAATAGTCAATAAAATGAGATGTTTAAATTATCAAACAGATTCACATTTAACTGCAATTGTTTTAAGGAAATGTATACTTTATTCAATATTCCAAATTCTTGAAAAGTATTATGTGTAACAGAAATATTTGAGGAAAATGTGTTTCAAAAAGAGATTTTATATGTAAAAAACATTTTTCATGAATTTTTTTATAATAAACATTTCATTTAAAATAACTATTTTCTTGTATGAGTCAAATTGACCCACTTCAGTTAAAATAAGTATATGATCAACATCCGTAAATCTAGTGTTAAATCACAGATGCGAAATTCAGTAATAGCATCGTCTTTTCCCTAATGACCAGGGATAATCTATAGTTCGAGGATATGCATACATTATATATACCCCGTATTGCTTTAAAAAGTCCTATACAACCAGCTGATTTCGTACACAGACATCCTGGCTATTCATTCATCTTGACAAGGCAGTTCGTTGTAAGCCTTGGTAGATATAGAAAACAATCCTAATTACCACGCATTTAAGATATTGCAACGATATTACATAAATTTTTGTCCATTAGGTGGTTAACCATTAGGTGTCCATTAGGTTTTATTATTTTTAATATCTTAATATCAGGAAGTAGCCCACGTTTAGTATACATGACAATAACCCCAAAACTACCGTTTTGATAAAAATAGGAAATAAAAGGGAAAAATAAAGCCACGACTCTTAAGACGCTGGATTATTCTTTAATTGGATAAAATATCCTGGAACATGTAAAGCAACCCTTTATTAATTTTGAAGCAAAATTTACCGAGTGAAAAAAAAAAGGTGGATTTTTTTCCCCTGGTCTTATTTTCAAAGTCTTCTTTTATTATACCCCCGATCATTTACATATTCACATGAGTCACCTTAGTTTCTGCACAACAAGCTTTATGAACGGGTTGAAGATGCGACACTGACCAGACTTTAAATGGAATAAACATTCTCCTAGACAACCTTATAAAGACTACCTATTTCATTGTGCCAATCATACTAAGCGTGAAACTTAATATGCATAAATTTAAAGTTTTAATCATGTGTTTTCTATTAACTACTAATTTTAAGGAATAATCCTGAATGAATATTATAATTTTAAGTTTATTTAAATGAATTTTAATAGCTCATGCTATATTTTTCAGAATGTTAAGATATAGCATCATATATATATATATATATATATATATATATATATATATATATATATATATATATATATATATATATATATACATATATACATACATATATACATATATATATACATACATATATACATATATATATATACATACATACAGTTCAAAACGAAAATAAGTAAGACTGGGACCTACTGCTTAAAGCCGATTCTGAACTGCTACAAATATCCATGCTAGTAGTAGGATTCGAACCCATGAAATCTAGTGCCGAAAAGCAGTTTACTACCAATTCGGCCATCGTTCGGCTTATGCATGAGATGAACTACTCATAAAAAGATTACCTGAATCAACTGAATCCCATAGAATTTTGTAATTTCACGCAGAAATTCTTCTCTAAACACAAAAAAAAAGTTCATTAACCTGAACAGTCCGAATATATTTTATGTATATATTCCCAGACCAAAAACCTAACGGGAATTTCCGTTTAAATAAACTTCAAAGTACATATTTATTATTAAATTACAAGCCTCCCTCACCTCTCCCCTTCTAAAAATAATAATAATAAATGTCGAACATTTAGGTATAAAATTATAAATATCCCTCACATCCAGCTTTTACAAAAAAAAAAAAAAAAAAAAAAAAAAAAAAAAAAATTTAAAGATTCAATAAACTACAGGTCATGGAATAATTTAAACTGAATTCCTATAAGGGAACTTACCCCTCCTAAAAATAATAAACGTAGAACATTCATATATAAATTTATATATACCACTCACATCCATTTTTTTTAACTAAATTAATAGAAAAAATTTTAAAGATTCAATAAATTACAGGTCGTGAAATGGTTTCACACAAACTAAACACCGATGGGAGAATGTACCATTCAAATTCAATATTAGGAGAATTCCTTCTTTGAATACTCAACGCTAATTTTTACTCAGAATACATGCAACTCCCCTAAATCAAAAGTAATGTCCATATCTATTACACATAAAATAATAAAATAAAACTATCTAGATCTTTTATTAAAAAAAAAAAAAATAAAGATTTTTATCTGTAGCATTGCACACACATAGTAGAGAGAAACCAGCAAAATATCAGCAACACACACACACACAACACAAAATAAAATAAAAACGCATCAAATCAATTTCTACACAGCATACCAGAAAGCAACCTTCACCACTCGCACACTTCTACAAAACAGAGAAAATTCCCTATCTTCCCTGCGTGAAATGCCGTTCACGCACGAAAGGAAATGTCACGCACGGTGCCCCCGGATGATCTCGGCGTGTCACGCGAGAGCAGCCAACGTTAACGAGAACTTCCCCCTCCACCCCCTCGACAACCCCCCGTTTAGACTAGCGTGAAAAAGGGTCTACACTGCATTCGCGGACGAACCCTACAGAGTTTAGTAATTTGGAACAAATAGTGAGTGTTATCAGTTTGGACAGTGAGGTTCGTTCGGTTTTTTTTGGCTTTTTTTTTTCTTCATGGCGACAAAATGATTTGCTACCAGTACCAGCTTATGGAATGCTTATAGATTTTCTCCTGAAATACCTTTATCAAATAAGTTTTTAAAAATTGAAGTTTAATGTTTAAAACTTATTTCATAGTTGAATTTATGGTTTGTAATTTTGTTGAAAAGAGAAGAGAAACTATTTGCAATCTTCCAAAATCAAATTTTAATAGTGGTTAGCATGTCGCCCTTAAATGCGGCGGGCTTGGGTTTGATTCGGGAATACGACTAGGATATAATTTGTGTTGTTTTTTCATAGGGAGTAATGTCGGGTTCTCATACCATGCTCTTAAAAATAGTTTTTTAAACGATAAAAAAAAAACATATTGCGGTACATAACAGGCGAATGCTGATAAGGTCAATTGCCTACGCGTCCTGTCTCTAAATTTCAATTTAAACCCTCCTGTTTTTTTGTTTTTAAACTATGTTAGTACATAAAACACTGTAAAAATTATATAAATGTTGAAATTGTTAAATAATAATGATGTAAAATGATTAGATTGTAAATTAATCTGTAATAGAATGTAAATAATTTACCTATTGCTGCGTCAACGTTGTCAATATGATAGTAACTCTGAAACTAAATTAAATTCTGTTTTTCTTTCAACCTAGCCGTTTATGATAGGCATAGTCTCGAGGTTGAGGTTTTTGTCTTAGGCGAAGTTTGATTTCTAGACCCTCCATGGCTTCTAGCAGTCAAAAACCCTGCGCAGTTGGCTGAAAGCACGAGTGTTTTTTTCTTTCTTTATAAATAAAGGTTGAGGACGATTTGGTCGATGTTTTATAGTTCTTTATCCACTAAAAACTTTTTCAAACAGTTAAAATTATTTTAGCTTAATTTGGGTTCCTAATACACATTCGGAGTCAATGCATGTGTAGACATTTTTCACTTTTTTAAAGTCTTTCTGCAGAATCCAACAGCATTCGGCATACTAATGACTTTTTACAGTAGGTTGGTAAATAAGGTGATAATGCTACGATTAATGTTTCGTTAGTTAAGAGGTTACATACCGGGACAAAAGACTATTGAACAGCTTTAAAAATGTCCCCTATCAAAATTTAAATGTTCAAATCTGACCTTAAACGTTGAAACAACAGCTATTCGGCTTATTCTTGAAAAGATAAGAATTGTGGTATAACAGACTTGTATTTTACAACCCTATAACTTTTATTAAGCTTGAATCATTTGGCCAAATTAAAAAAACTAGTTCAACCATCTGTGTGCAGACAATTTCAAATTTTTAATTGGATGTTTTGGTAGAAAATGCATTTTAATGGTTTCCCAAGCTTTTTGTTAAATGCAAATAAACATAACCAGATATCCAGATAAATAAAACCAGGAAAGTAAATATTTTGACTTCTTTTTATCGAGCCACATTCATTTTCGTACTATCAGTCAACATTAAAAATAAACAAAAATGTCCTACAGCTCTAGTTAAAAGCCTCGTTTAATAGTGCCAGAATAAATAACTAGTTCAATGGCATTGAACCATAACCTTATATAACCTAAATCTACAAAAGTATAGAACATTTTGGTAAAGCTTTAATGTTTTAAAACGTGCCGAACCCCACCGAGTAGCCAATAAATATAGCACAAATGCTTTTAAATAATAAAAGCAGACCACTTGGAAAACAAGTCATGGGATTAAATTATTGGAGAGCACGCCATGTTATTTTCACGCACGCATACAGAAAAGAAAGACTGATAAAATTTAGATAAATACCGGACGTAATCATTATATACAGTTACTTCCAAAATTTACAATACTTTATATATATTCCAAACTAAATAGATTATAGTTCCTTATATTAGATTTCTGATAATGATATCTGTTATGCATGCTTAATTTCACGCAGAAATTCTTCTCTATACACAAGTAAAAGTTTATTAACCTGAACAGTTACATTTATTTATTCAAAGCGAAATAAATGGAAAGTTATTAATGTCGGAAGTAAATGCGGCAGTTGAAGTTATATCTGTGCAAGCTTCTAATCATTACGTAATTTTACATGTATGTTATTGTTGCAAATCTCTAAGATCAGCAGAGGTAGCTCAAGTCTATGACATTATGGACTGTAGTCAAAAATAAACAATGACCTAGAATAAAGATCATGTCTAGAGAGCCCCCAGACAATCCAGGACATACTCGAGCGAGGCCTGGATATAAACAACACTTGGTACAAACCAACAAGGACTTGATACCATTTTCTCTGTAAAATAAATTTTAGGGACTTAACACGATGAATTGTGTTTCATCAAATTTTGAATTAAAAATAAAAGAACTGCATAGGCCTAATTCATTCAACTGTAGTAAAAATCATTTTAAAAATTACTTAGCCGAATTTCACATAATGTCTTATTCTTACCTAAAGTTAAAAATAAACCCAAAAGTTTTATTTTGATGAACAAACTGTTACAGCTCCCAACCACTTAGAATATGTATTCTGAAACCACACAAGTGTAACCTAAATCGGATAATAAATTCACTGAAATCTATTTTCTTATAATAAGCAATTTAAACCCATGGTAAGTAATACAAAGGATATCTGAAATGGGGGTGTTTGAAATTCAAAGTTACTCCCCTGAAAAACAGGAGCCCTGGATACTGCACATGAGATTCCAAATATACCAGATAAACATCACAGCTGTAAATTATTAATGTTCCATGACTATAATGATTGCCATAACCACGCCCGAGAGAACCTATTCTGGGGAGGGAAAGCTACACTAGGGAGTCTAATATATCCCTCCTTAACCACCCCCCGAAACGATTTCCGACGCGTGGGCGCCACAAAAGCACCGCTTTTCTGTCGTTATTATGGTGATGACCCCCGGAGGTGAAACGACCACAGATAACGATGACGTCATGGGTGAGGACTGATAGAAAGGCGGGCGTAAATTGGACATGAATTTTCATTACTGGTAGCGCAGGAGAGTGAATACCAAGCACATGCATCCGGTAAGGAGGGGGGAGAAAAGTTATCGCGGTTTATTCTATTGTAGAATGATTCCTTCCCCCCTTTTGTCGTTTACACGCACGACTGCTATGAGAGCTCTGATCTCAGTTACACCTACGATTCCCATACAACATACGGCAGGTAACAAGCTTTTCCAGGAACTACATCAAGATAGAGGCCGCGATGTTAGGTAATCGCTATCGGTAATATCTACACAATGCAACGACGCGATTAAACCGTAAAATTGTTCGAATCAGAAGGGGGAGGAGTGGGGGGCGCGTAGAGTGCATTACGAAATAGTTGTAGAAATGTAGACGCCACTATAAATGGAAACTATTTAATGATTGCATTACAAACGAAAGCGGATGATAAGCAAGCATAAGTTGTTGCACCTGTTAAGAAAATTATAACTACAGTAAACAGGATAAAATAAACGAGAAATGAATAAGCACTTCAGATTATGACGGAAGTCACTATGTATCGGTGGCAAGATTATTATTTTTTTAAAAATCAGCAAAGTTTGTCTTCATGTAAAACATAAATTAAAAATCTAAATCATGATATCTTTCCATTGAAAAACTATTTTCTCTCACACGAATGACGTCGCGGTACGGAGAAGCAATTGTTATCGGCTTTAACTGCTGTAACAGATGTTTGCTGTACCTTTAGCCACAAAGCAGTAGATTAAAGCAATGCAAACAGATCATTAATTAAAACAGATAAACGTTTTAAGTGAATAAAATATGGAAATCAAAGCAGACAGATTAGCAAGAAATGAAGAAACTCAGATGCAAATTGTTAAAGAGTGGGACTACTTTTGAATTTTCTGCCAGCGATTTGTCTGTTTCTTGAAAAATTTCTTGGTTTTACCTTCCTTGCGTCTTTCATAAAAAGTTTGCAATGGATACTACTCTCGAACCAGGTAAACATTTTAAATCACGATTTATATCTTGCAAAAGCACACGAAAAAACAAAAGAATCTGGTACTTCGTGCATTTTAAAAGAAATGCTTAAAGTATTTTTATCCAAGAGACTATACAGGAATTAGAAAACTCCAATATCCCTATGACTTTCACTACATATTACCGGGATGCAAATAAGACCAACGTTGGAGGGAGAAAGAGGTTTTGTGGAATCCAATCTCCTTCGACAAAGTTGATTAAATGTAGTATCAGCATAAACAAACAAAAAAATAGTTTTACTCAAAGCGAAATCCAACTTCTTGTGGCAATCGCAATCACCTTTCCATGAGAGTCAACTTCTATGGGCACGACACCAACCAACCAAACAGTTTTGCTTATTGAGACCTTTATGATTCCTAATAGAACTTTTGAGTGGTAACTAATGTTCTGTTCTGTCCACCGAACTTTGAAATACCTGTCAAAAAAATCTCGACAGTAATTAAGGATAGTAGGAAAGAAAGAGTTTGCATGAATTCCAAGGCATGCTCCATCGAATTTATTCAAAACATGTCGTGAAGGCATCACGCTGTGCACGTTTAAAAATAGCTAGCTCTTTGACATTCACACGCGCCAAAGATAATACTTAAATGTGTGTATATTATTTATCAAATATTCATTTCTAAAACACTACACCCAAATCTTATATTGACAATCTTGTTCAGTTCGGGTGTTTCAAGACAAGAAGAATAACACAGGTCCAGTCTAGTGGACTGGATTTGGAACTAATTTAGTAAACTTTCGATATTTTAATGCAGAATTGTTTATCCAATTTTATCATTGTGATAACCCAAAAATACAAGTTTTTACACTTGTATTACTTTCGAAATGTATGCGATGAGTGCAAAATCGTAATTCATATGTAACGTGAAGATAAAAAACAAAAACAGATAATTTTAAAAACCAACACTATCTTGTTTTATAAGCATTCACGAAGTGTTTTCGGACAATATACGTTTGTGAAGCTCTTCTCTAACAGAAGAAATAGAAAATATTAGACACAAACTAGTTTCATAATATCAGTAGGGGGAAAAACTGATTACATTAACCGTTAGTCTTACAACTTCAGAAAGAAAAATTAAAGAAAAAATTCATATGCCAAAAAGTTAAAAATTTACGTCGTATTAATTTATTCACAGTGTATTTAAAGGCTTACATTGTACTTACGTAATTAATGCATTGATTATGTATGTACAATATAAGCCTTTAAATTATCAATTTCATTAATGCTAATATATAAAACAGTTTTAATCTTAAATGTAGTAAAATGTTAAAAATTTGTGCTCTTGTTATATGCTCCAAATATTACTATTTTAATTTATAGTAAAATTCCTGGAATATATTAACTGGTTATTAAATAAGATTTTAAGTGCTCTATTGTTAAATGTTTAGTTTTTACAGTGTTCTCAGCAAAACTGAGAAAATCTGACAATATTATTTTACCAAATGACACGCTTTATTAGACCAGGTGTAATTCAATTTAAAGGTGGCAGTTCAGTAAAGTATATTAATTTAAAAGCATTATTTACTTAGAAGTAGTGTATTTTAAATTTTGTGGTAACTTAAAAAACAGTTTAGAAATGAATCTGGATTCTTTTTTTACCAACTTCTAGTTTTTTTTTTTTTTAATTTAAATTTCCCGACTTTAATTAGCAGTCTATATTTTTCCAATTGTTGAAATCCTTTTAAAGCGTTACTGTCAATTTTCTGTTATCCGAGGACTATTAGACTAATTAGATTGAGACTTGTTGCTTAAAAGGGATTTCAAAAGGCTATAAAAATATGATATGAGTGGGATTCGAACGCATGATCACTGGTACTGAAAGGCAGAGCTTTAATGAATCTGATTAAAATGTTTAAATCACCATGTGTGAGTAGCTAGTTATTATAAATTTATCGAAGTGATAAGAACCTAAAAAGACCATAACACGTCAACAGACACTTGTTGAAACAAGTAAAGGCTTTAGACATAAAGCTGTACATGCTGAAAAATCAACTGATTTAGTTCACTCTCGAGCAAAAGCAAAACGTTCAACTCGATTAAATACGGGCCTTCTAACCAGTAAACATGAACCAAAGAAAATCTGTTGAGAATTCTTCTATAGTAGGAATCCGCACAACGTGAAACAGGATCGTAGACCAATTCCATCGTTTATTTAAACGATTTCTTTGTCCGACGAAGGATACGCGGATTTATAGTGGGATAACATAAAATTTTCACCCAACTTATTTTGGTTCAGGTTGACGTGTGATAAGACCATGGGCGATTCTAATTAAGAGAATATTTTCTGAACAACCTACAAAAGTTTCTGACAAGTATACGCTACCAATTAAAAACTATATTAAGGTTAATTTCTGGATGGTAAAACCAGAGCTGGATGATATCTGAATTTTAATATCGTGATTTATCGTTTACTAAATATCAATATATTAATATGTTCTAATATATATCACTTATAGTAGCAAATATAAGTGTGTTCTGTATAAAACGATACAAACACACATATCAGTGTGTGTGTTGGTTATCTAGAAAACAAGAATTCAATTCTTAATCTCAATATATAAATTTAAATTAACAAATTGCTTTAAAAAAGAAAATCTCATAACATATTAAAGTTATTCGCTAGAAAAGAGATTTGTGGAAACGTGGGAAAAAAAAAAAAAAAAAAAAAAAAAAAAAAAAGTGAGAAAAGATATAAAACTTTCTATGAAAAGATATGTTTTTTATAATTTTCAGAACAAACTCACACAAATTTTTGGAAATCTTCGGATCAGAATCACCCCTGCAGGACACTGTGTTTTTCATCGGGAAAAAGAATCGTAACTTCAATCCGTTGCTTTTTCAACACGAACATGTTAGCATGTGATAAGACATTTAGGCTGTTCTTACCGGTTCGGTAAGTAAACAAGTAAATACACACACCATGAAAAATTCTTTTAAACAGTTTAACAAGAGAAGGATAAAAAAAAATATACAAAACAGAAAATCAGTATATGTAGCATACAGATTATACTAATATTGAAATTTAGCATTCTGCTAACGGAAAAAAAAAGCCTCAGTAAATCCTACAGCAAATAACTTCCAAAAGAGCATAGTAATTTTCTCAGCGTGAGCACATGTTACACCATGTAAAGGTCTCTTCCCTTACTTCAAAAGCACAGCTATTTAGCTGCAAATAACCACAGCGATACTAAGTCATTTGAAACGCTCCATTTAACAGACTCCACGCGACGATAACTTTATATTAAGGCGCACACATCGAATGGAAACAATACTGAGAACCCGCCTAATGACACAGAACACTAATCTGAAATCCCCCTCTCCCCCTTCAAATAGGTAAGAAAGCAAAAAGACAACGGGAAAACAGTTTTCCCCCTCAAAACGGAAATTAAAATTTTGTAGCGTTTACATTCGTTCGCCACGCGATGCCTGACGTATTTCATTTATCGAACGGAAGACCCAATCTGGCGTGCAATAGAGCAGTTTGATATTTCGCCAGAGAACCCCAGAGTTATTACGAAAGTCATTATGTTTGATTTATTTATTGCTTTACCTCCCCCCCTTCCCTGGTTACTGAAAAATAATAAAAAAAATATTCCTCGGGTTCATAAGGTTGCGTGTAGAAAATAACGTTTTAATGAATCAAGAACACAGACAGTATATGAGTTACAAGAATTTGCGTTTCTAGTTCGAGCCTTTAATATATTTTTTTAATAACCACACAATAGAAAAAAAATATTTGTCAAGCAGGAAAAACAGACGTTATTGTTTCCAGAAAAAAATCCCATTAACATTCATGAGATTCCATAAGCGGTATTTCATTTCTTTAAAAAGGATTTTTCTAGAAATCTGTATTATAACAGAAAGAAACAAGGAGTGAAATGAATTAGGACAGGAAGACGGTCACTTGCCAGATTATGGAGATTAACTTTCTATTACAAATGCAACGACTCTGATAATCTGGTCAATCATACGAAACAATATTTTATGCAATCAGAATGGAGATATTAAAATAGAAATTATAGAGTTAATCTCCGGAACTGCTAATGGACAAATAAGTTTCACAGAAGTTAACTCAAGTCTTAATGCTTTTTCCTTGGAAGCAGTCCACTTAATGTTTATTTTCCACCCTTCATTCCTTTCATTCATTGGAAATGATTTGACCACAGTACTGTGTGCCATATACAGTACTGGTGTCAATAGGGCAATGTTCTTGTGATATTTATCAAATTCTAAGCATTTTGGCCGTCCTTAATAATAATGTTGCCTTAAACGGCCAAATCTTAAAATAAGAAATAATTTTTTTTTATAAAACATCAAAAGGTTTTCTTTAGCTTAAACTGATAGAATTCAGTACCTAATAAAATATTAAAAAAAAAAAATGCGATAGAGAATTTATCATTTTATCGTAACTGAAAAATTACGAAGTGTTCAGATATACATGTTCTTCAATGAACTTATCAAGTTTGGTGTTGTTATCTGTTGATACCTTTTCAAAGTAAAATGATTCATCTTTTCGGAAGTGAATAAAATCTCCAAAAACTAAATGGTTTAGATTTTATGAGTCAAATAAGAGGGAGCTTCAAAAGTGGAACTTAGGAATGAGTATCACCGCATTACTGAAACACTGAAAATGTATAAATTTCGTATATTGTTCCACAACGATAACGGTATTCAATGATCAAAAATTGCCCACATACACCTCAGGTCTGAAGTTAAAGCAATTTTTAATATTAAGTAGTAATGGGGAGAAAATTATATTGTATAACTGGAAAATTAATATATTGGATACCCATTCCACACTAATAAGTTGCTAGTGTAACATCTGAAAATGAGTTGACAGATCTCTCAAGGATGTTTTCGAAGACTAGGCAAAAATTTTTTTTTGAATGTCTGAGTATTTAAAATAATGTAGCAAAATTTAACTTCTTCCCTAAATCGTCGGCAAATTAGGCGTAACAAGACACTTCTAAAAGTATTAACTTATATCCATAAAAAGTGTAAAGTAATAAAAACTTGGCACACAAAACACCCTCGTTTCTTTGAGAACTTCCAGTTTTATTACAATTCTGCAATTTTCCCACAATGATATATTTCCCTTTCATTATTTTCACCACATTACTAAGAAATTGAAAAATGTATATATCTCGTACTTTGTTCCACAACGATACTCGCCGATCAAAAGTTGCCGAACAGCAGATATCTGATCCCAACTTACACCTCCGGGAAGCGTTTTCTGTTCAGTTCACTCTCCGCATCGTTTCACGGCACGACAAATTTTGCCAACCTAACAATTTTTTACGCTTCGGACAAGGAACGATCGAAAGCAATAGTTAAAGAATTACGACGTGTTCAGGTACACATGTTCTTCAATGAACTTTAAAATAAATATTAACTATTTTCCCATCCATTTTCATCCATCCTCCGCCAGTCACGTTGCGTGATCGACTGGAATCAACCAGCGAAGCGTCAAAAAAATGTTGCATCTAAGAAATAGTGAAGCGTACTAGAGTAAGAGAGATGGCGTCTCATAATCCGTCATCATCATCGCATTACATTTTCAACAAAGACAAAATTTTGGAAGTTGTTACATCCGTGTAATCTTATGTTTCCAAATTTCATACATGAGTTGTTCTATATCTCATACTCGTATGCATTATTTACATGGCTGCCGTTGGTTACCCCTGACTCGCCGACTTACCTGGAATTATTTTCGATGGTAAAAAATCTAACAGTGCATTTGACCACCCCACTTGTGCACCAGTAGTATCAGGGAAGGCAGCCTGGTGGTGCTCTGACCTTCAGTATATCAAATACGAACAAACATTTATTACTAGAACAGATTAGTAGTCACGCTAGATTGTCTATTCCAAAGGTATCCAGTCCTTCGCGACCTGTACCAAGTGTCGTAATAGCTCCCCTTCCGTTCTCTTTCCAGACATAATCATCAATTTAGGCTTTTGCTTGTTTTGAAATTCATTTTAGCTTAAAATGTCAGACTTGATCTAGCGCGGCTAAATTTACTGCAGCAATTGGTTGCACACCTTTTTCTTCAACCCCTTTAAAAATAAAGTTCAAATTAAAACAATTCATTTATGTCCTTTTAAACTGCTGCTGAGCCTTTCATCTTGGCACAAGTTCCGAGGCTAACAGAACCATCTACTCTAGTTTGAATTAAATAGTGGCATACGTATAATAAATAATAATAAAAAAAATGCCAAGTACTAAGATTGTCATCTTCCTCTGCGGTTAATTAATGGGAAAACTTTTACTCTTAGTTCATATTGATAATTCCCTTTATTTAATTATTACCTATCACACAGAACAGGCTTAAGTTTTTCATGATTTCCGAGGTCATGATTCACCAGAACTTTTCTAACGTTTTAGCCAAAGTAATCACACTAGAAACACTGATATTTACCAGGCAATCTTTCCATGAATATGGTTAGTCAAAGTGAAAACTATGCCACACATTACTTTGTTCTATCCCTGCAATATATATATATATATATATATATATATATATATATATATATATATATATATATATAAAAGCTTTCAACCAGGAAGACCTCTTAATTCAATGATCCCTTCAACCACTTTTCTCCAGTATAAATAGAAAAAGCGACTTGAAGAAATTGTTGCCAAAAAAGATGCTCTCATAAGAAAACTGACAATGCTGTGGGAATAATGCTATCATCCTCTGTGGTTGGTTAGTCAAAGTGAAAGCTTTACTCTGAACAGATATTTAGTAGCTTGTTGATTCGTTATACTAGCATGAGAACTTCACAATGTAACGTCTGAAGGTTTTAAAATTCCCCCCGTTTGCAACCAAATTAATTGCTTTGATATCCAACCGTTTCATACTTACAGGGATAATTCTTTGAGGTTTCGAGCAGAGTAAATAAAACAAGCCTCACAAAAATATTCACCAGTGTTTCTTTATGAAAAATGATACATTTCCGTCGATACACCGCTGAATTTTTTTTTTTTTCAAATATCATGCAACACTTCTTTGCACGGCATGACTCAATTAAAAAAAAAGTATGCTAAATTTTATTAGAAAAACTGCTGCGACACGCAATTTGTAGCTAGTGAAAAATATACATTTTAGTGTAGTTATATAGTCGAGTATTTTATCATAAAACTCTGTACCAGCTAATGGCTTGCGGTAGGATATATAAAACTCTAATTTTCCTACTTAACAGCTATGCATGTATCAGTTGTGCAATTATATGGGACGTGAAATATAGTGGACAGAGACTAAGTATTTTTCTTTCAATATATATATTATATATATGTTTTATTTTAGAAAAATTAAATATTTCAAAATTAGAGTTATAAATAAGTATGGCATCCCTGTAAACTGACAAATATTTCCCCTTGAACGTTTTGACAACAAAGTGATTTTTAACCTTTTGGGGTCTATCGAAAAATGCGTCCTTCATAAAATGTCTTATGGGACACATGTCCCGATTCTTAGCGTGTTCTACAGTCGTATAATTATCATTACTTCATATAAGTATCCATAGTTACATAAAATCTGATCTCAGATATAACACAATTAAAACTAGATTCCAAAGGGTGAAACTAAAACGTATAGAATACCTGCATCATGTAAAATGAATTTATAAAATAGTTTATCTTAAAGTACTAATAATACTGCATTCATCCCAGGCTAAAATGTATGATTTTCAAAACATTAAGCCTTAATATCTGCAAATTGACTAATCTGCATCTTGGCTGGGGATATGCTTACCCTAATAAAACATGGCTTTGGCTTTCAAAACAGTTACGAATGCAGTTATGAACAGCAAACGGTTAAACCGTATATTAGTGTGTGTATCCACTGACACATAAACACTAGTAAAATCAAATTACATACATTTGTGGAACGCAATAAAAAATCCATGAACATTTCAAGGAGAAAAAAATTTACTAGTCCTCAATAGTAGGTCTGCCAAGAAGTTTCCTTTCGTATATTCATTTACATGGCTGAAAGTGTGAAGTGCCTTGAATTCTACTCGTTTAAAACGAGGGTAGTTCATTTATATTTCTATTTTCATATGCTTCTCGCATGACATTCGAATTAGCTCTTTAAAAATCTCGATTTACCATGACAGTCCGCGGACGTGGAACGAATTGCTAAACAGGCATTCTACAAACATATTCCTATTACAATATTAAAAGACATCCGGGCACATCCGAACGCGATAAAAGGTTGCGACGGAACTGCCGTGCCGACACGAATGGCACATTCTTGCATAAATATTCAAAACCTTAACCTGGGCCGCAATGGATTAGCTGAAAACTGAAACACGC
The DNA here is from genome assembly GCA_032207245.1 of Pardosa pseudoannulata. Lineage (NCBI taxonomy): Eukaryota > Metazoa > Arthropoda > Arachnida > Araneae > Lycosidae > Pardosa > Pardosa pseudoannulata. The sequence continues at coordinate 17,268,017 of CM063505.1, forward strand.
GGAATAAGCACGCAAAACTAACACAGAAACCAGCGTTAAAACACAAAGATTAAGTCTCAAAATGCCAGCCCGTACACAGAATAAAAAGTTAAGAAATATAAAAAAAATACCAACAAAAGATTTTTTTTTCAGTCACGGTACCTCATATTCCAATGACACTGTTTCAATCACCCTCTTTCTCTCAAACACATGAAAGGAAAAATTAATACAAAAAAAAAAAAAAAAAAAAAACCCTATCTTTTGTTTAACAAAGTTTCAGTATCGGATTATGAATGAAAGTGAATGTGGAACGTATAGGTGTGCATGTACACAAAGAATTGAAGAGAACTTCGGAATATTTTTTAAGCAAAACCAAACATATAAAAACAACTAACCGACCAGCAGGAAAAATGGCGCTGACATCTTTCTAAGCCTTTTCTGGCTTAGGTTTGGTTTGGAACTTTGCGGACTATTGTTTTGCTCACGAGGGCTAATACCCTTTTGTGGGATATTTATTTCTTTTTGGAATTTCTTCCGGTTTTCAATATTCTATTATCAATTAAACAATAAGATTTAAGGAATTTTTTTTTATGAATATTATGTTTACATTTAAATTCTAGTGGTAAGAATACCATTCTTAGGAAAAATTCAATTTGATGGAAATCTTTTGAAATGGAAAAATGAAAGATGAGAAGTCTGTTGCAATCCACAAGGGTACAGCACATTCTGTAGAGAAGTAGTGGGTCCCCTTACCTTGGGCTTTTGTTTTACATTTCCTAGATTGTTTATATTTGGAAACTAACTTTGACATATGATTTCCCATACCTTATGAGTGCACATAAGTTGGCAGGGCTATAAATGGTTTATTTCGTAAGACCATTTGGGTGGGAAGTAATCTTTCCAAGTAAACTTGCCAAGGGTTAAACTTCTTCAGGGCCGAGTATACTTTTAACAAATCAAGAAAAGTGTCCGAAAATCTGAAAATCCAGTGGCAGTTTGTGCTATATTTAACTATGGTTAAAAAATAGATTAAATAAAAACAAAATAAAATCCTTCGCACACATGAATATTCTAAAGCTAATTGAACAGGTATCAGTTTAAAAAGCTATCGTTAAGCAATAATAGCTGACCGTACACTTTACAACGAATAAGCATTAAATCGCATTATTCATACGAATAAAATGGACTGAAATATAGCACATATGAAAAATACATGAAAAGTCTCTTCTGTAAAAATTTATTTGGTATTATTCACAGATATTCTACCGTTAAAATACACCTGCTTTAAAAGTCTGCTTAAAAGAAATTCAAAATTGTCTAAACGTGTCATTAGAGGGTCGCTATCTCATGAACAGAACTTTTAATAGTCATAATCTAGAAAGGGGGAATTATCTTTCCCTCACACAATTTCCACGTTTCTGTACTTGTTTATGCTTAGGTTACAGGTTATCCAAAAACAGGTAACACAAAGAATGCAACTCGATATGCATAACAATACATGCTAATTACGCAACCATACAGTTTCTTAGGATTGTCTGAAGAGTAATGACACTAATTTACGAAATGTAAGGCAACGGTAATTGCACTATGTCATAGGGCAAATAAGAAACTACGATGACCTAATTGAGGTCAAACATGGGGGAAAATTTTCATCTGAAATGATGAAGGATAGAAAAGCTAATTAAACCTTCGAACGATGGGTGAAATTATATTTCAAAACTACAAATATAAAAATATCCGTGACATAATCACTCTTTTCCACTCACAAAAGCAAATAACTTGTCAGCTCCTGTTTTTGTTTTCTTAAAAAGAAGAACAAAATTACAAGAAAATGAATTAACCTGATGACGAGATAAGATTGCGGTAGGACATCAACAGAATTGCAAATTGAGGCCATCGAGGTGACGATAATACTATGTCAGCCGTATAAACGCCATAGCTTAATTAAATCAAAAGAAAACATTTTAAGGCTTTAATATTTACAATACTATTATTATTTTAAGAGTGATGAAAAATTCTTATTCCTGCAATACATTTAATGTAAAAAATTCCCGTAGGCATTAAATTCTATTTTTTAATAACCGAAAAAAAACCTCCCAATTACTTGGGTTATTAAATAACATCTGCAAAAATATTTCATAAAAGATGATCTTTGGTCGTAAAGCACAGGTTTTAAAAAAGAAACTGCCCAGGTGTTTATATATAAATTAATAACCACACAAAGTTAGAGCTATGGTCAGTGTTTCGCTATTGGATAATTAATCTTGAATGTATGACTTAAAAGCCTATTCAAAATAAAGTTAATTCAGATAGCAAACATTGGAGGTTCTAAATAAGACTTATTCCAAATGTCTCTGCCATAGGTAAAAAGTCGCATTATTAAAGCATGTTCTTAAAATAACATTTTAAAGAGCTGTTATGTGTGAAACAGTAAAGCTTAAGCTCAGTAATCTGCTGAGGTTAAAATAGAACATTTTGTATGTGAATATTAGGATAGACGAAGGGGGAAACGAGAGGGGGAGGGCCACAAAGAGAAGCCAAGCCTACTATTAAATTTTTTTCATGCTCCATTTACGACGCATGCCTATTCTCCAAGTACATGAGATGGAAACATACAAGTATTACGGTGAAAGTTTTTTGAAAACTGATTTTACCATAGTTGGTGCCATACCTGAGAAACTCTTTAAACGAGCTAAAAAAGCGACAGATAAGCAGTGTCAACGAATATGCAAAACAGAATCTTTTTAAAATCCCTTACATCAGTAAAGTCTCCTCATAACTATTCAAAAACAATTTTGCTGAGCTATCAAGAAATTCTCACAGAATTTCGAAGACTTGCTAAGTCCAGGAAACTTTCCTTTCGGAAAATCTTAGTTTTCTGCTAAAATTAACATAAAGAAGCATTTATTTATTTATACAGAGTGATAACATCGTATATTTCTTGCAAGGGGAATTAATTGTTTAATATAGGTAACTACTTTCAAACAAATCAGAAGTACTAAGGGCTGAAACAGAACAAATAAAAAAATAAAGACCAAATTAAAGTCTCATTCCTAATTCTAAATCACTAGGGGAGAAAAAAAATTTTTCTCATGAGGGATATTCAGTAACAGGTTGGACTAGAACAGTTCATTAATTGCCAACAACCACAAATGGATGCTGAAATGATGATGATCGATGCGGGAAGGATCATTTACTCCCGAATGATGACTGATCGAGGATGAAAGATGATGATGATAGGCTGGGCAGTCCAGTAGCATAAACACTGGCGAAGCGTTTTCTGAACGCGTCGATTACGAAACGATGTGCGGCCGAGATAAAGAAAGCTGGTGATGAGACTAATGGAAAGTTTTTCTTCCCCGTGATGTATCAGGAGATATAAATGGCTTTCATCAGGAGGGAAGGAAAAGAAGTGAATGAGTCAAATAAATAAAACCTGCAAACCCAGAATATACTTTGCGTCACAGCTTTCCCCACCCCTTTTTGTATCCAGATAAATTAGCATTTTGCAAATTAGGCTTACCACCCAAAGACAAAAATTAGAGATAGGGTCTATAAGATATTAAAAGCTACCATTGCAGTAGTTCCTGACGCTAAAAGCACATTAAAGATGATTTTTATTTTAATGATCTTGAGCAAAGGTTTTCAACCCAGGTTCTGCCGAACCCTAGGGTTTTCTGGAACTTTGGCAGGTTTCCTCAAATGATCACTACTTAATTAGTCAAAATGCTAAAACTTTAGTAAAATCTTAATTTTTATAAAATATTTAATTCTTAAAGCCAGTTTGCTTGTAAAAATAAGCTATTTTATGGATAAAAGAGAATCTTAAATTTAGTAGAAATCACGTGCTTCAAATACATTAATCGAGCTTTATTACGTCACAGATTATATTAGTCTTCATTCATTTTTTTGCTCGTTTCGAAGATGGGTTCTGGATTACCTGAGATAAAGCCGACCCGTTGGGTTGCAACATATCCTGTACTACCAAAATAAACCAAACGAGTCAAAAGAGCCATGAAATAACTAATGTCATTTGTTTCAACCTTTCTCTGCGACAAGAACAGAATACAAGAATATACTAGATATTGATGATGATATTAGGTTGCAGATTTCAACAATTATTCCAGACGTAATAATAATTCAACCATAGCCAAATCATCAATAGAACTTATATATAAAAGAAACACCAACCAGCTACCATTCCAATACCTTATTAAGATGTTTGTACTGGGATAAAATAGAGATTTGATAATGATTTTGTAAATTTGAACAGGATGAAGCTCTGATATTCTATTCTGCTTTTTAATCATGAGGTTCCTTCAAGAAAACAAACAGAGGATTTCCCAAAAGAATGAAATTTTACAGTATTGGCATGTATATTTGTAACACTCAATCTTTTTTAAAGAAGTTCTTGTCTGATTTGCCCTTGAAGTGCTGCTACAAATTGACAAGAGCACTGACATAACCAACCAATCATATCCATATGAGCACACAAATATTGGGAGAATTAGTGCATGCTTTTTTTTCTATTTTTTTTTTTTTTTTTTTTTTTTTTTTGTATAAACTTAAACTACATTATAAAAAGATCTCAACTTCATACTAGAAATTAAATTTCCTACAAGGATTGACTATGGAATTCCACACGTTGTTCTTTTCCAACTTCCTGTCGTGCAAAACTTTGTACCGAAATTTGAGATACAAATTTATCGCCGAGACATGGATAAACTAAAAATTTCTGGTTTATAATTTTTATACAAGAAATTTATATTAAATCCCTAATGAAATAGACCTTTTTCAACATAAAATTATCCCCGCGAGTTGTAAATAAAGGATAAATGTTAGTTTTTGTAAATTTGTTTTGATCTATGTATTTCATCCAATTAGACAAACACAATTACAGAGAAGTCGACCATGTCCTGCAAACCATCCCAAATACGTCACGGTTCTTTTTAGATAACATTAAAAGTGACATTCGATTATAAGGTATCGATGATAATTACATTAAGCAAAACGAAAAGCAAAGAGAAAAATAATAAGTGAACTTAAACATTATCCAAAGAGAACAGTATCAGAGGGAAATTTGACGTCAAAAGATCCTTCCCATCTCAGTTACAATCTAATCTCATAATCACCGGCAGAAGGAAAATACCAGTATTCCCTTTAGCCGTGTTGATCTACCGGAGAGTGAAACTCCAGGACGGACACCAGGGGGTGAGTCTCAAGGGAGGGAGCTATGTTTGCCCAGCAAGCCACTCCATGCACACACTCTTTCGGTCAATATTGATCAAGAGAACCTCTCCAAACACACGTCCCTCCGCTACAGAAGAGTTGGAATACCGTATGTTTAAGTCCTAGAATAGAATTGAGTGTTTGCGAGACACTGAGCATGAGAGTCTTAAACAAAGTTTGAATCAAATGGACATACCTTGCCTGGATAACTGAAAATATATATAAAATGCTTTCTCCTCTCAAAGTCGCCATATTATTGCTACTCTACTTACAAATAGCACGACTAGAAGCATGCCCAAGCAACACTACTATAGTATACATTAAATAAGATATACGATGAAAACTGTGAACTTTAATAAAAAACATGATTAGTGGGCTAAATATATATATATATATATATATATATATATATATATATATATATATATATATATATATATATATATACACACACAAACTATTGTTTTTGAGTTTAATTATTTATTGATGCCAATAAAAAATGAGTTTTTATTTTACCTTTGTTTTTCCCGAAAGCTATACTTAATTTGATCAAGATATAGGAATTCGAAAAAAAAATATACTAATGAGCTACTAACTTTACCTTACAAAGTTTTTTACAACAAATTCTATCCTTTGCACAACATCTCTGTAGATAATGAATACTTCATTATCTCCAAAATATCCGCAGGCCTTACTTTGTTGCCAAAATATCAAACTAAAGTCTTTAGTAACTTTATGTACACATTAAGTTCCCATATACTTAAACAGTGTCCACTTAGTACAAATATACATTGATAGTTTATTTTCTAAGAATTATCTATAAATACAAATGAAGAACTTAATGCAACTCTCCTTCTAAAACACTGACGGTTCTGTTCTTTAATTATTACGAAGCAGAAAAATAATTTGTAACAGTTACATGATCATTGTTTAGGGTATTTTATTTTTAGAAATGTTAGCACATACTGAAGTGTATCTGGTTATTACAGTTGTGAGAAAAATAAAAACAGAGAGTTAAAATACTACAAATAACATAAATAAGGCAAATACTAATATATAAGTGTTATACTATAGCATTAAACTGCTATTAAGCGATATTTATATTATCTAAAAACCAAATATAAAATAAGTTACAATAGTTACATCATCCGATCATTTAAAAATTATGCTCATTGTTTAATTAATAAATTATTCTTTAAATGTAGAACTACCAATAACGGTAAGACTAACAAGATAATTATTTTTCTATAGCACATGACTTAAATTTTAAACATGTTTATCCTAATTAACTTTCGAGCATAGTCTATTTATTAAAATAAACTGGTTGACAACATTGTTAAAGATAGACTTGACAACAAGACTAATAGAAAGACTACAAGAGTGATAATAAGACTTAAATTCCTGAAATTAAGTAATTTCAAAATTGTAATAAGACCTTTAATCAAACAAATTAAAAGTAAATTGCTGCAAACTATTTAATATCTAAGTCTTAGAAGTTTACACATAAAGGATCAATGCTACTAGACAAATTTGAAGTTTTAGGATAGAAGTTTCAATCTATGTTGTTACTGCCTTTATTGAACACTATCATGTCATCTATGTAGTGGAATAAATCAACGTTCCTCACGTATATTTTTTTAATCTCCACAATAGATATAACTTACAAAAAATAGTTGAGGCATTGTCACCCTACAGTGCAACCCCCATATATATATATATATATATATATATATATATATACCATATATATATATATATATATATATATATATATATATATATATATATATATATATATATATATATATATATATATATGGGGGGTACTGTAAGGTGACATTGTCAAGTATTTTTTTGTAATTTATATCTATTATAGAGTTAAAAAATATAAGTGATGAGCATTAATTTATTCCACATAGACTATATATATATATATATATATATATATAAATTATATGCTCTTTAAAATAGCAGTTTCAATTCTATTTATTTCCAAGAGGTTTAAGATATCGAAAAATTTATATTCTACAGAAATATGGACATTACTGGGTTGAATGTTTAAAAGAGGTGAGAAGTAAATTAATTCGGTACAAAGAATGAGTAAAACTAAATAAGATTTAAAAAAAATTAAACATATCCTGTCAGCCGGCACATCTTTTCTAACGCAAAATAATCCTTTAATCATTGAAAAGCTTGGAAAATCCCTCGATTCTATTTCACTGCACAGTCCACTCGAAATCTCGTATGGACACAGGGGAACCTTCACTCCACGGGGGTAAAAGCGGGGGGAAAATGTTTGTCCACCGAGCCCACTCGACACACATACACACACACACTGGGTCAATATTGATCCGAAGAGAACTGCTCCTCTAAACATTCCTTCGCTACGGAAAAGTTTGAAGGAGTACCGTATGTTGGAAGTTGAGTATTGTGTTTGCGTGATAAACTGTGTTTGGCAATACGCATACAAATGATGCCGAAAGCAAACATATCTACCTTCGCAAATAAACAGCCATACAGAGGAGATATTATAAAGCAACGGGCTTGTAAATTTGCCAGATTTCATAGCGATTGTACCATGAAACGTTTAATTAAAATCGCGATAAACATTTCAAGGATTTTTGAGAGATAAAATTTAAAAAGAAAAAAAATATTTTGGGAATGCGAATGGATTTTAATCATCTGACTGCTCATCCCGTGATTTCTACGGGCAATTCAAATGTAGCAAAATTTGCTCAAACCGCGATTTCCACGGGCATGTGTTTCTCTGCCTTTATTAAGAAGCACATTCCGCCTTTTCACCGTTTAACCAATGGAATAAATTATATACAGTATTAGACATTTAATTAGTAATAAATAGAATTATATGACTAGAACTATAGTTATATTAGATAATAGAATTATAGATAGTATGTTATAAATAGAAATTAACTGTGTTTCAATTGAAATTTATTAAAAAATATTTTATGTGATAACATCTGAAATTAGTTTTTCTGAGAAAGCTTAGTTTCTCCTGATAAAAGTCAATATAAAAAAAATATTTTCTAGAAAAAAAAAAATGAGTATTTCAGTTCTCCAATTTATATATATACTTAAACTATACAAAAAAAATCGCAATTTTTAAAGAGGTCTCTGTTTACAAATTGAGCAGTCGGAGGGTTGAGGATGTGTCAGAAAGCTTTAAAGAGTAAAAATGGATACTAAAGAGAATTTGTGTGCTATGAGCGATAGCGTAAATGTTTTGTTACTCGACGGCTTTTTAGAGAGGAACATACGCGCTTCAAGCTTATCTCGGGTGGCTATGGAAAAAATCAATTCAACAGACAAATTCACAGATTACGGAAGTCAGTCCTCTAATTACTTCGGCCATCATCTGGTATGGTAAGATACTATCTACTTTTTTTCTAAATGAGACCAGAACCTAATGCTTAACGTCGAATTCAAATGTCTTCTAATTTCAATGTTAATATTGGTTGATTGGTTGGTTGGTTTATTGGTTTGGAGCGCTACGGTTGACTGTTTCTCAACACAAGGGACAACTGTTAACAGTGGATACGATCCCGAAAAGTAGCATACTATCTTTCAGTCATCTTACAATAAGAGAAGATCCAAATATGAGACTGTTCTTAAAATAAAGTAGAAGTATATATATATAACCAATTTTATATATAATGAAGCTCATGCAACAGACTACATTAAAATATTGCTGCATTAATTTTTCAGAATTTTATTTTACTTTAATACATTTTTCCACATTTTTAATTTCTAATATTACACTCTGAAGAATAATGATACTGAAATATAATCGCAACTAAGCGTCCAGATTTACTTTACAGCTGTTATTACAAGTTAAAGAGCTGAGAAAAAGCCGCCTTATCGGATAGGAGGGCAAAGATTTAATACGTCGTGGGCTGAATCGTCAATTTAAATCAGAGGCTCCCATCTTTTTCTGCCCTCCGCCAATTTACAAGAAAGAAAAAAAAAATGTTGACATGGTTAAGGCTGGTGGAATTATGAAAATTTGGGTTCCAATTTCGTTAATATTATTCGTAAATCTCCACGTTTCCTGATGTTCCAGTTCATACAGTCAACTAACTACTGCTCTGAAGCCACAGTCAGCCGATTACAATGAAGTACAATAAAAATTTCTACACTCAAACACAAGGAACCCTATGACTACCTTAATGCTTACCATTTGCAACCCCATCGCATTCATGAAAGATTTTACCGCCAGTTAGAGGGGACATTCCTGTTGAGAACCTATGATTTAGGTGATGCACATAGTGACCCTGCAATGTATTTCATACGTGAAACCATATTACAACAAATGCCTACCATTGTTAAAAAATAACTCCTGTAATAATACTACGCGTATCTCTTTATCTCATCGCAAACATTTTCGATAAACACATGAAAGGAGGAAAACTGCAAAATCACTAATACAAGATAACTAATCAAGAAAGATCTTCAGACTTTCAAAGTAAAATGCACACTGTCAAAACTGACGCAACACTCAAGTATCTCCACTTTAAAAATGATAAAACCGAAATTCTTGCGAGTAACAACTTTCAACTCGTCATTTAGTATCGCCGACCATTATCATCATTTTCTTTCCATTAAACAAATCTTTAACCCTTACTCGTACGCTACTTAACCTTCTTCACCAATCGAAGAATGAAATGGGAGACGGGTTATCAGCATTTATTCGCACAGCGTTAAGAACATAACAGTTTTTTCAAAAAATAAGAAAACAATTCATAAAAAAGACTAGCGGGAAGAAAATTTGATAGCTAGATGCTATATCAGGACTCTTGAGCCAAATACAGAATTAATCAAGATAACTACAGTTAATAAATACACAAAAACAGAATAAGGAACTTGTAGATTAAATAAGTACACAGTAGTTCCGTATTTTTCAACAGAATTATAACCCTAATAGTCTACAGAAAGTTACAAAACTAAACATACAAATTTCACGAACAAGCAGGTTCCAAGCTGTAAATAAAATACATAACTTTTCTTATGCAATAGCTTCATTATCTCGCCTTAAAAATCTAAAAACGCGCCTGTGTGTGTAGTAATTTTAAAAAATTTAAAACTCACGCATTTTTATGGCAGTAAACTTATATAAACTTTCACTACATGTAATGCAATTTAGACAAATTTATTCTTTAGTTCCTTTTCACGATAACTAAAAATACGCACTACAAATTTCACCAACATGTAGGATTTAGGCCGTGAGATTATAGTACATCAGTTCTACTCTGCAATAGTTTCATTATTTTCGCTAAAAGATCTAAAAACCCCGAGAAAAATTTAAAATTCAAGCACTTTTATAGCGCTAAAATTTTATAACTTTCACTGCGTAGAATTCCCTTTATACAAATCTATTCTTTGCTTTCCTTCAGGGTAAGAGTACACTTTGCTTTAAAATATTTCGTATTAGCATTACCAAGAAAAACAGCTAAATGTTTAAAACAATGTTCCACAATCATTTTAAATTACAGTTTCTTAAAAGCAAAACAATTAAAATAATAAAACCTTTTTTTAAAAAATATTCTACCGCAATATCTCTAACGATATTAACGAATCCCACTTAGTGGTTTCTATTATTCTAATCACGTTTCAATGATTTGGTTGCGATATTGTACTAAACTCTACAATGAGCTTTGGTCAAATATTACCGGAGAGCGAATTCCTATCACCGATTATTGTACGGAATTACATGGAAAATCGCGCCAATTCACAGCACGAACTAGAAATAATTTCGTGGCACGAATCAATGACCTCTCTTCCCCCTTCGATTCCAGCTAGCTTTGAAATGAACGATAGTGCAACTCACAATAAAAGATTCTGTAACAATAGGGTGAGCAAAAGTGGTAAGAAAGTACCACTCTACAGACGTTTTCTTTACCATTCGTGATTTATTCGATCCGGGTAAGGCTTTAAGTAATGTTTCAGAAGGGCATACAAACCCTATTGGGATTAATATCCTGGACTACCAACATTTTAATCAAATTCTGACTGAACTATAACATCCATGATTGAACATCCTTCCCTTCAAAAGCATCATTTTATTCCCTTAGGGCGCTCTGGCGCCAAGAGTTCTCCGCCAAGTGGGCACTCATCGTCCATCTCTGGACATCCCCCCCCCAACCTCTCACGCACACCCTTTTGGCCAATCGATATCTCGCGGGAGGAGAGAAGCGGCGAAATGTTTGTCGGCCATTGATTACCCACTTTAATCAGGTTGTCTTCGTGTCCGCCATGTTACGGTCACTCGCCGCCGCAGAGCAAATATTGGGGCGGCCGGGGCGCTCCATTAATTAAGCCCCCGTCTGTTTGTGAGCCGCCCCGGGTATTGACACGGGACTGCTGTTTGGACAAGGGCTGAGACACCCATCTCCCCCCTCGATAACAGAAACCAAACGTAGGCCCGCCTCCACCCGCCCCTCTCCTCTTGGACCTAATGAAAATTCAATCCGGACGCAGAGATGGGCTTTTAAAAGGTTTGAAATTGGATGCGGACGGGTTCTGTTTTTACATATAAATAATTAAAACGTCGGACCGAACAAGTCTAATTTGTCCGGCAAGGCGGAAGTGGAGAAATCTTGATTAAAAGCGGCATCGGGAAAATTGTATTCATTGAAAATTATTCGGCCAGGGTTTCCGTAATGCAAAGCAAGAGCCCCCTCTTTGCCTCCAGATTGAAAATGTGTGTGAGTGTGTGGGTACGTACGCGCTGTTTCCGGAGATCAATATCGAGAGTGTGTGTGTGTGTATGTACGCTCTCTTTCCAGAGCTCGGATTTATAATTATCAGAATTAAGACGGAGCTCGGGGATGAATGAAAATTGGCTTAAAGGAAAAGGACCTTTCCTGAGCACCAGCGCGTGACTGTGTGGTCACCGTAAATTTCTTTTAATAGAAAACTGTTTCAAAAGCTCAAGTTGCAAACTGCAAATGAGGGCACAGTAGAAAGGTCTAAAGTGACGGATCAAACAGTTTCACGTAATATCATTTAGTCAAGAATATAACTGTAGGGGAGGGTGGAAAAGATGCTTAAATATTTGATAGTCGCACCAGATCTACCTAATAAGTGAAATAATGTCGTTTTCAGTCTTCCGTCTCCCCTCACTTAAATTGGAACTCAAAGTTTTGTAAGATTTTATACTTTGATTTTGCAAATGATATTTTAAATTAGGAAACTACAGAGCATTTAATGATTTTAATGAAAAAAATTTTTTTAACTGTAAATAAACTGTAATATACTGTAAATAAACTATCGCACACAATTCCAAATTTTCACAGTAAATAATTAAATATAGAACTACAACTTACTTTTTTTTATTGTTATTCATACTATTTAGAAATTATGATATTTGAAATTTAATTTTTAAATATTTCAACTTTTTTTTGAAAATTTTCTTCTATTGTGTAACATTGATACTTTTTAAAAATTTAAATACGTAAAAAATTATACCTAATAATTGTTCAATTAAAAAAAATATTAATGAAACTCACGTTTATTTTATCATGTTATCACGTTTATTAACTCATGTTTATTTATTTATTTTTTAATTTTTACAAGTTCTCACCTTTTACTTTACATAAAAAGTTATTTTTTAGAAACAAATTAAATTCAAGAAAACTAATCAAATAGAAAGAGAACAAATGGTGAAAATCCCATGTACGTAAAATAATAAAAGATAAGTGATGTCAGTCTCCTAAAAGCTAGTCAAGAGGGTTGAAAAGACTAGTTTTGCTAACCAACTTTACAATAGAAATTGACAAATAACAGTTAATTTTCATTCCAACTCCCCCCCCCTCCTTTTTTTTCTGTTCGTTTTAGTTATGCAAGTTATACGCTAGCTTTGGAATCAATTTGATCACAAGTCAAATTTTAAATGTGATGTAGTCAAAACTGGAAATACTGAAATATTCTGGAAGGTGTTGGACATTTCAAATAACTCCCTTCTTCACTTACATACACTAAGAAATACACACAATATATATTAAATCAGTGATTCCCCCCCCCCCAACCTTTTTATCACCGGGGACTGGGTCAATGTTTAATAATTTTACAGAGGTGCGCTGAGGGTGGATGGGGGGACGTTGTTTATTTATATTTTAATGGTTTCGGTTCAATAAAACACTCATTTATTGAATTTTTTTTTTCTTTTAGGAAGGCACATTTTCAATTGTATGACTAATTTTAATTCCCAATCTTGAAATGTTTAATAAAAATAAGCTAATTTAAAATACTTATATTATTTCTTCAGTTGCAAAGGTATTAATTAGCACAAACCTGAGAGAAATACACAGTAAATAAAAAGGAAATAATTTAATGTTCCGTTGGCAGCCCGGTACCATTTAATCCACGAACTGGTACCGGTCCGTGGATTTAGAACCACTGTATTAAATATATCTAGTAAAACTAAATTGAAATTGTATAAAAAAAAGTTGCACATGCATGTAACGATAAGTTTTGTATACTGTTATAGGAAAGTTAAGATATCATGTAGCAACTTTCTAATAGATAGCAACAAAAGGAAATATTTAATATATAGACATACGTCCACAAGCCAAATCACAACAATCTGCATATCTACAAGAAAATTGCAATCCTCCCTTTATTATTTAAAAATATCCTCTAATAATAAAACAAAATTAAAATATTAAAAACAAAAGATTAAAAAAACTGATTTTTAATCCAATACTGACAATTTTTCATATAAGTGATATTCTTATACGCACACGTAAGCAAAATTATGTATAACCACCTACTACGACACACGAGGGAAAAAATAGATAAAAACTGTACAAAAATTGTAGACAAGCACTTCAAGAAACAATTTACAGAGATAAGAACAAGTTCTCATAAACAGAAAGATAAAAAAAAAAAGTGCCATTCTACACTTCATTAAATAATCCTCCCATCATGCCTAAAGCAGAAGAGGAGAGACTTTAGAACTATTACCCTCCCCCCCTATGTACAGATTTTTTCCCCCTTTATTTTTATCTTATTGCTAGAGCATACTTGGGGGCACAGTCAGGTTTTGCAGACATTAATTAGCAAGGGGTGAGATCTTGGGCTGGTAATTAATACGATTACTGCTCCATTTAGCGACGGCACCTCAAATAAATTGCAACCGGCCGCATTTAATTAACGCAGCCTTAGTTGAGATTTTTAGAGAGTAATTAGTTCACTGGTTTATTTTTTTCCCAACCTATAATGGTGATTTTGTAACGTCTTAAAGGCAAATAAATTAATTTTATCATCTATTAGTACACTTTAGAAAGCTGTACTACACTATTTAATTTTTATTTTTCTCCGCCAATGATTGCTCGTTAAAACGACTTCAAAGACTATTAACAAAGATATATTTTTTGGAAGGAAAATAAAATTATCCGGGCTAGTTTCAGTGTAAACAGCTAGCCTCTGATTAAGAATTTGTTTTTAAAATTTTTCTTTCGGTTTAAATTAGTGGAGAAACAAATCAAACATTCAGTTACTTTATAAACTATTAAGAGAAAATTAGCTGCAGCGAAAAAGTTGCTCTTTAAAGTCAATAAGCAAATTATCTTAAGCCATTAATTTCAGTCCCTCCCGACTATAACTTAACAATGGCTCTGCGTTTAGAACCAGAAGACTTGGGTTCGATTCTCCAGTACGGCTCCGGATGTATTTGGGTTCGGTTTGGTTTGGTTCTCTAGGATCTTTTTTTTTGGGGGGGGAGGGGGAAACACAAGATCTAATGAGACGTGGACCTACTGTTTAAAGACGATTCCGAAAGGATACGAACATCATTATCAGCTGTGAGATTCGAACCCACGAACTCCGGTTAAAAGATCTGCGCCCTAACCATTCAGGCGGGTTTAGTTTGGAACGCTGCGGTTAGTAATTTCATTACCAGAGGGTAAATGGGACCGAAATCTACACCTTATAGCTAATTCTGAACGGCTAAGAATATACTTGGCCAAGGTTCATACAAAATTTTGAAAGATAAAAATTAAGTAATTTGTAAGGTTTCTCCGGGAAAAGAAAATGGTGATCGCCAAAAATTTGCGATACTTTAAGCGATTTGTTTTAACGCTTGGTTGTAGTTAAAACGAAATACCAATTGACTCAAAAATCTAGGCTGTTTCTAAGTTTTTTTAAGAGGAAAAAAAATTTTATAGGACCATTTGGCAATTTCCTGACATCAGATGTTCTGTATTAACAGCCATAACACTTGCGCTTCGTACAATATAAGTAAATAAATAAGTAATATAAATAAATAAATTATATACACACACAAACTACAACTATGACTTTCTTTTCCAATATATAGCCCCCTCCGGTATGATCAACCCCAAAAGAGAAGATCATTTCTCAGATATATATATATATATATATATATATATATATATATATATATAATATATATATATAATATATATAATATATATATATATATATATATATATATATATATATTAAAGCTAATACTTCACACAATAGCGGAGTTTAAATCCCACCTCAATAGAGAGCTAATTTCATTATACTCTTCTCTTCATGAAAATGCAAAATTAGGATAAGCAAAGGCCTACAGGAAAAAGAACCGGTAGTTTCCTATTCTGTGCGGCACTAAATCCTGGTGAATTGACTAAAGAGCAGGGGACTGACAAATTGTGTATATAAGTAAAATCCCAGTGACTGAATAAGATTTAAAGCTAAACAAATCTAAGGAAGTTAAATAAATTAGAAAAAAATTAATAAAAAGGAATTCCTTTAAAAATTTGATTTTAAAAATTAAAGATGAAAAGATAGAAAACTTCAAATTGTTTTCTAAATTATATGCGGCAGAGAAAAACTATTCGACGGGACTTGATACGAAATCCCCGAAATATATAAAGATCATCAGAAATAACTGTTAGGTGGATTAAATCGTGGGGTGGGGAGTGTAAATGTAAGGTCCAACGTCAAGAACTCTCTACACTCTTCAGGATATGCGATTCCTAGCGAAGTATCAAAAAGATGTAACCGAGTTACACCAGTGAACATCCTCCCTGCTATCCTAGTAGGCTACCGATGGAGAGACTTTACAGCAAGCACCCTATTATGTCCTGGACCTGGCTGAACAAGTCATTTTTAATAACTTCCACCTTCCTTAGTGAAGAAGTGGGACCGTCTGAACGTTTGTCCCTCGGCGTAGTTCACAGGAGATAACTGTATAGGAAAGACACAATCACAGACAAAATCAGCGTTAGCAGAGACTAATTGCGACGCTTTTTAGAGACCCCTGAACATCATCTTTCCCGGACTCCATGACACTAGCATGGCAGACGCAATCTAATTGAGAACAAGCATTACGTAGATTTGGCCAAATTGACAATTGTGAGATAGCGTATTTATTTATTTCTGTAATTGTTAACTTTCTCTGGAACATGACATAAATGTGAACGCCGTTTCTTTCCAATTTATTTTAGGACACAATAATAATCGGTCAAATGAATGCGAAATAATGAGAAAGAGTCAAAATACCAAACAAGAATCGAGATCTAAATGCAACAGATTTTTTCTCCTCCACTTCGTGATGAATTTTAATTGATAGGAGAATTTACCGAAGCTCACATTCGGGTAGAATACCAAAAGGGATAATTTAAAACAGCAGCGCGAAAAACAAACAAGATAAAATTCGTTCAGAGAAACCCAGCCCACTATTCACATGATTAGGGACAGCTTTACCAACAAGTTAAAATTGTTGCAGCTTTACTAAATCATTCCCTCTAAACCTCTCCTGGATTAATATACCTCTGCTTGTGTCCCCCTCTTTATTTGGCAAACATAAGCGCTATTCCATCCAGCCGATCCCAGCTCAGTAATTTCAATTCTATCGACTGAGTTCCGAAAAATAAACTAAGAGTAGGAGTTGAATACCTGCCCTTAATAACATACTTTGCCGGCGGCCCTTTATGAGCTTCCATGCGGGTCTAGCTCCGCAGTTGAAGCTCTCCCACAAGGATCATTTGTACAGGGGCTCCGTAACAGCCCGAGGCATTGAATCTGAAGGTACATTCCGGTATTTGTAATCGCACAGAGTAATAAGGACGTTTTGAAACGGGATGCCAGTTTTTCTTCTTTTATTATTCCGTTACGTTCTGTTCCGGAGTTTTCGGGCTCTTTGTGATATTGCATCGGGGTGTCGCGCAGAATGTATGCTGGGCATTGTGATATTTTGGACTGTTTGCTAAAATGGGCTTCCCGTTGCTTTTATAGGCACGATTCTTGTCCGCGGATTTGTGACGCGCTCGTGCATATATTGAGGGTTTTCTGTTCACGGTTATTTTATTGTTGATTGACGAGGCTGCTCCTGCTGCAGTGGCGTTTTAATTCTCTGAGAGGGTTTGGCAATGGACACCGCCAGTTTTGAAAAGGTAGATCTGCAAAAGTATTGAATGGACACGGGGTAATGTTGCATTGAGCAAAGTGGGAATATTTTGACAACAGATAACAGCTTCTAAATTGTGTTAACGGACTTAACTCTCTTCTTTTTCTCCCGAAGTAGAGGTTTCATATCTGTTATATTAAATGAAAAGACAGTAAAACATTTCCCGTGGTTGAACAGGTACGCGGTTAGAAATTAAATTTGAAAAAGCTATATCCAAGTCTTTAGGATGGGACCTAAAAATAAATTCTGAATAAAATACATAATGAACAATAATTTGAAAGAGTTGAAAATGCCTAAAAATTAATGTACTTTTAACAACATATGGAAATCACTCATATATACGTGTTCTTATGTATGTATAATGACTCCTTGACTTCTCACAAACTTGCTCCTAAAGTGTTGCTATATACTGGCAATACATGCACGAATTAGCGCCCAATCGCTGCTAGGTTAGTAGCTCTATCACCATTTTGCATTATATATATATATATATATATATATATATATATATATATATATATAAATATATATATATATATATATATATTAAAAAGATAAAAATAAAAAAAAAAAAAAGATTGTGGGAATGGGATTTAAAAATAATTTAAAAAAGACAAAAAAAGTAAAAATGAAAGGGAAAAAAGTGAAACGTAGGCATTCTTATTTATTGCGAGTTGAAGAAAAATGAATAAAGGTGTGTTCATTCAAATTTTAAATATATTAAATATTTGTTTGTGTTTCTGTTTTGCTGATTTAAAAATGAAAAAGAATGGAAAAAAAAATATTTAACTTAATTTATAATTTAAAATTTTAACATGAAATAGACGACGAGATCATAAAAAAAAAATATCATAATTAAAATGGGTTCTAAACTAGAAAAAAATTGTGTTCAAAATGATTTAACATTTACAGATATTTAACTTAATTTATAATCAAATTTACATGAAATAGGGACGAGATGCATACAGAGAAATTCATAATTAAAATGGGTTTCTAACATATACCGTACTAGAAAATTAAAAAAAGAAATACTTAACGAGATGTGATATGAATATTTTAAATCAGAAATTACGTAGGAGAATGCAATGTCAACATAGAGAGTACGAAAAGAGAGAAAATACTTAAGTTTGCCCTGTCAACAGTAAATCAAGAAACGCTTACGCTAGGAAATGCAATGTCAACAACCAAATTCGCCTCCAAATAGTTTCGTTTCAGAAAATATAAGCCAACCATCCATCAGATCCCAATGAGAAACGCCGTGACAGGCATTGGGAATCTAGTGCGACAGAACCAGCGTACAGGATACCTTCCTACCCAATGTTTACAAGCAGCCCGGCGAAGATCTAATATTGATCCAAAAGGGGTCCCAATGTTTGCCCGAAGCTGCGCGGATGACTCCCCATAAAGGTCCGAGTGTAATTATTTCTACACCAGAGATCAGAGCCCAGGGCTCTGCGTTTGCCCAAGGATTAAGAGACCGGGTCACAAGTGTACTTTTATTATTTTTTTTTCCCTCCTTCCTTCTTCATCTTCCCTTTCTGGCGAGAATCTCCCCTGCTGTTTCTTTTCCACGCTTGTGTAAATGGATTGATGCTCGGGATTTGGTGGGTTATAATCTGTCTTTTTAGAGCTAGATTCAAGCGAGTAAATAGAGTGCGGTCGTAACCGCTGGAGATGATTCTTATGTCAACACGCGCTATTTTCGAATATTTTCTTTCGTTCTGGTACAAACCTATTTTTTTTCCTCCTCTCTTCCTATTTCTAATCATTAGGCTACGGGAAAACGGCCAAAGGAGAGAAAGTGAGCTAATAAACTAAAATAAATAGAACTGAGTAATCAAAGAGCGCCAGAAGCGAAATATTTATACATTAGCGTTCTTAAGAGTATAATTATGAAAGGGGGGAAATTTGATGAGGATTAACTTGGTTTGAAAAAAAGATGTTGGGATTCTTTTTGTTTTAATATTTAAATAGCGAACACGACAATGTTGTTATGTTTGTCGATACACGGTTAAAATCGGTGACAAGGCTTGTTTTTGTATTACATTAGAATGTGTAAAAGGATAAAGCTTATTAAATATTTCATGTCAAGAATTAACACATGCTCATAGCTCTTCCAAGAAAGTAAACTACAGCGAAGTCGAATTTAGGGTCTAGGAGTGACGTGATATGATAAACAATTAGCAGCAGCAAACGTAAAGCAATTGAAAAACTTCAATGTAGAATCTCGTATTCGCAAATACAAATACAGTGAAACCCCGGTACAGCGCTAAGTGTGAAAGAAAGTACCTAAAATTATTACCATAGTCATTTTACAAAGTTGTGCAGATAGCCTAATATCTCGTTAACTGGATCAGCTTCATCGCGATAGGTCCGAATAATTGCTGATCTAATGCACTTTCCTTCCGTTAGAAGAGTAAGTTAGCGAGAATGATTATTATCTTACAGATGGTATACACGAATTTGTTAGCTTTTTCTAGAAACAAATTGGCGAGATTTATCCTTATTTTTACGCCAATGTGCAATCTTGGGTAATCTAAATCTCTAATATACGAAACCTATGTACAAAAATCTTTTTTAGAAGTTTGTTACGTCATGGAACTACAACACTAAACATCCGTATGAACAAATCTTCTATACAAGACTTAGAATGTAATAAACACCGTTAAAGCGCCTAACTAAAGTGAAAAATCCATTGCTCTATTAATCAATGTACAATGAAAAAAATCGGCCCATCTATAAGTCCTTGAAATTAAACCCAAACCGTAAATTTTGCGGATAATTTGTACGAATTGACAGGTATGAGGAGGGAGAAATAATGGTTCACAACAAGTTAAAATCGTACGACTGTTAAATTTTAAAATTGCTATTATCAATAGAGATCATGTTTGCATTGGTAAAGAACAAACCATAATGATTTAAACTGTTAACGGTACGATATAAGAGGGTTACAAAAATAATTTCAATTTATCTGTAGATACTCATAATTCGATATACCACTTAACTCGTCAGAGCAGAAAAGTTATAAGAACAGGGGATGTCACAAAAACGGGGTTCGGCTATTCTAATAAAATGCATCACTACGATCTTTATAACAATGCAGAGCATATGATGGAATTATTAATTTCTCACACCATATACCTTCATTTAATTTGCCAAAAAAATTCTTACCTGTTTGTGCATTTCTACATTGAGTCCATAGGACATTTCATAATACTAAAAAAGAGAAATAAAAATAAGTTACATTTCAAATTTAGGCAATATAATATTCAATAAATTTATAAATTCTTAATATCGCATAAAATAAATTATATAGAACTTGCCATAACATAATGCCTTTGCATTTCTGTCTTTTCACTTGCTAATTTTTCACATTCTAGTTTTAAACTGAAATGGAAACAAAAATTAGACACATCTACAAAAAAGTAACCTATAAAAATAAAATAAACAATTAAACCAACAGCGGGAAATCCCGACACATTATAAACATTTAAACAATAAAGTATTTTATTGTGTTACACTTATGTTTATTTTATATTAAGTATTAATAATATTTGGTTAGGGAAAGGAAAACAGAATTATTGTACGAATTACCTTGATCTTTTACTATTTAAGAAACATGGAAAGTTTTAACCCTTTGCCTGTCCTGTGCATTACACATGATATACACATCTAATGTTTTATACACTTATACGGTCATACGTCTAACTAAAATAAAAATTAAGACGCTACACGAAATTATTTTCGGCTTAAAATATAATTCATTGCGTATATCATAAGTTATGTACAGGACAAGCAAATGGCTAAGGAATGATATAAATGTGCATAATTTTGGCTCTTTCAGGTCCAATATGGGACTAGCCGAAGGATAGGGCGCTGATCTTTGATAATGGAGTTGATGGGTTTGAATCCCAATACGGCATGCATGTTGGTAGCGGTTCAGAATTGGCTTTAAGCAATTAGGTTCCGGTCTCATTAGCCCTCGTGTTGCAAAAACGTAGACTATAGAGTTCCAAAACCAAACCAAACTAATATGCGACTAAATTGGAAAATAATTCTATTTAGAGCATTCAATTACCAATGTAAGTAATTAAATCAAGTTTTAATTTTAATGCATAACAGAATTAATATTATCCTATTTCTCATAGATTGTTTCTGGTGTATAAATCGAAAATTAAAAAGTAACTAACGTCACCTGCTTTTATTTGGTTTATGAACATAATACAAAAATACAGAACAACGCCGTTATTACTTATATTTACTCTGTGAATTTCTGATACACTATTAAAAATTGGAAAAATTAATGTAAACAAACAAATATTAGATGTGAATTTGTGTCTAAGGAGAAATACAAAATAAAATAGCTTCAAAAATGCATCCCCAAGTAAAAAAAGTAAGAAATTTTGCCATGTTAGATTTAACACAATATGAGGTTTAATACAACAAAATAGACAAATATGAGTTGGATTCATTTTCGCACCTACAGCCAAAATAAACTACTACTTACAGAACTATAATGACACTTTTTGTAAATCCTTTAATTGGTTGTTTATTTTTAGTACTGTAAAAAATATATTTGGGATTGAGACTGATTTAAGAAAAAGGGAATTGAATAAGCTTATTAAATATAATTTTATCTTTAACACTCTTTTTCAGTGTAGGCTTACTATCAACCATTGGGAACTATTAAGAAGTGGGAAGGTTAAAGGCTTTTGCATTTTTATATTTTTAAAGTATATGTTGTAGATACTACAAACTGCAGAAAAATTACATGTTATGATTGAAATTACAATATTTTCCCATGAAATTTTAGTAATATGAACCGATAGCACTTCAAATGGAAAGAGATAAAATGGGCATGGGCATATTATATTTCTAAAATATATATTGTAGATACTACAAACTGCAGAAAAAAAATTACATGTTATGATTGAAATAACAATATTTTCCTATGAAATTTTAGTAATATGAATCGATGGCAGTTGAATTGAAAAGAGATAAAATGGGCATGGGCATATAAATAATAGAAGCGTCAATTTTTATTTTAATGCCTATGGCAAACTATTTTACCACTTGGGTGGTAAATATACTTACTATTAATGGATAAAAAAATTAAAATTATAAAAATAATATGATTACAAAAGATAACTCTAGATTATTAATTTCTTGTAAATTACATGTGCACGTGTTTAGATAGATGTACACACAAATATATATCTCCAGCCGGACCGGACGAGCAATGAAGCGCATCGATACATGTGAAAGGGGAAAGGTATAAAAACATGCGTAAAAATGTGGCTTTTCACATAAAACTGAGCCAAGACCAGACACGCATCGCGAATAGAGTCAAATAATACAGACCAAAGAGGGAGGAGAAGAGGCGGGGGTGCACACAGAGAAAGAATGAAAAAAAGGCAGAGAGAGGAACACGCATGGAAGCTTTTTCACAACGCGAACAGATTTCGCAAAAAAGCAATTTAGCGTGAAAACAGAAAGCGACGAACAAAAACAGGAGATATGGAAAAGAATAATAATAATAATAAAAAGTATTAGCGGGCAGGGGAGGGTGTCAAGAAAAGAGTGGTCACACGTGAGAGAAAAAGTGCGCCGCACCTTTTTCTCCAGGTGAGAAAATGAGCGACCATTTTCTCTCGTCCGCGGTCGTAAAAAAAAAAAGTGGCAGGGGATGAAATGGATATGGCAGGAGAAAGTGAAACGAGTTGATGGTGTCTGAAGCAGGTGAAAAAACAAACACGTGGACAAACGTATTATTAGTAAGCATAAAATTCCGCTTAATGAATGAAACGGCGCTAGAGAGGGCTCTTTGCTGTTCGCTTTTAACATGGTTTTCTTTAATTTATTTTTATTTTAAAAAAGGAGGGGGGAAGCTAATTCAATTTCAACAACTGCATTGCATCCTATTCCACCGCTTTAAAAGATGACCATTACATTCCAAGCGCGTCGTTAAACAAATGGGAATAATTCGCAGAAGTTAAACTAAAGGAAACAACGGTAATAACCATGCGAGGTAGCATTAAAGAAAAAGATTTCACTGCGTTAGCGAGATTTTTTTTCCCGGGGAGGGAGGTTATATATCCTTCTCTAGTTTCTTCAACATGCATACATACATGTAGATATAAATTATAGTGTGTGTGTGTGTGAGTGAGTGAGTGAGTGAGTGTGTGTGTGCTTAAGTCATAGATATCAAGGAAATTCAAATCAGAATCAAACCAAAAAAAGGACCAGATTTCAGATATCAAAATAAAAGAAAAGGAATGAATTCTATATCTGCAACAGCGTTGGAGAATTAAGACTCCAAATTTGGGCTTAAAAAGTTTTGATGTGCGCACAAATCCTCGGCACAAACATAGAAATAATTGGTAAATTAAACCAAAAATTCTTTAAGATTGAAAAATCACCTCAGCATACAAGTGGAATTATTTTTAATTCACAACCGCAGCAATACTAACAAATATAGAAAGCAATTCAGCCGCCTAATTACGTTTTGCAATTAAGTAAACATTTCCCATCTCCAAAAACCCTATAAATAATTACTAAAACATAATCATCAGTTTGTTATTAATAAATTTGGAATAAAAATCGACCAAAATTGTAAGGAAATGAAGCCATATAATATTCATATACCTATATTTTTACCATACCGTAACAAGTTCAAAATCCGTATTTTTAGCTATGCATAGTTGACAGTAATGTAAAAATATATGCTCAAATCTATCACGTGTTGCAAAGTTAATAAGCCACTTCAGAAATTAAAAATAATTGGATTGCCTAAATTTTAATTATCTCATAACACCAAATTTTGGCTTGTTATACTTACTACAAGATACAATTGAATTGTGATTCACTAAATCATATTTGCACTTATGTGAATAAAGAAGCTGTTTAGAAATCTTTAAAAAAGATTTTTTAAACCTGAAATTTTAAATATTTGGTTTAAAAATAGTTTTAGAGTGTAATAATTGACAGTCCTATCTAGGCAATCAACGAAAAGATAACGAAATTTTAAAACTTGGGTAAATTATTTCACTTTACTGCTCTACATACAACGAAGACACTAAGTATCTCTTTCGATAAATTTAAAACTAAGTTAACACTAATTTTTCCTCCTGAAAAAAAACTAAGTTTGGGGATCTATCGGTAACAGTGCTTTGAATTCTTAAACCAAGCTTTTAAGTACAATTTCTCCTTCATCTGTAACAATAGTCATTTACACATACTTAGTTAGCTACAAATTTCTATTAGTGACCAGTAAATTTATTTTGTAGAAAGTTTCAAGTGCTGAACCGTACTCCGCGGGCTTTGAAAATGGGACTAAACAATTTTTTTTATTACTGTTTAACCGACAATATCGGTGTGTATAATGACATAGCAATTATTCTTTGTGTAAGAGGATTTTCTTTTGCAGACGCCTTTTGGAAAAGTTGCAACATTAGCATACTTCCTTGGTATGTTCTCTCACTATTCTAATAAAAGGTAAAAGTAATGATTCCAGAAATTTCTCCTTACTGTTAATACTATTAGCTTGTTTAGAAATGTGTATTCTACGACCTTCTTGGCTTCCTTTATCACTTACAGAACAAGATGTTAATTTTTACAGAAGAGCAAAATTCTAACTTATTAAAGAAAGTTATACATGTATTCGGGAAAAAAATCGATATAGGATCTCTCATATTACCTTAATTTATTTTTAAAATGTATTAATCGATTGCAAATTATGTATTCTAATAATTACTTTCCAAAATTATTTGACAGTTCTACATTTTGAATACTAAATACAAAATCTACAAATATGTGTATTATATAATCTAAGTATTTATTATATGAATAAGTTTAGTTATATTAGACAATGCCTTTTCTCAACTCAAAATATGCTCACTTTTTTGCTAATATTTATTTTCGATAACAGTAATTCAATTCAGTCCTTAATAACACCAAGATTTTATATGAAACAAGCCATTAAATTCTTTTATTACTCAGTGCTAACACTTTGAGAACTACATAAATGGTTCTCCATATATTTTTTTTTAATTATTATTATTGACGCCTTTCTTGGATAGAGTTTTTCAAAGCATTGCATGCAATTCTCCAGTAACTACTTTTTGCAAAACAGTTGTCAGACATTTGAAATTTAACGATATCCATCTATATACAAATATAAAGCATACGGTATTTAGAGGTCCTGGAAACCAATCGATTAATATAGTAACACTGGCTAAAGGCTAACCTTTAACACGGCCTGTAAAGCTGAACTAAAAATGTCAAAGTTGCGAAAATACGTCATTTCCTAAGCAATACTCATCAAATTTTTCCTAAGGGAATTGACAACTGATTTAGAAAAATAAGAAGTGCCCCCAAGTGGCAATTATTAATTCAGACTTTAGTTCTGAGAAGTGCGTAAGGAATGAAATCCCAAAGGCTAATGTCCTTGAATTAATTTAGGGAGCTGGGAAGATTATTAGAAAAAGTACAACGTAAATTGGGAGGATTTTGAAAAACAGCAGCATTAATGATTTTTGTAATATTTCTAATCGAAATGAATATTGTAGTTTTTTTTATAATAATAATAATAATAATAATAATAAAGGAGTAAAGAGGCATGTCTGTGTGGTGGGTCTGTATCTACCTGTTTTGAATACCTCTCACTCAATGTTAACCTAAGGGGCAAGGAAAAATTAAATTCCCTATCACCGCCTCGAATTGAAAGAAATAAAAAATTATACTACACGATACTACAGCAAATATATTCCAGGAATTATAACAACAAATTTTAAAGGATGCTATCCCCCCCCAAAAAAAAAATAAATAAATAAAAAGGATAAAACTGTTTAAAACGCCAGTAAGAACATTTAATAGACAATAAAAAAGAAAGATAGCATCCTAAAAAATTTGCTTGATCATGTGATGTATTATATTTTTTAATGGAATCTTCATATGCGCGCCAGAGAGGATTTTATTTTCCCTGCCATATGTTAACATCGAGCAAAGAAGGTGGAAAAATCTAAAGTGATATATACAGACGTATTTTAAAAATTAAATACAGTGCATTTCAAAGCTAAATGTTTTTTACAGCGCATTTCAAATGGTAAATTTTAAACTAAAAATCTTTATAATGTTATAAATGGTGTTTTAAAAAGTTAGTATTAAAAGGCAAAAATTAAACTATGTTTTATTCGAATATTCATTTGAGAAAACCGAGACATTCATTCTTCAATACTGTATTACCACTTGTTCTAGAGAATTAAACTTTAATTCTCGTTTGTGGCAAATATATGAGCTCCATCTTAGATCAGGGTAGTATCGGTTTAAACCCATATGACAACAACATATCAAGATTTAAAAAAAAAAAAAAAAAAAAAAAGTTTTACTTTTTTTTATAGAAACTGTTTTATGTAATTTATGTTGAATTCAAAAAACTGTTACAAGTAACAAGTTTTGTAGTTGTCTAAATTTAGAGACAACTACAAACAGGGTATCTGCCAAAATAAAATGTTTCAAATCCATGACATTTCATGACTTTCCCTGATTTAGCAGATCATTTTCCATGACTTTAAAAAGCTTTCGTTAAAGAATATATGAATGAAACCTCTGATGTACATACAAATAAAATATATGCTTTTAGAGAAATTACAGGAATCTTACCATAAAAAAACTATAAACTTACTTTAAGTATTAATAAACTCACATACATAAAAATAAATTGTTGTATCTACATACCTAAGTTTAATCATATAGCAATTTTTCAAACAAAATGTTTCCACTTTGAATTCAGGGTACTTTAGTATTATCCAGGTGACCACGAATAATAGCCAAATATAACTCTATAATGTTTATATACAGTATCCCTAGAGATAAACTTATATTTTCTGCAAAAATCTTAATTTTTATTGAAAAATATATTAATAAAATTTTAATCTACAATTTAAGAAAAAACCAGAATAACATACATTTACCCACCCATTAAGCTTTCTTTCTTTGAGTTTCCTTGGTGAACAAATTTTACTTGGCAATATGGTCAATAGGATAATACATAAATACCAAACTCAGTAACTTCAGTCAAATGACAAGTAAATATAGAATTAAACGATTCAATGCATTTTTATTAATCGGTAGTTTAGCGGATCCATGACTTTTACTCATACTACTTGAAAAATCAAGACTTTCCATGACAAAATTAATCCATTGTCTAAATCCATGACTTTCCCTGACTTTCCAGGTGCGCGGAAACCATGTACAAAACTTGTTACTTGTAACAGTTTTTTAACAGTTACTTGTAACAAATGATTTCTAATTTATTTTTGACTCCAATCTTTACTCCAAACTTTAAAAATAATTTTTCTAAAGATGAAGAGCTGGTTAGCAACTGATGAAGAGCTGGTTGGTTTTTAACTTCAACTCATGTTTTATGTTTTTAACTGTAACACATATTTTATGTTTTTTGCTGCAACTGGATTACATTTTTATAACTGCACGTGCATGGTTCATTTTTTTAAATTCAAACATTCTTATTATACTGTATAAGCATGTTAAATCTCATGAACTTGTTAGTGAATTATTTGTTTTAATTGTACTACTATTTTTAATGCTTATTTAAAGTCACTTCTAATAACAAAAAGATATTATATATTAAAACTAAGACCATTTAAAACTATTTTTAACAATTATGACCATTTTTGGACGGTTTAAACCACTTTTATCCAGTGTTCTGGTCAAAATTACAACCCTGTCTTAGATAAAATCATTAAAAATGTTTTTGAGAAGTTCTTCTATAAGACGTTGTTGCAGTGTGAGAATTAGAGAATTGCAAAAAATAAAAATAAAACAAAAAGGGAAAAAACGAATTTCCAATTTAAAAGATCCGAACCAATTTAATAATACTACTGGACAAATTTTCATGACTTAACATAAATTTACAATACCTACAATTTTAAAGCCACTGCATATGCGGCATGTTTAACAACCGAAAACGGCGAGGGAAAAGTTTCCAAAAAGTATGAAAATTAGCGCATACAAGATGATTCAACTGCAAAATTTTGCGAAATGGGTTCTTAGGAGAAAAGTCGTAGTCTGGGGCGTAATTAAAGTTGCTGAAAGAATTATTTCATTACAAGTGTTGCGCATACTTCAAGCGTAATGAGACGCAAAAGAGTTGTGTTCATTGCCGTCTCAAATTTCAGTAAAATTCTCTCGCACTTACTTGTGATACTGGGCTTGTAGGAATGAAAACTCTTCTTTTATCCTATCACAGGACTCGGCCACCGTAAATTTGAACGGTTGGCCTGGCTGAGGTGGGGGGCCCTGGAAAAAAAGAAAATGGAAAAATAAATAAAAGGGTTTCAAAGACACAATAGCAATAACGAACACACATTACATAGTTTCAAATGCATGTCTGATAATTTGGAAAAAAATAAATACGTAAAACCTTATGCACAATTTATATATACAAATACATATTTGATATATTTATTAAAAATGGAAAAAAGATTTCAAACACATACGAGCAAAAATGAACATGCACTACATGGTTTCAAAAATACATGTCTGTTAACTTGGAAAAATATAAATGCGGTAACTTAAGTTCTAAAGATTATGAGCCTAACATATATTAAGCATGAAAGTTTAAAAAAAAAAAAAAATTTGGAGTTTAAAAGCAGGAACAAAATACAATTTAATAAAGCTCTACAGCGAATAAAAGAAAAATTTCATTAGAATATTTCCTTTAAAAATATTACTGCCAAACAGTGAATATTTTAATATGAAAAAGAAAAAACTTCAATCGTACACAATAACAAAAACACTCCTGTTTATCGACAGATATATCTTTCATGTCACGTACTTTTACACAGCTAAAAAATGAAATTCCAAAACGGAAATGAACGTCCCGTAAAAATGTTGATTCACGATCCAACACAAAATTTTGATAAAGAAAAGCACTCTGTACAGGCTCTTGGCTTAAAAAGGGATCATAACTGATTTTAGAAAATATATATATAGTCTTATTCCAAGGAAATGACTACGTCGGGCGCTGCGATTTTTCAAATTCTTTCTAGTATGGGAATGGACTGAAAATAACTTTATACAAGCAACAGCGCTGCCAAAATACTTTAACAAACGATAATATCACACAATCCTGGAGGCTTTTATAAGATCAGATCTATCCTTTAAATCTCGCCGATCAAACGGGGGAAAAGTTTATTTGAACAATTACAAAATTTTTGTAGAAAAAAAAATCCAACGATGATTCGGGTCGTGGAATTATTGAATACAATATTAACCATTTAATGAATATCTTCCTCATTTTTTAACTCTGGTTTATTAGCCGAAAATTCTAGAGACAATTCAAAGAGAAATTTTTAATATGTAGCTTTCACTTGTACAGGTCTTTAAGCACAATGTAATACCACCTTATACACACGAAATTTTAGACCCGTAGCTATTCAAGAAGGTAGTTAAATATTGATTTCAAAATATCAACTGATACAAGTGAAGTTTATAAAAACGATTAAAAAATATTGCAATGCATACATTGAAGATAAGATCTTAAAGACCACCACAATAAAAATTCTAGAAGAATGAGATATAATCTATCCTGAAGCCTCCAGAAAGGATATATAAACTACGACGAAATTTAAAACAATTCCTCATCTCTCTTTAAAATAAAACCAACAGTAGCCCACAAAGCAATAGCAAATATAATATTAACCACTTTCTAAATCTTTTCACTTTTTTTAAATTCTGGTTTATTAGCCGAGAAAACAAGAGAAAATTTAGCAAGTGAAATTTCCGATACGCTGCATTCACTTCCATACCTCTTTTACACACACAAAAGGCAAAGCAATCAGAGCCAACCTTAAACACACGACAAACAAAAACGAGCAAACATAAAGCACGCATGAAGAAGGGGGGATACATGAAGGAAAAAAAACACCCGACTATTAAAAAACCCAAGTTACCATTTTGCCACACGATTAACACATATCTGCCCCCCCCCCTTGTTCTTGAAAGCTGCAAAATAATGACTTTAAAATCCGGCCCAATGAGGCGTCGAGTGGTGCTCGTGAAACCGCAAGCACCTTGTTTCCGCAGCCATTGATCGCGGGGGGTAAAAGGGTTGTGCGTGTGTGCGGAGAGAAGGGCAGCGAGGGGGTGGGAAGCGACCGCGGCTAATTAATGTCCCGCGTAATTTAATGGGCCGCCGTTTTAATATCGGGCGTAATTAACAACTCCTTGGGCCCCCATTGTGCGAGAGGAAATTTTTAAAAACGCTCTCTTAATGGAAGAGAGGGGAGAGAAGAGCACACATTATTTAATGAGGGTTATTAGGGGCGCCGCAAATGAGCCCCGCGCCCTATTGACTGCGGACTTTGTGCGCCCTAAGTAGGTTATGACTCCCCCACTCCCCACCCGCACACCTCCCCGGAAGAAAAGGGGGCACACACGGGGGAACGATGGGAAATAAAATGGAAGTACGAATTAAAATGCTCAAATTGTTTCGATCGGATTGTTAGTAAGGACTTTAATTACACGAAAACCTTAATGATACAGTAGCTTTTAATTTCGTTAATTGGACACGCCCATTTTTCGGCGATTTTCTTTTCTTGTCGATGCAGGAAGACACGACTGTGGATCCGTGCGACGTCGTTTCTATCCTCTTTGCTAGATTGATGGCACTGTCATGCAAACATGCAAGTATACCGATACACCTACTCTGAAAACTTGTCACTCCTCCTGAACTGCGCAGTTTACACAAATAGCTTGATACCATTCACAAGCTTATTATGAAAGTAATTGGAAATGAAATTGAATTATATTACGCAATTTTAAAAGATGATATTGAGACTCGGTAGGAACAAATCTCCAGCAAGTCTTGTTGACTTACAACCAAATAACAATTTAAAAACAAAAGGTAGCGAAAATAGTACAATTTCCAGACAGCACCAACAGAAACAACGTCACACGGGGGGAGGGGAGGGTAACGTAACAGTTAATAGCTTACATATCAATTTCCAAGAGTAATCGGCGATGGGGGAGTGTACAGTTAACTTTCGCTACAAGGCAGGAAATAGAACTTAAAAAGCCTACTGCTTAAAACAGATATTGAACAGCTACAAAAATACATTCTGAATTATACTGTCAGCTTTATAAAATTTAGTATTATAAGGGCGGACGCAATGGATGTGACAGGAAACAGCAAATAACTGTAGTG
>CM063505.1:17307708-17317708 GCA_032207245.1 Pardosa pseudoannulata
CTATAAAAATTTCTTAAAAATATTCCCTGAGATTTCCCTATCCTTTTTTTCGAAAGGAAAAATAGTAAACACACAATCACACACGCTTTAAGAATTTTATGTAGTTACTGTTGAATTCACATTTTTTCTTGGGAAGAAATTGTATAGCTGTTTTTGGTATCATTTAAAATATGCATAATACTGAAAAAGGGATAAAATAGCAAATTTTGAACATATATGTAAAATATTTTTATTTTTCATTTAATGAACTTTCTCATTTTCCCCGATTTCTTTCAGTTTGTGAAAAAAAAAATTTAGGAAATTCTCTGAATTTTGGAAATTTACCCTATTTTTAGGTTTTGTAGAAACCCTGGCTTAAAATCACTGTTACTCGTGTGGTCCGATGAAACCATACCTATATTCTTTTGGTGAGTTGGTTTGGAGCGGTATGGTCTACTGGTTTGCTACACGAAGTTAGCACTCGTGTAGCAAAGGATAACGAGGTCTACTGATTAAAGCCGATTCAGAACACCTTTGAATATCCATATCAGCAGATATTTTTCTTTAGTAAAGTAGCCTCGATTTATTTATTTCATCAGAATTAATGGCATCACTCTCATTTCAAAAGTAGACACAACCAGAAATAGTCGGGATAAATTAAATCAAATATTCCCATTTTTGCAAGTATTTTTTTAATGAATGAAAGAAAGGAAAAGAAGAAAAGGTTATTTGAACGCATTTTAAAATAATTTTCCAACACTACAGTATTAGTGAAAGAAACTGCATCAAGAGTTATGCTCAAAGGTATTTTCAGTAGGCCTAAAATCGCCATAAAATACATACTAAATAACATACATCGTAATGCAATGCTGCATCGTGTGTGGTCCGATTCTACGAAAGGTTCGGGATTAGTTGGTTGTTAGTTCGAGTGCACGGTGAAACATCTGTTCTAATTTTGAAGGAAGGGAAAGAAAAGGGGGTAGGTCAACGTAACAAACGGTACAGATAAATATATTCCAAGACTCCAAATATTCTTTAGTGGATGCCAATTCTTTGGTAAATGCCAAGATGGTTAATATTAGTAAATGGTAGATGGAGTACGAATGACTAATGCGTAATAACAAAGCCCTTAGAAAAGTTTAGTATTTAATTGTTGACCAAGATACCACAATCAGCAAAAAATACTTTACCAATAATAAACTGAAATGCAAATTAAACATTCATATTTAACACTACTGTTTCATTTATACTTAACTACTTCCAGTTACCTACATTTAAATAGCTTTTTTTAGCTTGCTTATCTTGATATAATAAAATACTATAAATAAAACCCTGGATAAATTTAACATTTAAAACATTATATGCTCACATTTTACTTATTCAAACAGGAAATTTACAATTTCATATAGATTCAGGTGTTGAACTCGCATGAACAAAGCTTTTACTTATGAGCAATTTCTAGTAGATATTTAGATAGATCAATTTGAATCCGATTTTAAAATATGACAGCTATCACATGAATTTATTTCCATTAAGGGATTGCCACAAATCACTTATGTACAATATTAACTTTGTACACCTAAATATAACTAAATCACATGACATATTTTAGCAAGATAAATGTTTTGATTCAATTCATTTTTCCCCAGCGCTTTAATTGTCATCTTCCTTCTAATTTTGTCCTTTAAAAAATTGTTTTCAACGTATTTACTTAATTTAATGATAATTTCAATAGTTAATATAAAAGTAGTGTTTTTATGGACTTTTGAAAGTGAAAAATAGAGTTTTTAAAGCCTTTTAAAAGGCGTATTTAGAATATTCTAAGAACTCCACGATATAGCTAACAGAAAGATCTTATAAATGATTTTTTTTAAACTACATTCCTCTGCTGGAGTTTGGTATATTAATAAAAGGTTATTTTTTTCTTCTTTTACTATGTCATTATAACATGGACCTATTGAACTTAATATATTTGTCTTCAAGAACTTTAATTTCAATTGCACTTACTATTTTTATACACCTTTTCCATTTAAAACCATTTTATAATTTAAAAAAAGCACTAATACGAAACAAAATAATTAAACCTCACTACTTTTCGTACACCTTTTCTATTAAAAAAATTTATAATTATAATAATTACAATAAAACACAAATACGAAGCAAAACAATTACAACCCAACATTTAGAGTAGTTTTAAGTTAATCTACAAATCTTCATAAGAAGAATAATGGAATTCTTGCTTTATTTTCTATTCAATTTACCGATTTCCTCATTTACAAATTTACTAAAACTTATTCTATTTGACTGAAAGTGAAATTTCAGCAAGCTCAGGTTTCTCAACAAACGCATATGACAATACTTCTAGATTTGAAACTTTCTCCTCAATGCACACATTTTATGAGCAAAAATTAAGAGCGCAATATAAAAATTAGGCGCTGCTTTTTTTTATATAAAAAAGAAGCACATAAAATTAAGGAGATATTGCGAGATGCATGAATCTTTAGAGGAAATATTTTTAAGGTCTCAGTTCAATTTTTCCCGATTTTTTAAATTCATACAGAATTTTAAATAATCTAAATGAAGTGAAAATTTAACTACATGTTAAATTTTTTAGTGTGCATTAGATGATTTTGTAAAACATCCGCAAGAATCAGAAAACAAACTAAATGCAGCACTTAAAATCCAAAAAGTAATTTTAAAAAAAGATTTTGTAAAAAATGTGTCATTTAATTACACTTTAATGCAAGTTTGAAAGTTATAATGGAATATTTGGTAAAAGTATAGTCGAAATCAGTAAAGTTAAACCCCAACCAATGCTTAAAATTTTTTTAAAAATTATTTTTTTAAATTTACATATTTTTTAAAACATTAATTCAGTTAGACTAGCAAAATTATACATTTCTTAGTTAATAACACGTTTTGTAAAATCCACCCTTCTTGTATGAACCTTTTAAACAGTATATTTAAATAATGCAGTCTAAAGAAAAAAATAACATTATTAAAACAAACTATTTAGATATGTTCATTTATTTGGTAGTTTAAGCATTTTACGGATGGATAAATTAGATCGTTGAGCTAAAAACCTCCTAAATTGTTTCTTAAAAAACGAGACTTCTGAACAGTTTATATGAGCTTAGGAGAGAAAAAAAACACAAAAGTAGTCCAAACAATTCCTCCGCTTTCACGCGTGCAGAGCGAACAGAATTCGGAACATTAATATATCTGCCACATGACAGGCAGCGAGAACAATGTTTAACAAACAAAAACAATCGCAGATTTGAAGATTTATTGTACAAATAAGAAAGCAAAATCGATTTAAATAAAAGGTCACCGGATCTTTCTCAAGACAATGTACGAAAAGCAAAGCGATGCAATAATGAGTTTCTCCAATAACAATCGGAAAAATCCCCCGAGTAACTGCAATCCTTTCACTCGGGAATCTACTTTTTTAGTAATTAAAACTCGCTTTTGACAATAGCAAGTCCCAAATTTCCTCCTTCTGCAAACAATTGAATTGCGATGAATTAATCGCATTTTGCTTGAGTGGAAGGGAAAAGAAAAGCATCCCAAACAGGAGATATTTGGCGTTAAATTAAAGCGGATTGTTGTGTTGCCAGTGTTTCGAAAAACAGCCGTGAAATGAAGGGAGGCTGCGAACAATAGGATTGCAGGATAGTAATTTGAGCGACTAATGGCAAGTGGATTTACTTAATTTAGGCAAAGAAACCAGAAGCTGGCGATTCTTACTGCAGATAAAATCGATTATCCCCAATAATAATGTTATTAGATGACTGAAAAGTGCTAATGAGGCACATAATTATGATTTCTGTACCACAGAAATTTAATCCCATGAAATTTATTTTATAAGGAAGAACATCGAGCGGAGCAGATCTTTCATACATTTTTAGTAACGAGTCATTTAAACCACCAAATATAATAGAGACTACCATTTGTTCTCATAAACCACATGAATTAAACTAAATGATTTTGTTGTATTATTTAAGTTTGACGCTTTTCCAAATAATAAAATTCCTTTATAATCCTTTAGGGTCCAAAATGTGTGTTTTAGATTGAAAGCAACTTTTGCCATTTTCTCCCTCTCTCTCTTTTTAAATTTACTTAATTTAAACAAATAATCTGAATTTCAGAATATTAAAATATTAATAAATAATTTTTTAAAAGTAAAATATACATCAAAACATTATCGAAACTAATGTCTGAAAAACTCAGACAGTGGTTCATGTATTTCTTTTACATTTATTTTATCTGCAGGTAGTCAAATTTGGAGAATAAATTCTATTGCTGAAATAAGCGAAATTATTTATATATATGCCAGGTCATAATTCCGTTACACAATTTTCAAATGCAGATGAATGTAAAACTTACAGTCATTAATATATAGCTATGTGTATGTATATATAGCAAACATTATTTAAGAACAGCTTATAGTATTTCAATATATTTGAAACGGAAGATAAAATTATGCAAAATTGATCCCTCCACTTTTTGGATTATTAAACTCCAGCACTAAATTTTTCTTCAAATATTTACGAGAGAAAAACTTTAGAGCTCTTTTAAATGTTCTGACCGCTGGACAAAATGAATGTCCAAGGGAAAAATAAAAATCGTTTGTTCTGAGTCCATTAGCCTGTAAAAATTTAAAAGCCCCTTCACACTACGGTCCACTGCAAGCCATTACCACTGTCTAGATGGTGTATGACTTATCAAAGTCGACTAGAACAGACGATTAAATGCCGGAGTATGGCTTGGGAAACGGTTTTCCTCCAAAGATCAATGGCAGAAAAATTAAAGTGTCCAGTAGACCCTATGGACGAATACACGCGTTCGGCTCATTTAGTGGCCCAGTGTGTAGATGCAACCCGCAAATATTGTCCAAGGTCACCATCAGGAAGTGGTGAACAATTGGCTATAGTGTGGAGACTACGTAAGAGTTGCCATCTCTCCTCTCTCGGATCTGTGTTCCATCACAATTTTTTACTAGCATAATTAGGATCCAGCTGCTTAGAGAACAAATAAGCTGTCTAAGCCACGAACACAAATCGTCAAACTACATATGGAAATTATTCCTTTCGCTCGTCCTTCACTACTATTTTGCGAGTTAATTCCTCTTACGCTATCTTCGACTTAGAGCCTTATAAGCTATGAATAGGTATTTAACATTGACATCTCTCCAACTTAGAATAAGATAAAAACAGAAGCAAAGATAAAACCTTTACATAAACGGAAGTTAAAAGTAGAGGGAGAAGGGTAGTTGGTATATCTTGCTACATCTCCGATAGGTTTACCAAGTATATCTTGCTAAACTGCCACCTAATTCGCATTAAAGCAGATCTGGAAGAACGACAAACGTCACTAATTTAATCCCGTCAGAAGAAAAAGGAAACGAACCGAGAAGAGGCAAAAGATGTTTAAGTGTCTGCCGGAGGAGGAACAAACAGAGCGTTAACAAGCACCTAGTGACAATCGAACGTGAATATGCATGATTATCGTGGACAATCGGAGCTTATAAAAAGCTTCTTCCCCCTTTCACGGTCCCGCAGTTCAGTTCTCCGCCAGACCGCAGAAAAAAAGAACAGAAAAAAACCCAGGCTTGGGAAAACAGAATGAACGAATTCGATGCTTTTCCAAGAATGTCAGACGTCGAAGAAATTCGGAAGTCATAAATTATTAGTCAATATTTCTTAACAACAAATACCTAACAGATTAGAGCTGGGTATTTGACGACTATGTGTTTAAGGTGGATCTTTACCTACCTACTGGATTTCTCTCGCTCGATGTTAACCTATGGGGGAACATAAAATCCCCCCCCCGACTGACCAACATTATCGGAATTCATTAAACAAATATCACGTGATAGAATAGCCAATTCTTTAGGATATTATATCCTTCTTTAAAAAATAAAAAATTAACAGAAAAATATTTGAGTTATTTTTAAGTCAAAGTAAAATTTAGTTACACACGCACACACACATATATATATATACAGGGTATCTGCCAAAATAAAATTCTTCAAATCCATGACTTTTCATGACTTTCCCTGATTTAGCAGATCATGTTTCATGACTTTAAAAAGATTTCGTTAAAGTATATATGAATAAAACTTCTGATGTACATACAAATAAAATATATGGTTTTAGAGAAATTACAGGAATTTTATCGTCAAAAACTATAAACTTACTTTATAAGTGTTAATAAACTCACACAAAAATAAATTGTATCTACATACCTAAGTTTAATCATATAGCAATTTTTGAATCAAAATGTTCCAATTTGAATTCAGGGTACTTTGGTATTATCCAGGTGACCATGAATAATAGCCAAATATAACCCTATATGTTTATATACAATATCCCTAGAGATAAACTTATATTTTGAGCAAAAATCTTAATTTTTATTAAAAAAATAATTATTATATTAATAAAATTTTAATCTACAATTTAAGAAAAAATCAGAATAATATATATTTACCCACCCATTAAGCTTTCTTGCTTTGAGTTTCCTTGGTGAACAAATTTTACTTGGCAATAGGGTCAATAGGATAATACATAAATAGAAAACTCAGTAACTTCAATCAAATGACAAGTAAAAATAGAATTAAACAATTTAATGCATTTTTTTTAATCGGTACTTTAGCGGATCCATGACTTTTACTCATTTTACTTGAAAAATAAAGACTTTCCATGACAAAATTAATCCATTGTCTAAATCCATGATTTTCCATGACTTTCCAGGTGTGCGGAAACCATGTATATGTGTGTATGTATATATGTATATATATATATATATATATATATATATATATATACGTGCACACACACACACTGGTTAACATTCGTCGCATAGCAAGTTGCAAGGTTAGTGTTAAGTGAAACATTTTCTCTCATAAATAGCTTCGAGTAATCAATAGTCTTGATATGCTTCTAGAATTACAACTTCAATATACCTAAATGTCATTTCAGCAATTCGTATTTTGAAGTTACGGAAACTGGTAAACAAATGAAACCTTATTAAAAATGTCGATTCAAGAAAAAAAGAGCTAACACGGATCCAAACTTTTTTTTAACATAATTTATGAATTACTTTGAGTGAATTGGCAGCTCAGGCATATTTATGTAACCAATTATCAAAAATCATAATAAAAGGAAAATGTAATTACTGCGAAAGAAAATATTTATAAAGCCACCGTATTCACTAGATCGATTTATATATATTTTTTTTTTCCTCTTCTGCCAGTTGCACAAACGGAAAGTTAACACAGAACAGATGGCTACCCCAAGAGAGAAATCGCAGGCATAATT
Organism: Pardosa pseudoannulata; assembly: GCA_032207245.1. Lineage (NCBI taxonomy): Eukaryota > Metazoa > Arthropoda > Arachnida > Araneae > Lycosidae > Pardosa > Pardosa pseudoannulata. The sequence goes on from CM063505.1 coordinate 17,315,007, forward strand.
GTTGCGACAAATGAATTGAAAATGACGGCAAAAAATATCCATAAGCTGTAACGTTATCCACTGAATTATCGACATTAAAGTGACTCCGTTACAGCGGTGCGGGGCTTGAGAAGTTACAGATATGTACCACCGCGATTGCATGGCATTTCTCTCTGGCTAAACGTTTCGAATTTGCGCTGCCAGTGATTTTAACACGATCTCTTTTCTCACGCATCTGAAAAATTTATACTGTAGGGAAAGCGGAACGGAAAGTGAAATGTTTCTCCAAGTTTCGATACGGATGTGCTTTTGTTTCCAATGCATAGCAGCCAAATTCCCAACATTGAAATTATTAAACTATTTTAGTGGCATGTAATTTTACTACGTTCTCAGTATTATATATAAATGTAGATAGAAAGTTGCCAACCTCCAACCAATGGAATCAGGAATCAGCAATGATGAACTACCCCCTCAGATTTTCACTCATAAAAAAAATATAAAAAATAAAAGTATAAAAATTTTAAGCAATTTACAGTGCACCAGATGAAAAATATATAATAAAATTAAAGAATTTAATTAGCAAATATTTTTTTTAACCTTCACGAGACTTAGTAATACATACAGAGGTCTGTTCAAGAAAAACTGAGTCCACTTTTGACTCTTCAGAAAAAATCAATATGGAAAAAAAAATTGTTATCAAAAATATGTTAAAAGTGTTTTAGTCAAATTTTTACAAAAATATCAAAATTTGAAAGCATATAAAAATAGAATTAAAAAAAAAAATGGACACACTTCCTGATAGAAGAAATACAGACTTACATAATGCAAATTTGTAGACATAGTTATACACTAAACCGTACAGCAGATTATTTAAAAGAAGCAAAGTGAATTTTAAAATAATTTTATTAAGAAATATCAGTATTTTGGTTTAGGGAACATTGTACATTTTTTTCGAAGCTAATGTCTTATTAAAATTCTTTTGATAACAATTCTTTTGATAACAAAATTTTGAAATTTTTCCGTAATTTTTGCAGCATCGAATTCCGTAATCATTAGCTAAAAGTTAATTCCGCAGAATCCGGAATCGTTGGTAAATTGTAGATAAATATAACCAGTGAAAACCTTACCTATTACACAGCATTCTCTTTTTAATTTGCTCAGACTTACTGGGCAAAAAGAACTCCTAATCATTAAGCAGTCGTGAAGTCATTGATTGTTACAGAACTTTACATTTATTATATATAAAAATGCACGGTCTAACCGATCGTCATTACAGAGCAACAGATCTGAAGAATTACTAAGAATAATACATGTTTTAACTATGTCGAACCCCCAGAGTGAACTAATCACGTCTTTTAGTTCCGATGAGACTAAAGATTGATCAGCGCTTTTTTGGGAGGAAAGAGTGATCCCTGATCATTTAAGACTGCTAAAAAATAAAGGACAACAAAAAGAAAAATACAATTTAACCCAACATTAGTTTTGAGAGACCGGTAGAGAGAATTTAAGTAGTGAACATTTTATGGCTAGGAAATTTTTAAAAAAATAAAAATAAATTAAGGGTACTATTTTTTTGGTGATAATGAATGTTTATATATTATATATGAAACCCATTTTTCATATATTACAAACACACACATAGTACACTATTGAATACTACCTCAGTTCTAAAATTAGACACACGACTCCGTCTAATTGGCCTAAAAAGGTCCGGGGTAAAGTTGGTTAAGTGAAAGTCAAGTTAAAGCAAGTTTACATAAAATATAGAAGGAAGAATAATACACTTTCACGGAAGTCTAATACAAAATAGGATAAAACGATTATAAAATTAATAACTATACTACTAATAATTCATTAAATACTTTCTATTTATTTTTGGTAGGCAGATATTCCACGCATATAAATAAATCTGATAGTTTTAGTAGTCTAATTTGCACAAAGAAACAGATAATTTAGGTCTCAGTCAAAACACACATTGGAGTTTTTAATTAGTTAATTTATTATAGCCTCATTTTATGTTGCAAGAGTCGCTGAAACTAGACAGATTAAAGGGGGGAAGGGATTTTTTACTACGAAATTTAAGTGCATGTCAGCATGTATAACTATTTTAATAAAAATTTACATTCAAACAATCTTTCATTTTCTATTTGTATTTTTCACTTAATGAAATCAGGCAGATTATTCCGGTAGTTAATTCCAATGAATAAGTCAAATAAAGAATTATAATCAAATTTATTCAACCGTCAAGATAGCGACAAACAGTAAAAGATAGGGGAAAATTTTCCTCGAAAATACCAACTACCACAATCCCTTATTTGGCAACTCCCTGCTTGTAATATGCTTAAGGCAAACTTAATATAAGCCCATAACACATCATTACATGAACTAGCACTTTCAGAACAATATCACAAATCTTACCAATTATGTTTCATGAGTCATTGAATAGTGTATTGTAATTTGTCTACAGCAGAGTTCACTAAGGTCTCCCCTTTCCAGAATTATTCGCATTAAATGGTTATGATTCGATTGAACACAGAACGTTACTAACTAATCTTTAACGTAACCATGTTGTAGATAGCACAGTATTATGGAGCACTGGCATATTCCATCTACATCATACTTTTATTAAAAGCTCTGGAAATTTCCTGACACTCAACCATTGTGTGGTTCCGAGATATTAAATATACAGTGCGTATTATGGTAATAACTCGAGTACACATAAT
>CM063505.1:17322708-17342708 GCA_032207245.1 Pardosa pseudoannulata
CGAAGTAGCCAATGCTAAAAGCGCTGGTAAAAGTAGGAAAGTCAAGGTAGCTTAAAAAGTTAACACACTGGCAGTCTCGTCGGTTCTTTTTTTTTATAGTTTAACAGTTAGGTCACGTTAGTCTAGTTGGGAATACGAACATTTTCGGAAAACAAAATCTAATGCGAAAAACGTTAGCCTGTGCTTGTGTAACGTTGAATCTCTTCCGGTTGGTAAATTTATCTAGTATTTAGTTTAAGTGCACTTTAATCTTTTGTATGCTCTGTACATCACAAATGCTATACATATCTAATGCTTTATACGCTTGTGTATCACATATGATATAAAATTAAATCTATTTTAATCGACAATAGTTGATTCAAACATTACCATTTCTATTATTATATGTCACGCTATTTGAGTTTCAGTGTCAAATATTTCGTAGTTTGGTATTTACCGTTCGATATCACTGCAATACGGAATACTGCTATCAATGTGCTACTTTCTGATTTCATGACTTGTGGATGCAACTTTTTTTTTCTTGGTACAGTTAAGACGCAATGCTGAGGACAGAAATGCTGAGGAGTCTGAAACACTGTAAACAAACAAGGATCGACAAAGAAAGAAGCAACTGAGTAATAAAGTATACTTCACGGCGTCCTCAGAAAACAGCAACACGTTGATCGCGTTCAAGTTTACAATAGCATGTGAAATTAAGTCATTGCATTAAAAGGGGGTTAAATTATCCAAGGAGTTCTTTCCATATATCTATACGAACACATTGGAAACACATATACAACGTAGTTATATACATGCAATAAAGATCATTTGCATTACTCCATATGTATTGAAACAACTACAACAAAGTTTCGCATACCCCGTTATGGTGTAACTCTTTACCAAAGAACGCAAGTATCGGATTTTCTCACAGAGGGCGCCAGGCAGCACAATATGTATATAACACGTCACTAAAAGTATCAAACTTAAAAAACTCTTATCTATTCCATTCTACGAATTTTGTTTTAGTACAGCATTAAAAACAGTCTCTTCCTCCAATTGGTAAAAACATCCGATTCATTATCAAATAATTATTCGAAAGTTGCATGTTCATTGTTGTACGTCTACCGTTATGTTCTTTCCTTCCTCGAAGAAATCATTCGAAGAGCCTTTAAAATGCTCCTCCCGGAATACACACACTCGCATTTGTCTTCGGTGTTGTTTTGATAAGTAGAAGTGGCAATTCCCGATAAGACTTACAATCTAACGAAAGTTATCATCCGGAGAGGAAGTTGAAGAAGACTTTCCTTCCGTACTTGGAAAGTTTTACTGTTTCATTCACGTTGACGGGCTATCAATGCACTCAGGCCTAACGTACCAATAAGGTGGAGGACTTTCCGGAAATAGATCCTCCAGCTCTAGATGAACAACTATCTTTATTCTTGAATAAAAATTTGGGAAGTTACTTAATGGGAACACCATTTCGCTCTTGGACCAAGTGCATTTAAATGACTTGTCCCGGAAAAGACATAAAACAATATTCAAATGCAAGATATAATAATACACGGTGAAAATATAAAACAAAATTTTTTACGCAGTTAAACTGAACATGACACCATTTCCATGATTTAGTACACATATCTTGAAATCTATTTACCAGGATTATAATCAATTAGTACTATTATAATAGTCCAGATCGCTGAAAAGGGTACGATTCTTTTGATCCATCTCCAAAAATAAATCCAATACGAATTTTTTTTTTTTCATTTACGTGATTGAAAAGTAATTTAGAACTAAAAAAATTAATTTTTGCTAATATTAGGAGTTAGATGAGGTTTAATCTTGTGTTGATAATGAATTGGTAAAAGTAAGAAATATATTAGACTTCTTCACGTGGTCCAATAAGGATAATTTCGAAATGTTTTAAGAGTTACGTGATATATTTTTATTAACATTTAAATTCAGTTTGATAACTATAAAATTGGCAAAATGCTACCTCAGTGTGCACATCTGACCAGATAAAAAAAGGTTGTTCTACATTGCGATGTTAAAACTGAGCTTCGACGAGGCTTTACACATTCTTTGTTATACACTCGAATAGAAGTGATAATTTCTTGTACTTTTACTCCCCACTTACAACGAAAGTTCATGCTCGTTTATAAATATGCAGTTAAATAATCGTTACCGTGTATGGAAAAAAAAAAGTGTGAAAATAATTAACCACACCAACATGATACAAAGTGGCAAAGTTAAGATCTCGTTTTACAACTTTATTTAATGAACAATGATACTGATCAGACAATACAAAATTGAGTACAAATTACATCTGATTTATTTATCGTTCGTGACTGAGCTCCATATTTTACGTTGAAGCAATCATTGTGACTACATTATTTGCAGAACTTTCAGCGTAATCTCAGGAGATCCGGTAAAAAGATTTATTGTACACTCGGTCAATACTAGATGACAACACGCAAAAAAAAGTATTGTAATAGTTTCAATTTTGATCTCAAATTGTCAGACTTCTAACTGGATGAGATTACATTTTAGATTAAAATCTAGCTTAGTAACATTCAATAAGAAATACTTATGCTATGTGTAACGAAACGGCTTTTAGGCTAGTATTTAAAATAAAACTTCAAATTTTATTAATGTACTTTTCGAGTTCAGACCATTCAAACATTTTCAGTAACTTTTAGATTTAAATGAGAATAAAACAATTTAAAACTATGTGTAAAGCACAACTGAATTTCAATTTTGCTACCGTCATACTCTTTCATGAACTACAAAAATCATAAAATTTGAGATTTTGTCCAATTTAAAACCAAAATTTTATATTCTACGATGATATATGATGATTTAGGAATGTTAAGAAAAGTATAATCTAGCAGAGTGAAATCAATGATCTCTTGTGTGAAGACATCTTTAATTCTCAAATTACAGAACCAGATAAATTACTTGATATCGTGAGCATGTGTCAGAATGACAGAGGGACTTTTAAAGCTCTTAGTAATTAAAATTTAAAATCTTCCGTTAAAAACTCAAAGATGACTTTTCTAAATATTTATATGTAAAGTGCTTGTAATAGTGAATTATAAACTATTTAGTAAAAATAAACGAGTGGAAAAGCCTGCGTTAACGAGTTTGAAAACCTAGTATCACTGATTAACAAAACAAGATCTTATCAAACAAGTGTTAATAAAATGTATTACTTCGTGGCTTATTAAGCCTTAACCGCCACCGTTTACAGCTAGTTACATCACAGAGATTAACCTATTTTGACTTAAGAGGCCAGATCGTGTTTTAGGCGGCAAAGAACCTAAAACTAACAGTCTACCACTGACATCAAATCAAATCCTTTTGGACGGAATTTTTTAAGTCTATAAAAGCGAAATGTTATCAAAAAGGGGGAGAAAAAAGGCCAACTTTGGGGCATAAACATACCACCTAGACACTCGGACCCTTTGGCAATGGGAACGAGGACTACATTCAATTTCATTAGCTACTACATTCTTGAGGACACACAGCTACGTCATCTAATGTCATTACTTGACGTCATATTTCATCGGCGCTTCTGCGATAAAGGCTCCAACGAGTTGCTCGTAACACTATTACCCGAGCGCTTACAAATGAAGTGTCAGTCAAGAGCATTAACGTCCACTTCCACCGCGGCGGGTAATTTCTGGCGTCGCCACACCCGATAATTCTCTTAATGGCTAACCATCGATAACGAATTTTTATTTTTGCAGGGGGTGGCGTGACTGGCCGTCGGCTACGTGATCTACCGGCGAGGACTCTGCTAAATGGATGCCACGATTTTTCGTTTGTTAAAAGGTTGTTGCCCGTCACTTTTTTTTTTAAACGCATCCACCATCCCTCCCCTTCCCTGGCTGCAGATTGAAACGTGCAAACAATCTTTATCTCATTCAATATGCCTTTTCCTCTGTAGTGCCACAATCTTCCCCCATAATTCTTTCACCCTTTTTTTAGTATTATTATTATTATAATTCATCCCCCTAATAATCCCTGGTTTCGTGACCGACTCCTTCCTAAACAATGGGTGTGTTTTTTTCTTTCTATTTTTTCCCGCGCAAGGCGGTACCTTTTCTTTACAGCGAAACGATTTTTTTTTCTTCCCTTCCAACCCCCCCCCCCCGTTTTAACATGCGTTTTGCCTAATTTTTACTTCACAATTCGCAAAGGCGGTCTCGAATCACAGCCATTAGCGTTACCGCAAAGAAAGAGAGGATGGTGCCCACGGAGCTGCAACAGAATGGGAGATTTTGAAAACAGAAAACCGTTAATTACGAAGAGAAGATTGCAGTTTACGCGTTGTTTTTTAACGTACCGTCCCGTGGGCAAGGACAGTCTAGGAATAGAAATGATAGAGAAGAAAAGAAAATCAATTTTAAACAAGGTCTACTTTGAACTAACCAGAAGAACCTTAACTGTCCACTTCCACGATTTAGGCCCCTGAAATTACAAATTATACGAATCAAAAGGAGGATTCTAAGAACGGTAAACTTTAAATTCAGCGAAATTTTTCTGAAAATTTTATATGTCAGTGTTAATAAACTGCAAAATATTAAAAAAATGGCAGCAAAAATATTTTTTATATCCTGAATCCTACAATATAATCATTACAGCAAATTGCAATACAATTATTAGTAATAACCATTTTAAATCTGTACACGGAAAGTAAAGGCAATATGTCAATTTTACAAAGAATTGATAGTTTTGCAAGTTCTTGTAAAACACATTCTTTATTAAGAGTTAAAAGCTGTCCTTGACTTCATTTTTTAAATTGGGAGATTTGGTGGATGGAAAAAAATAGACATGGTTTTGAAATAAATATAACCAATTTTAACACAAAACTTATTTAGTATTTTTGTATGTTTACAGGCACCATATCTCCTTATTTCCTCAAAAGCGTTTATAAAGCTTTCCACTAAAAACGGTCCAACACAAAACAATATTTTAAAAAACCTATTATGTTCTTCCGTAAAATCTGAAGCGTCCTACATATTCATTCGGCCTCAGAATTTAAAAAGTTATTTATCCCTAGTAAACAATTAAAAATGATGAAAAGTTTTTCAACTGTCCTTTAAATTAATAGAAAGAATAAGTATACTTAAAAATATAAAAAATAGAGTATGGTCTAATCAACCTTCAATGCAATTTTTTTTCGGGAGGGGTGGTTAATTGTAAAGTTAAACAGGATGTTAAAAAATTTTTATGCTTCTTCGATGTTTGGTAAATACTTTTGGGCTGCACAAGCTATCTACGTCTTAAATTATGTTTTTTGAATTATCTATTTATTATACTTTATAGAAAAAAATTACAACTTATTAGTTCAAAAGGAAAATAAAACAAATACACTCAGATAATATCTCAAAGGAAATACTTGATTGAGTAGATATACATCCGGGAAAAATTTAAAGTATATTAGTATAAAATAAATATAAAATAAAACCGGCATTCCATGAAAATTTCAAAAACATTCCAAATCGAGTTTTATTACACTGTCCAGCATCTAGTTTTATATCACGGATTGTGCAAAATTATCACTAAGTTTATAGGAAAACGTTAAAATATATGATTGTGCAAATGAGAGAAAAATAGTTAAACGTTTGTCATATTGGTAGTAAATGACAAAATTATAACTTATGAGACTTGAAAATTTTTATAGCACGAAACAGCAGTTCTTAAATCCAGTTCACAATAAAATCATGTAAAGCTAAAAATTGTTAAACCTGTCTTTTAATAAACCCATACAGATGCCTTAAAAGGAAACTAAATAAAACTAAAAATATCGCGATTGGGCGTGTATTTAAAGAGCAGTAAAAATATCTATTTCTGACGATTAAATTACGCTTTTTCCTTTTCACCGGTGTATAGAAATGAGAGAAAAACATAAATATAAAGGGAGGAAAATTTACACTATATGATTTACCGGTCTTAAAATTGGTGAAGCAATATCCTCACTACACAATCCAGTAATTTTTTTTTATTATTATTATTCGAAATGGCACATACAGATATAAATGACATTCTCAACGTGATGGAACTGGCAAAGGCCGAAAGGTCAGAGCACTAACACTGGAGGAAAACACATCTACAAATACAAACTCCTTCAACAGCCTCCCAAGTTTAACCTGAATGGGTAAATGCCTGGTGCTTTCGAAACCAGTTTTTTAAAAAAAGAAACGAAGAAAAAACACTGCTTTAGGCGGAAAATAATGCTTTCATTTGACTGACATCCATTTAAACAAGATTGAAGCTTGACTGAAACCCTACCTCCCTTGAAACACCTCCAATCCCAAACGTGCAGCTATTACACGATAAGACGTCCCCGGTCGGGAACAGAAAGAGAAAATAAAAATGAAAGAAAAAAAAGCCGAAAAAAAAAATTACTCCCAACGAAAAAGGTCGCAAGTAATCAGACCGGGGCACTCCCAAAAGTGCCTGACGAAGAGTGACCCGTCCGTCACGAAATCAAAGTAGTTCTCCAAGCGCTGGATTAGTGGTTTTGCACTTACCACATGATTACGGGGGGAACCTGTTTCTAAAGATAAGTAGGGAGAGCATCATCCCCGGTACTTTTTTTTTTCATCTTTTTTTTTATTATCTTTTAATTTTATTACTGTATTTTCCTCTCAAAAGAATATAATGGTGCTAGTACCGCGCGCGTTCTCACGGCTTCAGTCAAATGAGGTCTTTTCTTGAACTGATTACTGTGCGATACTCCGCGACGCCGGAGTGCAGTAAATTCAGTTTTTATTTCTTCTGGGAAACAGATCTGGTTACGGCGCTGTTACTCATTTACTGCGCCACATATTGCAGTTAATATAAATATTAGCTACGGTTTAATGCCCCTACGAAGATGACTTTGAAGAGATATTAGTATACTTTTTAATAGAAAGATATTAGCCTAATCTAAAGGTCGCACAGTTTTCATTTCGCCAGCTTTAATTTCCGGGCATGTCACAATAATCAAGTGGCACCACCATTTTACTACTAATCACCCCGACAGTTATAATTTTGAAAAGTTATAAACATTTAGTTTTTGAAGTCTTTTATAGTCTATGTTTGTTTATTCAATTCCTTCAAGTAGCGGCATATCGAGAGCGGGGTATGAGACTAGTACCACTCACCACATAAGATACGAATTGATGAAATGGGAGGATTCTCACCCCCTAAATGAAAAATTTCTAGCTACGCCCCTGTTCACAAGGGACACTTGAGAATTATGTAGCATTCTAAGCAACAGTTCTATAAAATGCTCAATACATACTTGGAGATCTACATACGTTTGGTATAATTTGTAAAAAATATTAAATTATAATGCAAACATTTAGAGGATAAATTTATTAATATGTAAAAATATTCGATAAATTACGTATTGATTATATTTATCCAACTTTTGTTCATACGAGAAGTTCACAACTACAATAAAGTTATACTTTTATTAAAAAAATTGTTAGTGTTAATAAAATATTATTTAGCCCCACAAAACTGTCGTTAAGTCTCAGACGTTTTGTAATTAAAGTTAACAGTCAAAAGCTCAAATGAACTTCAATGTGCATTAAAACATTTTTATAATAAAGGCTTAAACTAAACTTGCCTTTCTTTCCTTTAAAATAAATTTTTAAAAATTTTGTTTAACGTATATAACAACGTTCGACAAAAACAGTATACCGTGGTAGGCTTATGAGAAAAAAAACATTAAAATAAAAAAGGCCATTTTGACGTTTTAATGTTAACGAAATAAATAATCAAATATAACTAAAATAAAAACACTTTTCCAATTAAAAAAATATTTCTACAAATGCATAACGGAAACAATTTTTGCCTTTTTTTTACTACCTACTTTTAAGAATCTTATACAATTTTCATAGATTCCTTAAAATAACTGTCTCGTTACAGTGAACATAACGCAACCTTTAGAATAAATTTAATAAAAAAAAAAATCCCACATGAATACAAAATGCCACTTTCCTGGTTCAAGGAAAAATGTTTCAGAATAGAGCAACATCCTTTATTCACAGAATTTCTTTTACGCGATATTTTCAATTTATATAAAATCTTAACGATATTTTTATTACGAAATAAGTCTCCGACATGGTTGAAAAAAACTAGAGTAACATACGCGAAGTGTAGTTAAAACAAAAAATAAAAGGGATTCCGAATTGAAAAGAAATAAATGGTTTCTATTAATGAGACATCAGTTGGAACAGAAATAACATGAATGTAGCAACGAATATGCATGAAAACGATGGCAACCACATAATACGTAAGTGACGCACGTATATATGTGGAGTAAGCGAAGGGAAAAGCAATAGATCATCTGCCATTCAAGTGCATTATTTCGAACAGCTAAAGAGGAAATGAAGCCCATCTGTCATTTACAACTACAAGGAAACAAGCTTTCGATTTCTGCAAGACAAGGCCGCATCGATTTTTTTTTTTCCGTACAATCATTAGACAAACAGCCTCATCACAAATGGGATATGAAATAACAGACACAGGAAGTAATACACACGTTTAACATCGAGAGCGGCAGTCTGCAATATCTTTTCAGGCAATTCAGGTTAATTGCAATAATCCGAAGTAATTGTACGAAACAGGGTCTAAATATTTTCAAGCAAAATAGGCAAATATGTCCTAAACACCTAATCGCAAGCAAAATTGTTAAAAATCTTAATGTTACAGGAGCTAGATTCTGTAAATTTAATTGTAGATTTACTCTTTCATTAATTCCACACCAAAATTCAAATAACTGGACTAGACCATAAGTCAATTAGAGTCACTTTATTATTTTAACTTTGAACTCCACTAGGGGTTTATACGTCTCTGCAGAATGAAATATGCCACCGACAGACAATGACTGCATGAAGACAATGTCGTGCTAGAGCGAGACAAGCGCAAAATTCCCATGAAAATTTTAACGTAGCATTTTGGGATATCATATGGCCTGTAAAAAGTTGACCTGGCAGGGTTTAAAGTTCGAATGAGACACCAAGATCTCATGAAAGCGGTATCGAAATACGGAAATGATTTGTCAGTAGCATGTCCATACACCATTTACCCAATGCCCCCAAAATACTTCTTAACCCCTTCCGGTACGATTTAATAATGAAAAACTGTGCGTGAAGTAACCATTTATTTTTTATTTAAAAAACTTGTTTTATTTTACAATTCTTGCATATTCTTAATTAAAATCCACTTTTTACATAGTGTTAAGTATCAGAAACGGTAAAATTAAGATGATAGTCTTCAAGCTAGTGGTACTTTTCAAAACAAAGTGCAAAGGAATTCTGAATTGTTTACACCGCCAGGGAGTCTCACTTCTAATTTGATTCTTGTAACACACACAGCATTTCTTAGTAGGTTTTCTTTTATTCTGACTCATCAATTTGGCAGTGACTTGTACCAAGAAACTTTAAAAAAACAATATGTAATAGTGACCTGGGCTTTCCACAAGTAACAAAAGTGTTGCTAAATTCAGTACACTATAAATTTTAAACTAAATTAATTATCATATTTATCAGTATCTTTAGTCGCATGACGAGTGTAGCTCGTCATTGTACGGTATGGAATGAAAAACCAATGATGAGCTTGACTCGTCATTTCACCGGAAGGGATTACAATTTTTCTTTCAAATGCTGCCAGGGATTTTTTTCTGTCATTGCCCATGCTTATGCAGGGAAAAATGAAATATGAAACTTACATAACTGTGTGAAAAGTTTTAAATTTAGTACTAAATACCGTCACGGTCATAACTTCATGTTACAAGTTCTTAGACGAGTAGTAGTACTGTCATGGTGAAATAAATTAATACTACGCATATTGGAAAAGATCAAATATACTCGTCATTTATTAAACTGAAAAAATTTTTTCCCAGATCGTCCATTATCGTTTAAAATATTACTATTTTTACCTGCCTACGCACAGCGAAAGTTCTCTGTAGGAAGAAGCATTTACATCAAATATTACCATTTTAGAACTCAACAAGCTGCCACAGTATTTTCACAGGGATTACACAGCCTCAGTTTAGTATAAAGAAAGAATCTACAATTTGGAACAGAAGAGGTCAGATCATGGTTTGCATACATAATCAGAAAGCCCGAGTTCACTTTCTAATTCTGTGTTCGAAATTACAGTTCATCTCTACTTCCGATTATTGTTCTGGACATCTTTATCTCTAGATTAAAAGCCCAGTTTCTATTTTTGTTCCAACGAGTGAGAGAGAGAGAGGGCGTTAACTTCGGAATCGACAACATCAGCCATTATCCCAACACTACCACCAGCAAGATAGCGTTAAATCATCAGTGCACCATTCAACAAAAGAAACCGTCAAAAGGATATAGACGCTCACGAACACGTTTTTTTATCTGTTCGTATGGTGGTATCTCTCACTTCACATCGTTAAGGGCAAAACAATGAAAATTACACAACTGTTCACGAACATTTTTTAGGCAATAAAAACTTCAAACGAAATCTGAATATAAATTACTTATGCCAGCTTAACGTCTATACATAGTATTCTTTTGTGTGGAAGTCGAAAAGAAATACTTTGGATTTATTGAGGTAATGTTTAGCGTTTCAAATGCATGGCATCGCTGTTTTCTAAACGATTTCGTTTTGAGTAGAGAGAGGGGGGGGGGGGCTTACCAATAAAGTATGAATTTAGAGACTGGCAAATAAAATCTCAAAACTTATGAAGAGTTTAAACTTAAGCTTTTCACTACAAACCGGATCATAAATGTCCCAAAGACATTTTCAAAACGCTATGGGATAACAATGTGTAGGTTTATATAATAGCATTTCGCAATGAATTTAATTTATTATCATTGTGGCACCCTTCGGGACAAGTGTCCTACTAAAAATCACCACAATGGAACACTGTTCTTTTCTCCTCTTCGTGATTTTTAAATTGGTGCAGTGAAAGATTTACATTCCTGTTGGTAACGGTATCATACGAGAAGAGCTTAAATTTAATTGGTTTAAGTTGAAAGATCGGCAAGCGTTATTTTTGGTTATATTAAGAGATTTTCATTATAAATCGAAACCACAATACTCCTCCTTTTACTCCATACAAGATAATAAAAATATTAAATTATACTCTGAAATATCTTTTTAGTCAAACTGAAAACTAAATTTTAGATGCCACACAACTATTTCCCATTTAAAATATAGTTCATTGCTTAGCCCATCCATAAACGTACAAAGATGTGTATATCAAATGTGATATACAGGATAGGCAAAAGGTAAAAATTGTTGGACTTTATTCTTAATTTTTTTTATTTTCCTTGGGGAGGGGAAGCTTGCCTAAATTAGATATCCAATTATACACAATTATCGATGATTAAAATTAAATGGACAATAGTCACATAACAATAGAATAAAAACAATTACTACTTTCTTGTTCGAAAAAAAATGGTCGTAACACTTGTAAATCTTTTCACAGATAATCTGTGTCCAAAATGACAAGGTTATAGACTATATAACAACAAAGGTCCCCTATCTATTTTTTTATTCGTGGCAACACTCTGATCACTTTTCAGTTATGAAATTACATAATGCATTACTGATATTAAAAATAACACACGAGAAAAAGGCATTACATCTATTCTTCCATGAACTACAAACAGCTGATATATTTCTATCCATTACACCTGAACTTCAAAACAATTGAGAATAAAAGAATTGCTAAAAGTTTTTTAATCCTCTATTTAAAAAAAAATGAGCAACGCACAAGTAATAGTTACCATTGTATTACAAAACAGTAGCAGCCACTGCGGGAGAATATTTATCCCAACGGTTCATTAAACAGAAAGAGAAAAAAAAAATAAAGGCGAGACACAAGCGACTGTAAATTGCCGTGCTCTTAAAATAAATGGCGTGAAAGATAACCATCAATATAGAAATTTCAATTGGTAGAGTAAGATTTAACCTTTAATACTTATGTTTCAGTTTGAAACATCAAGTGGAAGACTGCGGTTATTTGTTACTAAATGTGCGAGTTTGACGTACAACGAATTATACTGAGATCGGGTTAATTGACTATATCAACCTGATATAAATCAATTTAAATTTCTGGATTCTTTAATCATGGATTTAAATCAGGTATACTTCTATTCAGGTTTGGCATGATTTAAATCAGTTGATTGTTTTTAAAAAAACATTGATTTAAATAATTTTTTTTTTCGCTTCTTTTAAAACCTATATTTCAAAGACAGAAGAATTGGGAATCAGCACAGAAATTCCAATAAGTAAATAAGTGTAAATAGATAGCATATGTTTACCAAGAATTTAGGGGTTGTTATCAGAAAGTATGTAGTAAGGGGTAGGTACAATAACTAGTTATGACTAATGGAATTCATTTCATGTAATGGGAGGTAAATTTTTATTACAGAACTTGAAATACAGTTTACCTACCAAATAACAACAGCCGTGGCTTCATCTGCTGGAATGGAAAGACAGTTTTCTTCTTTGGGTATACTTCATTCAAGTCTTCGTAACAAATTAGGAGTGGATAAAGCATAGAAACAAGTGTTTTTATTGAAACAGTTAAATAACTAATTCGCAGCTTAAAAAAATATTGAAATAATTGTGATTTTTCGTTTTTTTTTTAAATAAATAGTTTGCATTAAATGAATATTTAGTTCTTTAAATTTACATCTTATTTAGTTTGCACTATCCAATTACAAAATACAATGGATTTAGATTAAAATTTATATATTTAATTTTAAGTAATCAGTGGGTAGAATATACTAGATAGATGTTATTTATAACAAATTATTCCATGCATATTTCAAAAAATATAAGAACACTAGAATTAAAATTAAAATTCAGAAAAAAAATCAAACAAATCTGAATTTTTTAATTTTTTAAAGAAAAAATCATGATTTTTTTCCAACCCTGCTTTTATTGTTTCAATCAAGTATGTTCTTATTACTTTGTAAATTTTTAAACATGATTTTTTAGTTGCTTGAACAGAGGGCTTTACCAAAATCGAAAATAGCATAAAATTATATTTGAGTGTGTCTGTATATATTTTTTCATTGTACACCTGAGAAAACCCTACACTGCCTCTCGGTCTTTATTTTATACTATGTAAAAAAAAAGTTTTAAACCGCTATCTTTTATAAAAGGTGAACTCAGATATTCATATAAACATTTTTTAAAATTATTTCCAAGATATATTCCAAGTCAAGTAACACTCACTTCTGTTGCACAAACTTGTCTATAATTTTCCCACTGCAAATGAATCTAAACTAGTTTAATAACTTACAGAGTGTTCTTATTTATAATGCCCACCACTCTCTTAAAACTGCGTATTATATCGAATTCTGAGAAAGGCATGTAAATCACGATTTATATCGATATTACATTTGTTTTTACTGTAATCTTTTTATTGTATGACAGTTTACCTGAAAACTGTTTTTAAACAACTTCACAGATTATTATCAAATTAGTATTTATTTACTCATTCAAGCGAAGATAGGCAATGTTTACTAGCGTTTTAAACATTTAACCTAATTTCATGTATGACTCAACTAGTTAAATGTTCACTCAAAAAACAATTTTAAAAAAATGACATACTTTTGACTGTTATTCTGATGAAGTTTTTTTAGGGAAAAAAATTAACTTGCAAATACAACGTGCATACTTTAAACATTAATATATATTTTTTTTAACCACAGAAAGTTATTCGCCAGTCTGAGACTTTGTAATTTAAATAATAAACGTCTACAGTAGTTAAAGGTTAAATAAAAGCACAAACAATCTAATGGGGGAAAGGAAAGAACTCAATTCAGAAAATTAGGCGACTTAGGATAATGGTGATGATAAGCCTATCCTGTTTTCTTGGAGGCGTTTTGTAGTTAAAATATATTTTTAAAAGCTGGCAATAACTTTAATATGCTATAACACATTTTATCAAATGAAAGCGTATATATATCACTTGCTTTTCCCTACTTAAAAAATGAAGTTTTAAGTGAATGGTGAACAATGCCAAATAACTTTATAAATGACTAATTAATAACTTATAAAGTTTTATATACATAAGTAAATTGAAGGATTAGTAAAACATTTTTTAATTCAATATTTTTAAATAATTTATTTCATGAAGCTTCTTAGTTAATTTCTTAAAATACTGCTTGCAACTTGATTAGTCGCAAATTACTAGCAAAAATACACACCAAATACTGCTTATACATATAAAAAATAAGTCTGGGTATTAATTTCACTTTACGATTTCATCACACACGTTGTCAAAACTTAGGTTAAATAAGCCAGAATATTTCGTGAAAACTATATACAAGCATAAAAGAAACTTAATTAACTATTCAATCTGCAGAGAAAATGATACTCAAATGTGTTCAAACGATGCTTTCCAGCAATAATAAGGTAAAAATGAAAGAAACTTGAAAATTAGCTTGTTAGAAATAATTTGAAAATCAATAAAATATTCAAAAAAATTATTTTAAAAAACATTTTTAACGTGGTCCGTTTAGTGATACTTCAATATGTAAGCGTACAAAGTATATCTTGAAATTAATAATTTTTAAAGACTTCGTAGTAACAACATTCAACAAAATCAGTATAGCGTTCGAAATCAAATCTTAATCGAATCACAAAAGCCGCGAGTGTTTCCTTTTTGATATATCGTGCAAACCCAAATAAGGACATAAACAACGTGTGCTTCCAGCAAGGATCATGCCTATGTATTATGCAACCAAATGTTCGCGATTGGGATCAATGAAAATCCTGCCCACAAACAACAAAAACATGCAAAATGACCTTATGTAAAAGTAAGAATTCTGACAAAACCAAAGTACTTCTTCCGGTTGACGAATTCGGTCCAAAAGTTGATACATATCTACTTTTCTAGGGCAAGAACCGTGTACGACAATTTTTATCAGTATGTTGCATTGAGTCGCGTTCCACACATAGAATTATTTCTGAGATTTGGGGATATCTAATACGCTGCTGTACATCCAAAACACAATTTTTCTTTCAGATAACAATAAGGTATGTTTGTTCACATATAAGCATATATATGTGTGTGTGTATGTATGTATATATGTATATATGTATATATATATATATATATATATATATATATATATATATATATATATATATATATATGTGTGTGTGTGTGTGTGTGTAAGCAGACAAGCTATTTTTCTTTTCATTTACAATACTTTCAGTATGTTAATTTAAGAACGTAATATATAGATGCGTACAAGCTACTATTAAATATTAACAAACCGGAGTGTGTAAATTAAATTAAGCACTGGAACTTCGCCATAGCACGCCTGTTTTGCCTGTCAAACACTCATACTGACTAAAAGGCAAATAAACACCTATACACTGAAGTACAGTCAATTGGCTCGTTCCTTCTAATAATATATAAATCATAAGACGAAGTTCGCGAAGGGTGGTTGCAGTCACGGCCAGAATTATTAGCAAACCGCTGAGTGTAGGGGTTCCCACTTTATTATAGGTTCGGGAGGAGCTGAGAAATCAGCTAACATGAAGTTCTAAGGAAAAAGCTACGTCACACCTGAGTCAAAATCTGAAAATCTCTCTTTGGTAGCATCTCCTTTTTGTTCTGGAATTTTCTAAATAGGCCGCTAGGGCAGTATAAAGTTAATTGGTTAGACCCCCTTCCCTGAGGGCGTGAACTGTAGCCCCAGCGGTCAGTTTAGATTACGGGTTAAAAAGAGGAAAGAAAAGGAGGCGTGTTTTATTATAATTATTATTATTATTATTATTATTATTATTACCGTCTTTAGATTTTAAAACCCCCGAGAATTTTCTAGGACTTAAATTTATAGCGAAAAGCCCTCATTAAAGTCGGCATGTTTGAACTATCAGATTACCGGAAATTTCGTGACAATATTCCTTAAGGGGTCATATTTGGGGTCTTATACAATACCTACATTAGTTTCCCGATTTAGTTCACACATACTCACACTAACACATTATGTATAAAATCTAATACAATTCCAATCGCTTCCTTTTTTTAAACCTATAAAAACAAGCATAATAAAAAATTATTTTAGAATGTATTTATATTAAACTTTTCCACATGACTTTATCATTTGCTTGTAAATCGCATATGATATATATACATCTAATGCTTTATATACGCTTGTGTATCACATGTGATATACAATGAACTATATTTTATACACAAGCATATTTTACGGTTAATCAGGTGATTTACGTAGTTTTAACTTTAGACAGGGGCAGGGAAAAAACTAGCACGCAGACATTAGATATACAGGAACGGACAAGCCGACAAATATAGCTTCTCCGAGAGAGTTATAAACTAAACAAAATCAGAACGTATATAGAACGCCGCACATGCCTTCAGTAGGTTATCTTATTTAATTGTTTGGTTTGGAGCGCTACGGTCTACTGTTTTGCACACAAGGGCTAATGAGACCGGGACCTACTGCTTAAAGCCGATTCCGAACGGCTACGAACACCCATGCCATAGTGGGATTCGAACCCACGAACTCCGGTACCGACGATCAGCGCCAGTGTTCGGCTATTTAATTGTTTAAACCTAAATTCAACAAGAGGAAACTGCTGTTATTTTGGCTGCATATTATCACAATTAACATTTAACAACTACTACTTATTAAACAAAGTAAAACCAGAAACAATCTACGACGCTCGTCTTAAAATTTAAAATATGAACAGCAAAGCTTATTATTCGGTTTTCGGAGAATTAAACCATCAAAACTAGCAAATTCCTGGAGATCGTTACCCTCTCAAATCCTATTTTGAATCAGAACGCTTCAATTAAGCCTTCTAGCAATCGACATTTGTTTCATTTCCGCTCCCAAAATGGGGCGTTCAAATTTATATACCGCGTAAATACCTGCGTAAAATATTCGAGAGCCGAACACTCACAATACATATGCATGCAGGCACTAATAAATTACCACTGACGCTTAATTGACACTACTACCGGAAACCCAAAACATCTGGAGCGCACGAAAATAAAACTGACAAAGAAAAAAAAATAACCCAGTGGGATATCGCAGGCAAGAGAAGTGGGAAGAATTCCCCAAGAAAATCAGGAGAGAGAGAGTTTAGGGTAGTTAATTAGGCATCGGAAACGGCAATCGAGGGGCCGGAAGGCACATGCAAATGAGGTACCGAAATCTCTGATTATCCGCCTTTTCAATTACCCCCTGGTGATAAAGCGGCTGGAGCTATAAGATAGGGCGCGCATGCACTGACAGCAGACCCTAGATTTGCTTAACAGAGATCGGTTATTAGGCAAGACTTGGGAGGCGAGAGAAATTCAGAAATAATCAACACAATTATCTCCATTACGAAGTGCTACTACCAGAAAAAATAACCAGTTCTTTCAACAAACATGTAAAATTATATTTAAGTCTTTCAGGTATGTCATCCAACTAATAGTACATTAATTCTGACTACATGCCTTATAACATGTCAACATGCACGTGTCGAAAAAGCAACAGATTGTGTTAAAGATTCTTTTCATCGTTGAAGGATAAATGAATTTCTAGTGTGATAGCGAAAAGTTTTTTTAACGGATTACAGTACTTACCACAAGTCAAACCTGAACTAAAACTAAATCTGTTAATTTTTCGCTGTAACAAAAGATATCAACATCTTATTCACCAGTAAAAATATTCTAACTCGTACATGTTAATATGTGTGATAAAGTCTTCAGAATACACGGATTTCTCGTATAACAAAACACTTTAAAAACATTTATTTTAATTCAGATTGACGTGCGATTAGGACTTCAATCAATTAAAAATTTGGCGCTATTACAAGAGAAATCAGAGCATTCTTCATTGGAAAAAATATCGAAACTAAAATTGTTTCATTCGTCAAGAACAGGTTGAAGTGAGATAAAACCTTACTCCTTACACTGCAAATTATATTTCAACTTAATTTGCGGTGTAATAAGTTCAATTTAATTTGCAGAAGCTCTAGAGTTGTATTTGAAATATTATTAAACTAAAAATTAGGAAATTATTTGAAAAAATAAATTGAGGGAAAAATTCAATTAAATGTCAATATTATTTACAGAACTGCACGTTTCACACACACAAAAACACGAAGTTTTTTTTTTTTAAAGTTATTTTTCCTTTAGGTATTTTTCTCTTTGATCATCTCTTGGTCTAGATTTGAAAAAAAAAAATGTCAAGTGAGATGCGACAAAGGAGCCAAGATTAAAATTGATGTCGAGTCATACTCGACATCGGAATGCAAAGGGGTTAAGGGGTAAATCATTGTTCAATTCTCTATTCAGGCTTTACACCACACGTCAACCCGTACACGTTTAAATAGCAACAGATCCAGTCTGCGATTCCTCTTCCATATAAAAAGTGCAAAAATTTTTCTGTAATAGCGAAATATTGTCATACTCCTTATCAGTCACAGTGCTCCTTTTCTAGTATTTAAACTCTTTGACTGTCACATTTTATTATGATTTAAAATAGATATAAAGCTTCAAATTTCATACGTATAACTGACAAATAACTAAATTTCAGACACTTAAAATATAGTTCATTGTGTATCACATGTAATATACAAGCGTATAAAGCATTAGAGGTGTAATCATATGTTATGCACAGGACTTGCAAAGGATTAAAAATATGAAAACCACAACTACTAACGCATGCACGTTGTACAACCCCTCTCAAAATAATATTGTAAAAGTTCATTCATTAATATTGATAAAAGTCATTCAGCAATGACTTCAATTGAAAGATGAACTATCCATGGTTACATGAAAAAGCTTTGGAAGAATTAATGACTCCAAATCTTTCGTAAAATTCTCCCAAAATATTCTCTACACTAAGAACTTTAAAAAAAGACAAATATCTTTATGACTTCATTTTGTGATGGGTGTAAGTATATCTTGGCAATGCTTAGTCAGCTTTCCCATTTAGCGATTTATTTCAATCAGACCGATGTAAAAAAGAAAACTGTTATAAAACTAAGGACTGGACATGAAAATTAAGGGTCCTTTTTTAAGGATAGTATAATTTAAGTCCTACTAAGGAAAACGTGGTTCATCACATTTCCTTCAAACAAAGACGCCTAATAGATAAATAAAACAATCTTAAGGCTATTTCTCTCGTAACAGCAATTAAACTCGTGGGTTTTATCTAAAAACTCAGCGGATTTAATTGGTGCTACAACAGGAGAACGGCTGAAAACAAGTAGCTACATGATTTACAATCAACTACAGGAGATACTTAAAAGGTCAGAGAAGTCATCAAGTAATCTAGCTAACAGGAGCAAGTTTAATAACGGTAGTAATGAGCACAGAGGAATTAATGAGACACATGCGTCACTCCGACGTCACATATAAAGGCGGATGGCGAAAAAACGTCAAGTACAACTATCTTAAAAGGATCAGTAAATGACCTCCACTCGCCGGGCGGAACAAAATAACCACTAATAATGATCTAATAAAAACACCTCAGAAAAATTGCATTAAAAATAGAGGTAGATTTTACCCTTAGTATCACTGTACATACTTAGGTAGATTTAACTTAAAAACTAACCCTTTACTTGACCTGAATTTTACATATATACATATCTAATGCTTAAAAAGCTTCAATAACACGAGATGCACCCTGATATAAAATAGATAAAAGCTTGTATGTATAATATAGTTCATTCTACATCCCACGTAAAATAACCGTATAAAGCATTAGATGTTTATATCATATGTGATGTACAGGACAGGTGAAGTGTTAGATATCCATTTTCACTGGTTCCGCCTAGACATCTGTACATACATATTCCAAATAACACTAAAACGATTAGTCATAGAATGTTGAAATTTTATATTTAAGACTGTTGTAACGTTTACTTGAGCACCTTAATTTTTATTGGAATCTGGAGAGAAAATTAAAAGTCACACTTTAACTGACGCCATGACACTTAAACTGACTATAGGTGCCTCCGGAAGAGAATAGTGTTTGATCTACTCAGACAAC
>CM063505.1:17347708-17380208 GCA_032207245.1 Pardosa pseudoannulata
AAACCAAATTGTATCGCTTATAATAGTTTTCATAGCAAGCGAAAAAAATTATGGAAAATTTTGAATTATCAAATAATACTGGCAAAATGCAATTTTTTACTTTAAAAAAATAACTATAGGATATAATTTTTTTATACTTTAGTAATCCATATTCAATTATATAAAGCAGTTATATAAACATAATATGCTCCTATGCATTGGGCTAAGTGATGAATCTACTGAGAATAGGGCAGCCAAATACTAGCTTCCGCGCAGACGGCCTATATTCCTGAACCGGCCTTGTATATTACAGATATAAAAACACTTAAAATATTATATGGCAACTTTCATAAAAAAGAAAAATTTGGAAAGTAAAGGACTGGGCATAGAAAAATCGAAAATAAAATACATAAACTTCAGCTCCGTCTCCATTACAGACCAGAATGGCCAACTTGATCATAATCTATGGACTGCAGAGTCATTCCACGGCCCAAACGACAAACTACTCCCAGTCCATATCTGATCCCATAATACGCCGTGGAGAGACAAAGAGGCAAAAGCAACAACAACCAAAAAAAAATATGGGTCCCCCCCTCCCTTCATAAGATTGTGGCTAACAAAGCTGTTTGGAGCAAGAGATGAAGAATGGGTAACACAGGAGGCGCAATTCCGGCTAATAATACCAACGGGGGTTAACGGGCTACGCTCTACTGGGCCCTGGCGTCGGTTGGGGCCAGTGGGCCATGACTTTTCGCCACTCCATTAAGCGAAAGCGGGGAGGGAGGATTATATGTACGGGCCCATGCTGGAGGGATGATGTATTTCAATGCAATGAAAATATTAAGGATTTGGGAGAAAAAATGGTATATGTTTATATGGCAGAATGGTAGATATCGATCTACGTGTAATGACAAGGCAAATAAGAGTGATTATTTTTAAAAAGAGGAAAGGAAATTAAATGGGTTTCCATGTACTGTGAAATTATTTGTGGTTTCCAAATAAAATAAACAGGAGGGTGAAGAATGGGAGGATTACTGGGTTTATATATAAACTAGTAGATATATGAGATATTATGAAAGGTATATTTTAGGTCAATAGTCAACACGTATATAGCCAACTAGAGATAAAGGATTCTATTAAAACCAGTTTTCTCCAATAATAAACACTATAGCTGTCCATTCTACAATGCCTCACAATTTTACAGGCTTGCAACTGCTGAGGTACTTTCAAAAAGATGAGAAGAGTGACAAATACAGAATAAGTGACTAAACATTGAAAAAAAAAAAAAAGCGATTTTTTTTTCTCCTCTTGATTACAGATGCTATTAAGATTTTTCTATTTATTTTAACTCTAAATAAAATGATTCATGCAAGACATGATTTTAGCGTCAAATACAAAAAGGTTAAAAATTTTGTTTAAAACAACTCAACATTGCTTTTTATTCAAGAAAATCTATAAATTAGATTTGAATACGTACAATACATTAATTTTATAATCACAATTTTCTGCATATATTAATGATGTTTTGAAATATGTACATAGCTAGATTAGAGTATCTAAACAAAAATTGTGAAGAAAAAGAAAAAATGTGTGCTTTGACGTAAGTTACTTTAATGTATTAAATATACATTTCAGTACAAATGTAGATTTCAGGAACTTCTTTACGACTTTTTAGAATCACTAAATTCTGGAAACCATATGACTAATTACATTTTAATAAGAAAAATAAGATTAGAGCATCACATTTTTGGTCTTTTATTAAAATATTTTGTTATTAGTTCAGATTTTCTTTTTTCAAAAAAGTGACTAAATGTGATCAATTTTTAAAAAAAGTGACTAAAGGTGAAAAAAAATTGACGGAATTGCAAGCCTGATTTTATCAATATAGTGGATACTGACTAACACAACCTATATGAATATAGAGTTAAATGATGAAAGGATTATATGCATGGTTTATGTTGAAGGTGTGATGTGCTTACTTCAATTTGATTTGATTTTTTTCGCTACACGCTACCTAAAGACCATAGAATTAAGGATTTTCGTCTTTGATTCAAGAAAAATTATTGATTTCTGTGGCAGAACGGTAGATAAAATGACAGTTGTGAAAACAAAAAAATTATATTCTGAATATTAAGAATTATTTGTATATTTCAAGCTATAGACTTCCAAATAAACAGGTTTAAGATGAAGAGTATATCAGAGGTCAGTGGCTATTGCAGATATAAAACGAAGTTGGAAAAAAAATGGTTAAAACTTTTCTCTGTACAGATTACGACAAATATTAGTATTATCTTTGCTAACAATCAAATTACAATCCCTTCCAATTTTACAGATTAATAACCATTCAATTAAAACGTCAGAATCTAATCCCCCTTGTTGATAACAGGTTGTAGGCTTAAAAGTTAGGAAACTTGAACAAGCCCACCACATGTTAGGAGATCCATTATTCTTTGACAAACTGCAATAAGATGACCCGCAGGCCTGTTCAACAGTTGGAAGGGAGTGGTGGTGGCCAGAAGCAAATTCCACCGGACACTTACCATATCTTTCGGAAACTTACAAAGGAAAAGGGTGGAAGAGAGAAAACAGGGTTCCCGCTCTTTTTCCAGAGCAAAAATTAAGGACTTTCCAAGGACCAAAGTAACTTTTTATAAGTACCTACTTGAAATACACGACATAACGGCATAAACCCTATCTCATGAGGAACATATTTTAATGATTATGAACCAGACAAGGCATGTTCAATAAATGCCCTTCAATATTTCGGAATTAAGCTTTTAAAAATGCCTAAAAATTAATATAAGATAAATATTTGACAACATCGAACTTTGAAAAATGTACATCCAAAGTTTTTTGAGTGATGAAACTAAAAATAAATCTTGAATAAAAACAATATAAACAGTACTTTCTGAGGGTTTAAATATATATATATATATATATATATATATATATATATATATATATATATATATATATATATATATATATATATATATATTAGCTGATTGTATCCGGTGTTGCCCGGGAAAGAAGAAAGTTTTAGACTTTTCTATTACATTCAATGCAAGGAAAATTAAACTTCCATAAATAACTGAAATATCTACAAATCCCCCATCCTCCATTGTTCGATTCATTAAAATCTGCCTAACTGTTAGCTATTAGGAAAGGGCAGCTAACTTTATAGTTCAAACCTTTTAAGTATACGAAAGATTATATATTTGTCATATAAGAAAAGTGATAGGAAATCGCATGAGACTGTGGATCTCATCGATGGAGAAATTGATCGCGTTCCAATTTAAAAATTAAACATTTTTTAAGGACCTTTGACGAAAATTAAGTAGTTTTAAGGGCCTTAAAAATGAAAGCTAAAATTAAGGAGTTCTTAAGGACCATGGGAACCCTGGAAAAGTTGTACACTAACATTCAAGTAGAGAAGTAGCTATTTCTCGACTAGAAATCCCGTCAGTATATTCACAATGTAAAATTTTAATCACAGATGGTTTATCCATTGGAACAACTAACTTCGTCTCCAATTTTTTTTTTTTTTAAATACCATATAACTGCAAAACTTCCTGTTGTGATCTTAGACAAAAGTCAAGAGTTTAACACTTTCAATTTTTAATACGCAGCATTGAAGTAGTAAAATCCTAAGTTTATGTATACTTTATGCACACGAGGGAAAACTTCACGTGGTTTACCCCAATCACTGTTTTCAGAAACATTACACCTTGTGATTGTTTCAGACATAGGAAACTGAAGAAGTGAATGAAGAACTAAAATAGTTAATTAAGGTATCCTTTATGTACGCGAGGGAAAGCACGTGGTTTACAGCATCATTGCACTCAGCTAGAAACATTACACCACATATTTGTGATTGCTACATACATAAGATTGCAGGGCCTAATTAAAGCAC
Organism: Pardosa pseudoannulata; assembly: GCA_032207245.1. NCBI lineage: Eukaryota > Metazoa > Arthropoda > Arachnida > Araneae > Lycosidae > Pardosa > Pardosa pseudoannulata. The sequence continues at coordinate 17,351,601 of CM063505.1, forward strand.
AGGCAGTGGCAATGAGCCCCTCGATTTATAGGAACCCAAAATTTTTATATCTTATTTTTAAGTTATTAGTTTTGTTTGCATATTAATATTTTTATTTAACAAAATTTAAGAATTTTCAAGCAATATTTCACGAAACTTTACACGGAAAGTTACGTAGCGGCAAATTGTAGCTTTAATTCGTATTGGAAATTATCAATGTCATATTTATACATTTTTAGAACTTAACAACTTTCTTATAATATCACGTGACGAAAGTTGACATTTGTACAAATTGATTGAATATTATATAAAACTTCAGTCTGTGTGCGTACTTATATCACACATCAACAACGACGAGAGAGAAAATAAGCGTGTATTCCACAATAATTTCTCTTAAAATTTAAATAGTTTTCATTATTGGTAAAAGTTATGGTTACAGCTATTTCATCCTTGTTATTCCGAAAGAAGATTAATTGATAAACAGAGGACAAAATATCAAAAAAATTTGAATAAAAGGCTGTTATAATAAAATGTTTAATTAAATAAATATGTCGCGATAAAATGATCAGAAACTCTAGAGATAATTTATGAAAAGTAAACATACGAGTTATTTTAAAATTTTAATAACTAATTTCATTTATAAAATTTCCACTGCTTGTTTCTATTTTATATTCTAATTCCGTTGGCTATCAGACTGCTAAATTTAGACATACCTCAACTTACGGTAATAAACACAAATAAATATATACTTGGATATTATAAATCTTATTTTGATATATATAAAGCAAAAATTTGCAATAAAAAATCAAATTGCTCTTTCGATATCAAATATGAAAATATAATTCTTATAAGGTTAGAAGCCTTTAAAAACTAATTTTAATCATGTCACATACAATGAAAAAAAATATTTAGACAGTCAACTTCTCACAATAAACTACAATTATCAACGCACCTACAAACACACAAAACGCCATAACAACATAAAACCCACACACATCAAAGATCCATTATGGGAGAAAATTCAATTTATTTCCCAAGAAAAAAAAAGGTTTCTCTGTCGAAATCCAGCGGCTACATCCAAATGGCCACTTTAAAAATGAAATTTCGGGGGAAGAGTTTCTCATAGGTAAAAATCCATGATCATAAAACGACAATAAAAGAAGCACGCATCTTTACTTCCATGTCTCCTTACGTTAAGCAGAATAATTTCGCCAATAATGAAGCGTAGAAAACGTCAAGCAATAAAAAGGATGGAAAAAAAAAAAGAAGTTCGCTCCTGGGACACAAAAGCTCATTCAGTCTGAAATGAGTGAAATTCTGCGAAATCTTTATTTACGGCGTGGAGTGCGCCCGGTTGTTTTTCAAACAATGCCAATTGAGGAGCCACACTTCGGATGCCCCGAAGCCACACTTGCGGGGGAACGTCCACAAATTGGAGAGCTGATGCCCGAGAAATAAATCTTGGGTGTGAAATGGGCACTTCGCGCTCTACATTTGGCGAAACTGGTATCAAGGTTGACAGACAAGGTGTGCTTTCCGGAAGGATTTGTTATAAATTGCTGAGGATAGCCTTTTTTGTGGCGCATCTGCTTTTGGAAAATTACGTAACGGAAATGTCACGTGACTTGGAATTTGTGACCATTAATGTCGTCAATCTGGCGATATAACCTCATATCGATGTAATGCATGTAATATATAGGGAAAAAAATATAAACATGCCCATCTTTGTACATTAATGTTTTACCTTATATTTTGGATGTGCTTTAACCCTACCATCAGTAAGACGCACAGCAACGAGTTATACACATACATACATATACATACATACACATATATACATACATATACGCATACATAAACATATATACATACATATACATATATCAGACTCATAGTCTGCAAAGGAACAAGAGAAAATCATCCACACCATGTATCAAAAATGTATTCGGACATCTTACTCCACATTTGCCATTTTGTTTTCAATACGAGAGTCAATCCTACAACAGGTCACCAGCCCACAAGATTTATCTGTTTTCTTCTGGAATTTGGCGCGCTCTGCTCTTTTACAGTGTTATTTTACCCCCATATTATTTCGCTTCACAAGAGTTTGCTTTCTTATAATTCATGTTTAATAATTTCTAATGTTCCAGACGTAACAAATATACATAAACACACACACATATATATATATATATATGTGTGTGTGTGTGTGTGTGTGTGTATATATATATATATTATATATATATGCGTGTATGTGTGTGTGTGTACACACACAAATATCTAAACATGACGTGTTTGTGTGTATAAATATACAGGAGATTAGAATTTCTTGAATTATTTTTACAAATAAAAATTGAAAATATTTTAGCAAACAAATACAACCTGTCAACTATTAGTAAAAACAATATTCTTGGGATTTTTATATTAAGAGTGTACAATATATTTATAATCATATTAACAGGCAATAGCTAAAATTAAGATTTTATAACTTGGAATCTAGTACAGAGAAAAGAATGTCCATGTGTTTTGAGGATAGACAGCAGTTAATGATATTTATTAGAAGTGGACAACTGGAAAAGTTTTTAAACGAAATACAGTAGAAACTGATAGTACATAAGTGAGAATTTATGCTTTAAATCAAACATAATATGCTTACACTTAAAGCAAACAAACAAAAAAAAAATAGTCACAGAATTACTCTAACCTTTTAATGCCCGAGTCATTTCTGCCGATTACATATCGATAAATATCTAAGTAATTAAGGACTGCACAGAATAAAATAAATATGACGTATAAACGACATTGAATACCACAGGAAGCACTTCATGTTAGTGATCAGATATCGTTTTAAACATAGGAGGCCATTTGTGAAAAAAAAAACTTTAAAAGATTATGTATTATATGTAAAATAAATACTGTAAAATGGAGTTTTATAATATATAAAGCAATTTGTCACGATTCCATTCTATGTACCAGCCAAAAAGGTATATTTATGTACGCTGTTCAAAAAATTATAAAGTATCGATCCAAATGGAAAATTTATAAACAGACTGAAAATTTTGTAGATTGTTAATGATTGCCCTCTACCTACTCTCAAAAAGAAAACTCGTGCTAAACTATTTTTAGCGGTATTTTACACTAGATTTAAGGACCGAGCCAATTTGACTCATTAAAAATTTGATCACAATATATATAGATAAAACTTTAATATCACTTTTCAAAAACATGCGTTGGTTTTTAGTTAAGTAATAAAATATATGCAAACTTTCATTCCTCTTCCCCGCAGACCCCTTCATTTCTCATTATCAAATGGGGTAAACCTATTTTCACGGTTGTGAGCCAATTTGACTCATAGAATGTATATGAAAATAAATATAGTATAAAGTAAATATAAAGTATAGTATAAAGTAAATATAGAGAAAAAGTTGAGAACACTTCCAATGACAGAAATTCATGCTACTGACGAGCGGAAGAATTGTCAAGTTCAACCATGCAAAAGAAACAAATGTAGAAACCATTGTGCTTAATGTAATAGAAATGTTTACGGAAGATGAGTTTCTAAAAAATTTTATATGTAAAAAATGTTTCCATGAATTTTTTGATAATAAACATTTTATTTAAATTAAATTTGGAACTATTTTCTTTGCAAAAAACTTCAATTTTCTTGTTTGAGTCAAGTTGGCTCACTTCAGTAAAAACAGATATATGATCAACATCCGTAAATCTAGTGTTAAAAAAAGAAGCCAGGCATTAGTGGGTTCAAACGGCGATATACATCCAATTAAATAGGAAGGAAAAACGTATTGATAAACATGTTTACAGGGAATAACTTGTTGAGCATAACAATATAAATGCTTTTTATTTTTCTTTATTCTACATTACTGGCCAGCTTACATCAAGATTGACAATCTTGACAAGCTTCAGAAATCGGCAAGTTCCTTCTAAGACCAGTTTCAGTTTAGAAAAGGATTCACTTCAAAAATTTCCATGACCCTGGACCAAGTATGACCTAATGTCATGCCAGCTAAGGCCAAGGAAAGATACGGGGGAAATATCACCCCCCCTCCTCCTAAAGGCTTAAATGACCCAAAACCAGCTGCGAATCTTCCATTTTTCTTTACATTGATGATAAATTACTTAAAGATAAATGCGATCAAATGATCAATCTCGCGGCTTCAGCTGTCATACAATGAATCACCGAGCCAAATTTAAACAGTTTCTTTCTCCTTTCATTCATCCAATACACAAGGCAATAGGCTTAACAGTAGAAATGTGACATCTACATTCTGAATTGCCCGCAGAGAATACTTTATTCTAGTTGCAAACAGTGCGTCAGAATGTTATTTTTAGAGTTGGTCATTTTGCCGGCAAAATGGTATTTTTGCCAGGACAGTGGCAAAAACTGGAAAAGACCTGGTAAAAACCGGCAAAATCTAGAAAATTTAGCTGGATTTTAAAAATGTACAAAATAATTAATAAATAACAAAATAATAAATAATTTTGTACATAATACAATTGAGACTTAAATCAGAATATTAATTAGGTATTTCATTAGTATTAATCTGACAATTTAAACAATTTAAAATAATATTTATTGATGTTAGCAATGAAAATACAATATTCTATATTTGTAAATAAATTTATATGGAGGCATGGGATAAAAAACGTTTTCTTTATCAATTTAATATAGTAATGTTGTCTTTAATTGTAATGTGTATATATACATAAATATTATATAAGTACTAAAAACGTTTAAACCTACAATTTGTAGGGAAAATAAGCTAATAATTACATTAAAAACAACATAAAAACTTGCAAAATCAATCTTCATTTTTTTTCTTGTTTATATTAATGAAAAAACTTCACTGCCAGGAATGTAAAAATTCCTGACCAAACTAAGTACATATATACAAACTAAGTATGTATATAACATACTGAGCGTATATAATACAACAGTATACACTAGTGTATATATGCATACTAGGTGTACATATACTGAGTATATTATATATATATATATACTTAGTATACATACACTTAGTATATATATACAAAGTGGCCACGTTGTAATATATATACACACAAAGTATATATACACATACTAAGTGTACATAATACAATAGTATAAACTAAGTGTATAGTATATATACAAACAAACTGGGGAAATGAAGAGTGCTTCAGCTAGTTACGTCATAAATCCCACTGATTTTAGTCATTACATAAAGATCACTCGTGATTATTAAAGTTCCTCTACCCTTCCACACGTACTAATGCAAACGAATCCAATGTAGGACTAGTAGACACGCCTTTTGCTAATATTAGCGAACTTTTCTTTTTATTCCTGGAAAGAAAAGTAAAAAAAGAAATGGAAACAAAGACATTAAATGTAATCAGCTTCCCGCCAAGTGCAGCCTTCGAAAATATATAGGGTGCGCGAAACCATTAAAAAACGTGTCTCGCTAAACAGAATCCGTCCGTGACCAGGAGATTATTTGTCGTCGAATAATCAATTTTATTCGGGATGCGAAAGCGGCCGACCATTGCGGCGAGGAATTCAAGGGGAACAACTTCCTTTTGGCGAGAATTTCGGACTTCAAGCCAAAAAAAGAAAAAAAAATACTATGAAAATGGTAACTAAGCGGGAAATACATACTTTGATCATCAAACCAAAAAAAGAAAAAACAGTAGACGTTATCTCATACTAAACAATGTTTAATATTCAGTATGATTTATACGTCATCTGAACAAGATACATTGAAAGTAAAGATATTTTACTTTAGGTGGGGATACATCAACTTTAAAAGCCAAATTTTTTTTTCTTGTTTTTCGTGTTGTATCGTTTTTAATTATCGAAAATACATGGATTTTCAGCATTTGCTCTTTATATTCATTTAATCAGTTTTGCTGAATTTACTTTGTTTCTGAAAAAGAACTTTTTTATATAAAGTGAAAAGTGAGAAAAAAAAGTGAAAAGTTGTTTCAAAAATTTAAAAACTTTCTGACACACTGCGCATAGAGTAACATCGATAGTTTTCTTGATGTTGCTTTTTTTTTTTAAAACAATGATTATTCGATATTCTCCACCTAATTAAATTTTTAAGTCAAGATATTTTCAAAGTGTAAAGAAAAAATAAAAAATCGAATTTTTCAGGGCTTAAAATGTGATGTATCCGCAATATTATTTCATAAGTAATAAAATTTAAAAGTAGTTACCACAAGCACTACCTAAGTCACTAACAAAAACACCGATTCTTTAAAAAAAGAATGTACATATATATATCATTAAACTGCTAAAATTTTATCCTTGCAATACAAATGAAAATAAATGTATAAAAAAAATCAGACCTAAACATGCTTAAACTTTTACTTCAACAACACCTTTGTTTTTAACAAAAATATTAAAAAGGACTTAAGCATAAAATTTTACTGTTTTTTGTTCTTTTATTCACGGAATTTACAGTTCATTGTCTTGAAATAATTTAAAATTTTGACCTTTGTTTATTTTATTTTGGAAAATTTCCTCGAATTTTAGAAAATATTTGTAAACTCCCTTTATGATTTTATAATTTCCTGATATATACAAGTCGATGAGAACCATATATATTGCACTTATGTGGCTTTAAATTACTGCCTTACAATTAAACACAGCATCTAATCGCAAAAAGTTCCAAACTTCTAGTATAAACAATTTATGAGTCCTAAGCATGGCGAAGGCACAAAAATTTAAAAATTCGCTAAATGAGATATGTATCCAAGGTTCATCAATCAAACAAATAAAAGATCTAATTTTTACAATTTTTTTTCCATTTAAACAAGAAAAAAAATATAAAAAAAAATAAGATAAGCTGTCAACAGATTTGTACACCCACTTCCTCGTCCAATCGTAAAAACATCTCTTTCCAGAACATGGAAAAACGGCGTAGAGAAACAAAGATGCCCGTAGTTCATTTTTACCCTTTCCACCAGATTTGCGTTTAAAACCTTTGAACTAAAAAAGAATACGTAGGGAAAGGAGGGAGGGGGGAATTACTGGCATATTACTTCCTTCACTCAAAAGGGATGGGGAAAAAAAAGAAAAATAAAGAAAAAGCGCAACAACATGCTCGCCATACTCTAAGTTATTACAAAAAGAAGAAAAAAAGCGCAGAAAGAAAAGCGTAACGGGAAAGATGATGAAAGAAGGAACTCCGGGCAGTAAGTAGTGACTATGGGCGCTCCCCCCCTCCCAACACCATCACCCCGTTTTTCGAACAAGAGCGGCTTACAAGCAACCCACGTAGAGCCTTCTCTCCCTCCCCTCTATAAATGCCCGCGTGACCGAAATCTCAAACTCTCGCCGGGAGAAGGGGGCACCCGCAGAAAAAGGAGGGAAGAAAAAAAACCCTACAAAAATTACAAAAACTTACGAATTACGAGCGAATGTTCAAGACATGCTGTGCATTTTCTACAGGGCCTTTTTGCCACCCCACAAGTGCCTTTCCTTTCCACTCCCCCCCCTTTTGCTTTTTCATGGTATGTAAGGACCGTATTTTGAGCGATAAATAGCCTGCACAGATTTTGAGATGCGATAAGATTCTGAAACATCGAAAATCTTACGGGAGGGGGGGGGGGTCCGATAAATAAATAGAAATGAGAGAAAACTATGCCCGTCGTATTTTTTATTATAACTGAATAAAATCTATTTCGTTAAAAATTTATTTCACTAAAAATAAAAAAAATTCATTAGATATAAAGCAACAACCTGCAAATAAAATGTATCCCAAACATTTCGTGCAGATAAGGTTCTCAAACTTTGCTCCGCAGAGCCCTAAGTAATTAAAAAAAAAAAACTCCTTATGGTCCTCAAGAAGATAAAATATATTTTACAGTAAAAATATATTTCATTAATAAAATAGGACAAAAAATTAGAATATCATGGCATTTTGAGCTTTTAGTGTAATACTAAATTATTTAAAAAAAATATTCATACAAAATATTTTTTCGTAAACTATTTTTAATTCTTGAAATATTTTCATTTTTTTTTTTCAATCTACAAAGCGAAATTACTGCAGTAAAAATTAAACTGAAATCTTATTTTCTGCAACACACATCACAAAACTTTATATATTCAAAGTTATTTTGTTAGAATTTATTGCTGAGTGTTGAATTCAAATTTGAAAGCTGCTAAATGACTGAAAAAGTTTGAGAACCACAGGTGTTGACTCTCCCAATTTGATCGACATCAACTTCAACTGTTAAAGAGTACTGAACTGTCGAAAACTTTTAAAACTAGATTGAAATAATGCAAACCGCAAACTATATAAAGACCACAGACTATATAACTAAGAGAAAATGTATTTTGGATAACAGAATCTAAACTTTAAATAACTTTTCAATAAAACTATCTTGTTTCAAAGAATAGTTATTAAAATCATCCTATCAAGTAAAATAAAATTAGCACAATCAATTTAAAAATATTCGTTCATAATATTGCAGTTCAATTTAAAATTAAAAAAAAAATAGAAGTAAATCAAAGAGAAAAGAGAAATTACTGCAGTAAAAATTAAACTGAAATCTTATTTCCAGCAACTAGTATCACAAAACTGTATATAAAGTTATTTTGTTAGAATTTATTGCTGAGTGTTGAATTTCAAATTTGAAAGTTGCTCCATGACTGAAAAAGTTTGAGAACCACAGGTGTTGACTCTTTGATCGACATCAACTTCAACTTTTAAAGAGTACTGAACTGTCGAAAACTTTTAAAACTAGATTGAAATTTATTTTATCATATTATATTATCTAATCTTTTTATTATTTTAAAATATTTTTTTTACAGTTTGCACACTCTCTAATAATAATTGTAATAAACTATGCCGACATTTAATGACCAGCATAATGACTCAAGAGAAATAAATTCATCGTTCCCAACAGATAAAAAGATTTAGAATATATTTAAAGTTTTATCTAATAAAATTTAGCGTAACGAAGCGCCATTTTCAACTCCTACACTTCGAACAGACAGGCTAATTAGTATAAAACAGTTTGTCAAAACGCCAGATCAAAGTCGTTAAAACTAGTTTATTGCATTATAAAACATGACACTTTGGAAATGATGCAATGAAAATTCTATCTACAACTGGGAGAAAAAGCATCCCCGCGTTGCGGGAACTTCAACTCCAACGGCACACACACACAAACCACGTGACAAACTCTATTAACACAATCGCCTTGCAGGCAATGCGAACAGGAAACGTGAGCCGGCTACAAAAACAATCTCTTTAATCCAGCTCTAAGTCAAAGGAAAGGCACTAATTGAATTGAGAATTTAAGAAAGAAAAAAAAAATCACTATCGACAAGATCAATTACACCTTCATTAAGGGGAAGACTTAACGACGGGAGAAACAAAAAAAAAAGAGGGACGAAATTAACTAAGTTCAGAAAATTGAAAGATTATGTACTGATGGCTCACAAAACGAACGGAAAGAGAGAAAAGGGTTTTTATTGCAGGTAAACGAATTCGAGAACAGATTACACTGTTTTTAATTATTTAATTTTAAACAAGCATTCAAGGAATGTAAATTAACTGCCAGAAAGTCTGCAGTTTTGTTAAAACAAGTATTGATTTGGGATTTAAATACTGACTCGGTAAACTGAAATAATGTATTTTAAAAGTAAAAGCACTAAATTTACAACTTAAAGGTTCTAGTGTTAATATTTGTAGCAGAGTAACATGTTTCAGTAAATTACTAACAATTTCTATTATGTCTGAATATTTCATTTATTTAAATTGACGATATTTACTACTAAACATTTAACGGGAAATAAAGTGGTAAACCCTCAATAACATGTATAGAACAATCTACATTTAATTAATGATTTTAGGAATATTTTTAATGATTACTAGAATTTAAATAATTTGGATGCATAAAATAGTTGAACTGGCCACATAGTCCTGATTTTAACCTTGGTCAGATGTAATACTTAAAATTATTTTACATATAAAAATTACATAAAATGCTTTACCTACATCAATTTAAAAATGTTTTCTAAGGAAAATTGATTAAAAATTTGTGGCATTGGCAACTTTAATATTAAATCCCTCACACATTCAAAAATATACACATTTCTATCGTATTTAGGTAATCTTAGCTATCAGTGTTAAAGATAAATAAAGAAATATAGATTTGATTAACACTTTCTCAAATAAATATGTATAATTAAATGCAAAAGAAGAATTTGGATGTGAAGGCAATTAACTGTTAGCTCTCAATTTTCTCTATACTACATTAATAAAATGAAAATTTTAATAAGGAAACCAGATCATTTTAGATCAAGTTTCAAGCATTTGGACCCAATAAGTAAACAATTACACTGGTGTGTGTTACTATCTTCAATTGTAGAAGTGTAGATTTAGTGAATTAAAATCTATTTAAAATTATTAGAAATTTTATTATTATAAAAAGATATATTGAAAATATAGAGAGTTTACAAATATAACTACAATATGTCCACTAAAACAGCTGTTGTTTAGAAGTTGAAATGGTAAGAAAATGGATTTTAATATCATTACTGATAAATTAAACATACTAATCACTGTATATGAGTATTATGGCTTTATAGTTCAAAATGACACAGCAAATCTAGGTATTAAACTACTTTTTAAAAACTTGTTTCAAGTTGGAGAAAAAAAAAAATGGCACATGTTGCAAAATGGCAAATGCACGCTGAAACTGATACCTGAAAACTTACTAAGGAAATATATGAAATGAGAACAGTTTTATAGGAATAATACAGATATTTGTAATCGGCGATCTTTATAAATAATTGTCAATACTGTGTGTTTACATGACCATATAAGAGGCAAGCCTAACAATCGTCAATAATAACTGTAACTGCACTGTAAACAATGCATTTTAGCTTCCAAACATGTGAGTAAAAGTTATACAATGTTGATATTTCAAAATACCTCACTTATTTTCGAGTAGAAAGTGATATTTGAAAATAAAATCTAATGTAATCTAGATTTCCAGGATGTGGAAAGCTCACATAATATATAAAATTGTATTTCATGTAAATATTAGGTGATCTGAAACATTTACATTATAATGGAAATTTTTGGACAGTCCCTTCAACTGCTAAAAGTGTTCGTACTGTATCTAAACTCTCAAATCGCTGTTGAAGTGACAGTTAATAGGTCGTTATCCCATCACAAATCGAACAACCGGTGATAACGAATCTGATAAGGCCGACTTCCAACAGAAGCGGCATAAAGTATTGATTGCACATACTATTTTGATAACACCGATAGAGCATAAGGTATGTGAACAGTGAATAACGTAGAGGTACTTACAGGGTGGCGGGCCGGATACATAATTTATCACATCAATAGTGGAGAGGCCACGTAAATACACAGAGTAGGCTTAGCTTCTTTTGTTTCGCAGTCGAAACTAGCGCTCTTCGCGGTAAAGCAGCGCCATTCGTGAGTAAGTAACAAATTAAACAATATATCCCACAATCGTTAATCGGCAACAAGGTTCCACAAGTAACACAGTGTGAAGCGAAGAACGACGCTAGGCCTAAGAATCCGTTCGCGTATCCATTGTGGAGATTTCACTCGCCTCACAGCAACACTTCGGAGAGCGGAAGGGCGCCGCACAAAACCTTCTTGCGAAGATGCCTCGTACAACAGCAGCAGACAACCCGTACCCGCGGTTTGACAAGAGCGATTGCGGATATGCTCTCACGCTCAGATTGGCTTAATCAACAAACATGACTGTTCCCAGGCGTTGCCCCACCGTCCCACGTGGTACGACAGCTCGCTCTGAGCCACCGCCGCCAATCGCCGATCCACTCTGCCATTAGCCCCGCCTCCGGAGGCGGTCCGCCCGCCGTGACGAGAGTGACAGCCGACCGTCAGACCCACGTGGTGCTCGGAGCGCTAGCTTGTCCTTGCTGCTGTTAATGCGATTCAGGAAAGCAGCCAGGCGATCATCTCTCTCGGAGAGCAAGATAATTATACAGGGCTTGATGTTGCTTTGGATGGCCACTTGAGCGTGTCGTGTTGATGTTGAACAAATGTTCGAGGAGAACTTTTCGGACCGGTTTCTGGGGCCACAAAACGTGGGCGTCCATTCTTGGCCCGAGTAATAATCTGGGGGCCCGAATTTTCGGCGGCTAATCAAAACAAACGGCTCCGCGCGCCTAATTAGTGGTCTCGGGGGCCCCTCTAATGGCCACACCTGATGGACGGGCCCTGCAGGTCTTTTGTTTGACAGGAAGGGCGTACATTTCTTGGCACATCTGTACAACGTATTTTTAGAGCTGCTTGGAAAACTTTTGCAGATCATATCGCCTTTCAGCGTTCTTTTTATAAGAGGAAGGTGTAATTAAATTCCGGCTATTAAAAGCGTTCGCTCTCGAACAAGTTTTTATTCGCTAGCTTTTTTTCACCCTCCCAAATTTAGTTACTAAGTATACATTGTTATATAAGTATATTAAGAGACAGATATAAAAAATAAGTTTTTTTTACAAATATTGGCAATTAATATTTTAGCCCTTTTTTCCAATAATTTGGATTTTTTTTATTTATTTTTGTTTCTTATTTTGGCAACATGAATGGTCAGTCGATAACACATTTCGTCTACTTTGTTAGTGTTAAAGTTAAGCAATTAACGCATATCGCAGTCGCAGTAACTTGAAATTTAAACAAAGAATCCAATGGGCTATTAGCCAAACGATGGTTGAGGTGTAGGAGGCTGTTCTCAACTTTTTAAATATAAAATTTTAATTTTGCGAAATTTTAAAATTTTAATTTTTACATCCCTTTTTGTTATTATATTTAGTAAAAATTGAAATTTATTGTAAGAATCTTAATACAAAAGGATCTGGTCGAATGGGTAGGGAGCTGCACTTCGGTACTGGAGTTCCGGAGCCTAAACCGCAGGGCTGTAGACCAATTCATTGAGCTTTTTCAGATTGTCAGAAGTCATTTCAACAATTTGGATGAAAGTACTTTACAAAACTGGTGTATAATAATAATAATAAAAAAAAATTATCGAGTTATTCTAAATACCTTATAATTAGTACTTAGGAAAAGAGACATACTTTGAAAATATTACTATTAATATTATTATATTTTTGCCAGGTTGAGTTGCAGTCAAACATATCTGACAAAATTAAGCTAATACAGGCTGCCAGATTTTTTATAATTATTATTATTATAATAATTACTATTATTTTTATTTTAACAATAACATTCTATAGTTCCATATATAAACATATGCATAAATATACTTATATAGATATTTACTTACATGATATACATGTATGCGTATACAAACTTATTAATAGGCTTACATGATAAACATACATCCATATATATGGTTACAGACCAGGAGCGTATGCAAGGGGGGGTTAGGGGTATAAACACCCCCTTCAGTTCAGACAAAATGGCAAAAATAAAAATTTAGTAGAAATTATGCTGGTTATTTTTTAGAATTATGAACCTCTCCCTTTGAATATTATGAACATCCCTCCTTGAAAAAATTCTGCGTAAGCCACTGTTACATATATTCATTTACATTCATACACATGCATGCTTAATACCCAAAGATACATAAACATGCATGTATGCTTAATATTTTATGCATTCATATGCTTCCATTGACAAATATATACATATGCTTACACAAACAAGCATATCCATACATATATAAACATTTACTGACCTGCATACGTATGCATGCTTGCATACCTAAACATACACACCTGCATATATGCATACCCAAGCTTATATGCTTACAAAGACATTTACTTAAATACACGAGCATCCTAAGGTTAGGTTTGGTTTGGAGTGATACGGTCTAATTTTTTGAAACAGGAGGGCTAATGATACCGGGACCTACTGCTTAAATCCGATTCCGAGAGGCTACGAACATCTAAACCACTATAGGATTCGAACCCACGAACTCCGGTTCCGAAGGCCAGCACCCTAACCATTCGGCCATCGTTCGGCGCATCCATACCTAAACATACAAATATATACTTACAAAGATTTATTTACATGCATATACATACCCAAATATACACATACATGCATACCGAAATATATATTTTATACATATATATACAGTTGCATATATTATACCAACACACATACACCATCATACATTATTACAAACACATTCATACACCGGCATTCCTGAACACTTTCGCCGAACTATGGCCGATTGGTTAGGGGGCTGATCGTCGGTACCGGAGTTCGTGGATTCGAATCCCACTATGGCATGGATGTTCGTAGCCGTTCGGAATCGGCTCTAAGCAGTAGGTCCCGGTCTCATTAGCCCTCGTGTGCAAAACAGTAGACCGTAGTGCTCCAAACCAAACCAAACCTAAACACTTTCATAGACGGAAATTCATACACACAAAGGCACATTGAAACATATACAGAAACATTTTATGTGTTTATAAACTTTTCCACGAGTGGCCTGCAACTACCCCCCCCCTACACACACACACATACTTCCGGATTCGAGTGTGTAATTTGTGGTCAATACAAACCGATCACTTCGGCAACACATTTCATCCCTCAGCTGTTGCTGGACTCATTAAAAATTCCCTTTAACAAAAATGCTTCATTCTGCAATCCATCCATCAGTTCAACACATCTGACACTTAACAGTAGGCTTGGGCTGCCAGATTCTTTTATATATATATTTTTTTTTTAAATAATCTGTCGGAAATACGGGAATCGAATAACAGTAAACTGATACAGATGCTTGCTTTCAGCGAGACTGATTAAAAAGAAAATTTCTTCGGCTTGGACACAAAGAATGCTTGAACCTGAATTGATTAGATTCATAAATTGTTAATGACTGTCAGCATCAGAAACAAGCGGTTGCGAGAAAAAAAAAAAAGAAATCTGCTTTTTTTTTTACAGTGGGGAAAAATATGGACTGATCCGTCTGATGTTACAAGTTTATTTTACAAATCAGAGTGTAAAACTGAAGAGAAAAAAAATAGAGTAACGTGGATAATATGACAATTTTATTAGTTTAAATGAAGCTTCATTAAAAATTTAAAGTTTCTAATTAAATCAATCGAATCCATATTACAACCATAATCATCTTTGATTTATATATATATATATATATATATATATATATATATATATAAATTCATATTACAACCATAAGGCATCTTTGATTTTTTTAATATATATATATATATATATAGATATCCATATATATATTATCAAAGATGATATTTGTAATATATATATATATATATTAAAAAAATCAAAGATGCTTATGGTTGTAATATGAATTATATATATATATATATATAAAATTCATATTACAACCATAAGGCATCTTTGATTTTTTAAATATATATATATATATATATATATATATATATATATATATATATATATATATATATATGAGAGAGAGAGAGAGGGGAAGTAAACTAAATGGGTAATTTAATGTTGAGATTGTTAAAATCCACAAAGATGGACCCCTTAAGGAATATACTCTCGAAGAACTTTCCGTTATTTACAGGGCCCGATCAAGGCAAAGTTGGGCCCAGGGCCTTGTAGTCTTTCGCCCCCCCCTACCCTACATTCAAGGCAAAAAAGACAAAAAAAAATTAGTTTATAAAAGAGGATACAAGCTAATATTTTTCAACGAAAGTTTATATTAATTTTTTTATGTGTACATACTTTTGTAGTACAGTCGAATGCCAAAAATTTGTATATCCTTAAGGATGTAAACTGTAAAGCTTGCAGTTAAGTTTTTATATAAAAATATAAAATAGCATAGGTTTAAGAAATAATAGCTATTCGTAGATTTTAAGACAAAATTAATAAGAGATAAAAATAATAAAATTTTTAAGCAAATAATTATTACTTGAAGAATTAACAAAAAACCTTTTCAAATTTTGTTAAATTATTTAAAATTTAATAATTAAGTACCAAATTTTAGGGGGCCCAGGGCCTAGGCCAGTCGGCCCTTGCTTTAATCAGGCCCTGGTTATTTCATGTTTCAATAGCGTCAAAGTAAATTTATAGCCGAAAACCCTGATTACTGCCTGAGAAAATTCTCAAGGGTTTTCAAATCTAAAGTGCAGGGTAATAACCCTGTGTCTCCTGTCTTTCCCCTTTTTAACCCCTAATCTAAACTGACCAATAAGACAATGAGAATCGGGGAAGTAGGTCTAACCAATTAAAACTTAATAGTACCCTAGCGGCCAATTTAGGAAATTTTGAACAGAAATATGATGCACGCTATCGGACACAGATTTTTACTTATATTTTTAACTCAGATTTTTACTTAAATTTTTCATATTAGTTAATCTTTCAGTTTATTCCGTCCGTATAATGAAGTGAGAAGCCGTCCAACCGATGCTCTGGTAATGAAGGTCTTTTTTTTTACTAAAACGGTATCCTATGTCGGACCATGACTCAAAAAAACCAGTCGTATAATTAGTCGTAAGACATACATACACATTCATACATATACATATATATATTAATCTTTAGTTCTAAATTGAGAGCAAGGATCCCTATTTTTAGGGAAAGGGGAGAGGAGGGGTTATAGTGCTACAGTACACTGTTTTGCTACACGAGAGCTAATGAGACTGGGAACTACTGCTTAAACCTGTTGAACGCCAAAAAACGTTCATGCCAGTGACGGGAATTGAACCCACGAATTTCAGTACCAAAGAGCAGTGCCCTACCAGTTGGATATTATTTGGCACAAGAAATAAATTGTGTAGCGTACAGAAATTGATAAAAAATATGCCTTTATGAGCGCGTTTCGCAAAACATTACTAATTTTTAAAAATAATGTATTACAGAAATAAGATTTATATATATTTTTCCTCACTTTAAAACATCTGAGAAAATATTGGCATCACAGCTCTTTGATTTGAATCTCACCATTAGATCATTTTTTAGTAATTTTTATTTATTTTTAAATGCGAGGCTACTAGGGATATACACTGAACTTACAATGGGACTGTGCCTTTATGAATTTTCCTACGTTTTTATGTTTGATTCGAGTCTCCATTTCGTCTTTAATTCTTATTTTAACACATTGTATGCAGGACACGAACTAGTACATTTTCTGACGAGCCAACACCTCCTAGAGACATAGAGTATATATGTATATGTATGTATATGTATATATGTATATATATGTATGTATATATATATGTATGTATATATGTATGTATATATATATGTATATATATACATATATATATATGTATATATATATATATATATGTATATGTATATATATATGTATATGTATATGTATATGTATATGTATATATATATATATATATATATATATATATGTGTGTGTGTGTGTGTGTGTGTGTGTGTGTATATGTATGTTTATATATAATTTCATAATGGCTGTGTGCATTAATATTACGAATTTAACATTTCTTTTTTCAAACAAGTATATTTTGTATATTTCCTCTTTTTTAGGTCTGTTAATTTTCAAGAATTTCAAGAGATTGATGAATGAAAAAATCATTTTCAAGAATCTGATATCCATTTTTTAATATTTTGGGGTAGGATGTGGGTAGAAAAAAAACAAATTTGGAAGGAAAATTCAAAACTTAAAACCCTTACTAGACAGATACCAAAAATTATATTTTCCTCTGTTAGAACTACATATTTTTCATTGTTATTTATAAACATTTTCATACAGTTGAGATAATTTTAAAATAAATTAATAAATTACATACTATTTGTGTTAAATTGTATGCATTAATGATTTGTATAACTCTAAAAGTAGGGTTTGGCAGTAACAATAAAAGGAAAAATATTTTGAAATGCTTTTTCATCACAGTAAATTATGAAAACATTTAGAATATTCTACAGTTTGTAAGTTTGATTATAACTTAATTCCTGACCAATCAATGCAAAAACTTTATTAGCAGGACTTAACACAAAATTATATTAATTTTAAAATTACTATATTAGTAGGTTTAATTTTTTCTTCCAATTCCCTCATATGATGGTCATAATGCTTAAGGTTGGAGGAGCGCTAGGGAGATCCCTCACTTATGTGACGTCACGGAACGGTGCGGAGGCCTTGTCTCTAGGAGTGTTAAACTTACTAGTTTTAGTGTAACACAACATGGTTTTATTAAAAACAACAATAAAAAACACCGAATGTTCAAATAATTTAATGTAAAATAATAAAACATAATTCGAAAATTAAAAAAATATACTATACCATATTTAAATATAAAAAAAAAATAATATAAAAAAAAATAGATTATATTAAAAAAAAAAAATAAAATATAAAAAATATTTCAATTTAAAAAATACAAAAAGTTAATTAAAAAATTAATATCAATTTAAAACAATTTAAATAAAATTATTACCCGCAAAACGCCCGCTGGTACAATTGCTGCAAATGTACCCACACACAATTTTAAAACAATTAATTATATATAATTTATTTTCAAAAATAAAATATAAACATAATAATTATATATTTTTTATAAATATATATATATATAATATATATAATATATATATATATATACAACAATATATTTACATATTATAATTAATATATATAAAGAGGATACAAAATAATATATTTAATAAAAAAAAAAAATAATAGAAATATAGAAATTAATCAACCACCACAAAATTCGCTCCTCGTAAATAAGAATTCATACTGATACCAACTTCCCACAATCCTCCATTTCATAAACATCCCAAAATACCAAATTTATATATACAAATTTCAAATAAAAAATAATTATCAAACACCAAACAAAATAATTATTCTAAAAATCCATTCACGCATAAATTACAGATTATCTAGTAAAAGACAATCCTACCAGCGTGTCGTATTAACTAAAATCAAAAAATATCGAAAATAATTTTGATCTTTATTAATGGATGTTTAAGATTATAATAGAAAAAATATAACATCAAAAAAAATATAAAAATAAAATATAATAAATCAAAATAAAATATTACGCAATATACTCTATAAAAAAATAATCTGAATTGGAATTTTTTTTCAAAGCCTCGAGCAGAGCAACTGAGTGAAAGGTAACAGCTGAAAGTGTTTGTATAGAGTCATGCACTCTACTCGTATTAACTATTTTATGTGTGGTTTATATCCTAAGGGTAGCAGTGATTGGGTCCTTATCTGTGTTAAGTTGAATTGTGTCATGCGTATCTTGAATACGTACTAAATCTTAAAAAATCGTAAAAATTTGAATCTTCACGCTTTTGAACTCCAAAAAATTTTAGAATTTTTGATCTTTTTAAAAAAAACTTAAAATAACAATAAATTGTAGCAAAACAAAATTGTATCAAAAATTTTTATTTTTGGCAACCGGAAGTAGCAGCTAAATTGCTACTTCCGGTTGCCAAAAATGAAATTTAATGAAGGGTTTACTACTATTTACGGTTACTGACTGGTTTCCCATGCTATTAAACTTCTATAACACTGAGGTTAATTTCAGCCACTGGGAATGGCAGTTTACGTGCTACTTCCAGTTTCTATCCGACATCTGATGCTGTTGTATAAAATAACTTCCCAGATAGCATGCATACTTGCAGCAAGTTGGATTTTTTTCTGGATAATATCTTGGTTTGGTATGGAGTGCTATGGTCTACTTTTTGCAACACGAGGGCTAATGAGACCGGGACCTACAGCTTAAAGCCGATTCCGAACGGCTACGAACATCCATGCCTCAGTGGGATTCGAACCCACGAACTCCGGTTCCGAAGGCCAGCACCCTAACTAATCGGCCATCGTTCGGCGGGATAATATCTTGAAATAACAAGTTGGACGCGACAAGCTTGCAGCAAAACTCCTGCAAATTAGACGGAACATAATTCGACCACTCCTTTGCAATGCTATTTTGCTGCAAAACTGTGGCAACCTTGTCATGACAACCTTAAAGCAAGCGAAAATTCTTGGACTTGCTGCAGTCTTGTTTCACACTTGCAGACTTGTCATGCTGAACTTGCTTCAAGTTTGCAGGCTTGCAAAGGAAGACTGTAGTAAGTTTGCTGCAAATTAAATTTACTATCTGGGGTATATACTACATAGCGTAACATAAGTTTATAAAATAATGTATTAGCCTAGATAAAAAATAGATAGTTATGTTATGTGTCTATAAAATAGATAGTTATGTTATAATGTTCATATGTTTCGTAAAAGTAACAACATAGAAATGATTAACGAAGTTATTTTTATTTTCTATAATCTCATTAGTATACTTAATCTTAAAAGATTAACCACTTCAAGTTTATCAAGAATATAATGAAATTATAAAAATAATAAATGGCAATTGTAACACATAAATGTCAATTTAAATAGAACTTTTATTATAAACATGCTGTAATATTCAAAGTTGTTTAAAATTCATATTTGTTTTACTCTTTTTTATTTGTTGCAGTCCATCATAACATAGAACTAAGGTATATATCTACATTAGGAAAAAAAAAAAAAGACTTGAGCATTAATGGGTTAAGGAGGCCGGGTTCTCTAAAGAGAAAGGAAATTTGGAAGCAAGTAGTTTCAAGTTAGGTCTAGGTACTTTTTAGGTCCACTTAATTTCGACCAAAAAATTGTTTCAGAAAAGAAGCAGTGAATAAAGCAAAAGAATATAGAGGACAATGTAAAATCCAACTGATGCTACAATTTTATTTCGATATGTGTTGCTTTTTCTAACTACATACACACCTGCAAATAAAACTACTTAAATTCTGTAAAGCAACGTTTAGATTTTGAGAGTTGCTCAAATATCCAAGTGTTATTGGTAAACCAAGATTTTTTTTTAAAGTACTCATCCCACGAAAAAAAAAAGTGAAATAAGGTGAACTAAATGGACTGTAGGAAGGTTCGACTAATTATTTTGGTCCTCAAAGAAATTTTTGTGGATTAATTGAAGGATGATGCTGTGTTATACACAATGTGTTTAGGAGGTGTTGCATTTAAAAAACTTAAAGAGGAATATAAGTGCTTTTCTTAAATAACAATATTTAATTGCTAAATTTTTCATAAATATCAAATATTTAATTGCATTTTAACACATTGTGTGCGGGTACATTTCTCAGCGGAATTGTACCGAGAGCGGGCGTTTTGAGCGTAAATCTAGTTATTCAGTTAAATGTCAATAGATCTAAAATTATTTCATTTTTTAACCAACTTCTGCAGTTTTATATTGAAATATATAAGCATAAATATAAATAGACAAACACACATATATATATATATATATATATATATATATATATATATATATATATCTATATATATATATATATATATATATATATATATATACATATATATATACATATATATACATATACATATATATACATATACATATATATATATATATATATATATATATATATATATATATATATATATATATATATATATATATATATATATATATATATATCTAATATTTTCGCAATGATAAATAAAAAGTTAATTTTAAAGTAGACAAAAACATTCGGCTTCGTTTTCCTGTATATACCGTTATTTTTGTACCCACAAACAAACCATGTTGTTACATTAACCCGTACTAGTAAGTGACCCGAGCTCAAGTATCAATCGTCAGAAAACGTACGAGTAAGTGTCCCGCATACAATGTATTAACAGAGAAATTAACGGTTTCTTGATTGTGAATGCGGAAGGGCATGAATTCCTACCTCAGCATACAAGTACCTCGCTAAAGTGTCAGAGCCTTTGATCAACAACATTGAACAGTTTCTACAGTATCGTACTACAATGTCAGAACGGATCACTAATTCAATTGAATTGAATTCTCCAGGGAGAAAAGTAGATTAAATCCGAGTGAGACAGACAAAATCCACACTGGACTGACCGACTTCGGCTGCTGCAAGAAAATATGCTTAAGCGGATTTCAGCAGCCCAAACGCAACTGATTACTGACAGCTTCATTCAGATGAAAGCTTTGCCATCACTCCGTAGATTCTAAAATCCATCTATGCAATGTCCACTTCGACTCACAATAAGAATGAATGAGAAATCTGTCAACCGCATCTCCCAGCATACTTTAGGAACAGCTGCTAGAGCTAAACATTATAATCTTGTAGGGGGAAGCACTTCAACACTTACCCAACGAATATAGACACAGGAAGGAGAGAAGGCGCCGTAGAGATAGACAAGCAAGAGAAAGAAGTGATCTTCAAGAACATTGTTAGAAAAACAACTTTACAGGCTACTGCTCAGATTCAGCTTGTTCATTCCTCTTTCAAAATGTTTTCATTTTGATTTTCAAATTATTAATTTTATAGATTTCAGGTATGGGTTTTTAAAAATTCCTTGTAGATTATATATGTGTAGTATATATGCCAATACGTACATACTATTGAAGGTAAGTTTTTTTTATTTTGTTCCAGATTAAGTTTTTTGTTAAACAGAAAGCAGCAAATAGTGTTTTATTCTTCGGTGGAGATGTAACTTATAGTTCCCGCGCTGTGAAGCCAAGATATAACCAATATCTATCATATATAAAACAGCAGGAGGTGTTCCTCTAGCAAGTGATGATAAAACAGTCGATCACTCCTGTAAGAAGATTTCTCTGCAGATTGGCAAGAGATCATTAGGGTTTTAACCTTGGAGTGCTCCTTCTCCAGTTTGATTTTACATATGTTTTTCCGTATTGATTTTTTTTTTTTTGGGGGGGGGGAGGTGGGTGCAGTGTCTGGATACTGTCTGTGCAGAGGTCGATTTGACGGAAAAGCATTACCACTTAAACAAGTGTTTGTTTACCTCAATCTTACCGCGAGGAACTTGGGCTGTTGGACACTCACAATTAAAACGTATTTTTTTCTGTTAAGGGCAATTAAATATTAGTATTTTGGAAAAATTTAGAAATAAAATATTGCTTTTTAGAATAATTACTTATCGTCCTCTAAGTTTCTAGATGCAACGCCTCCAAAATAAGATTTTGTTTACATATAGCACAGAACCGCCATTCAATTAATCTACAAGAATTTTTCTACAGACCAAAATAATTAGTTGAACCTTCCTACGATCCATTTAGTTCGCGGCCGAACGATGGCCGATTGGTTAGGGTACTGTCCTTCGGTACCAGAGTTTGTGGATTCTAATACCACAGTGGCATGGATGTTCGTAGCCGTTTGGAATCGGCTTTAAGCTGTAGCTCTCGGTCTCATTAGCCCTCGTGTTGCAAAAAAGTAGACCGTAGCACTCCAAACCAAACCAACCCAACCATTTCGTTTGCCTTATTTTACGTTTTTTTCGTTGGATGAGTACTTACAAAAAACTTTTGGACATTCCAATAACTTTTGGACATTCGAGCAACTCTGAAAACCTAAACGTTGCTTTACAGAATTTTTAACAAACGTTTGTGTGTATTTGGAAAAAGGAATACACATCGAAATAAATTTGTAATATTTGTTGGATTATACATTGTCTTCTATAATTTTGTTACATTTACTGCGCCTGAAACAATGTTTCGTCGAATTTACAAAGCCTGATAACAGTACATAGTCCAAACTTAAAATCGTTGCCTCTGATTTTTTTTTATCTTATTAAAACCTGTTCTCCTTATCCCATTAATGCCCAAGTCATTTTTACCAAACATTTATTGGCAACTACCGTAGTTCTAAGTTATGATATATTGTGCAGAGTGAAACAAGTACGAAATTTAAACAACATCTAATATTACAGCCTATCTGCAAAAGTATTATATTTAAATTTACCTTTTTCAGGCTGGTTATTCCGATACTTCGACTCCTGGAGACTCATAAAACTCCAAATTTACACTTTTCTAACAATATCATAATTGCATACAAATTTTCAACCATCAGTTCAATTTGGTAGTACATTTAAATGTGTTTATTTTCATTGATAACTACAGCCCCCAAAACCATGGCTAACAATGTTTACCCACATACGAATATATTGACCAACATATTGATTGATATTAAATGTTATTCATTCAACTAGTTTAAAAATTGAATAGAACTTTTAAAACTTTTTACATGAAGAAAACGCCCGATCAATAATTCAATATGTACAAAAATCATTAACGAGAGCAACATTTTCAAATGTGGAAATTAAAAAAAAAAAAATTTAATCAGTTTGAAACTCTTTGAAGAAACACTACATTTATGGTATAAAAGTGTAAAAAGTTATCTGTAAAATTTGAAAAAAATGTCTGACACGTGCGCAGACTTACAACAATACAAAGTAAGTTTCATCAATAATATTTGCTTTTTAGTAAACAATAATTATTATAATTATCTGCCTAGTTAAATTTTTTTAAAAAGTATCAGAAATGTGACACCAGGGGATTGCATTTTTAAATAAGATAAAATAGTGTTTAAAAGTTCCACTTCAAATACTATAAATACTAAAACTACAACGAAAAAAGTAGTTAAGAGTTTAATCACAAGTCTAAAACGTATTTACTGTGAAAATTTGAAATTAGCATGTGCAATAGTTTTTTTTTAATTTACAGGACTCCTAAGTTAAAAAAAAAAAAACACGATTTTCAGTAAAATACATTTTAAGTTTTTACAGTTTTCTTAAAAACTGTGATATTAAAATCCAATGATTGTATAGTTTTACAAGTTCTAATTCGAAATTTTTTTCTGGGATTGGTTTTAATCGATTCAGAATTATCCAAAAAATATAAAAATAAAAAATCGAATTTTTGAAGGTTTAAAGGTTATGTGTCCTTTATATATTTCTTCTTCCGGGGCCACGATTCACCGTGTCTAAACTACGATCCTTTTGCAGGTGGCTTTAGAGTAGGAAATAGTGAGTTCAAGTTCTTTAAACGCATACTCATGAAAAAGGGTATTTTTACAATTATAATAATAGATTCTACTAAGTGATACAGGCATGGAATCTTTCTACATCTTGCCCACTATCTAGAATAACCGAAGAGATAACAGAACTATTACCTTTTTTACTCTGCCAATAAAGAACATGTGAGCAAACAGTTCATTCCTTCAAGTAATGGCGACCACGAAAGTCAAGCATGTTTTGCTTCTCTACCATCACTTTTAGTACAGGCTTTTACATTAATGAATCTGATATCCGAGAATTTCGTTAAGGATTTGTAAATATGGAAATGAATATTCTACATATAGCCTTTTCCTTTCCTGATTAAGGCCCGATTTACCATAAATCTCAATAGGTCTAAAAGCCCCCAAAATTTCGAAAATCATTTTAAATTAGCAATTATGTTTTCTGAATTCCAGAAGTGCTATTTTCACTTTCTTTGCGTTTTCTAAATCTATCAAAACTTTCGAAAAACAATGAACTACAGAATGCGATATTCATTGTTCAAGATAAAACATGAATTGCAGATATATTTTAAAGAATGTATGTGTGGGATGAGAGAGATAAACAATATCAGACAATTACAGGCATATTTTTGCCAGGCTAAGAGGGTCTCTCCCCCCCCACACACACTCACTGAGTAAACAACAGTGAGTTGCTATTTTTAATACGGTAGTTACATGGTATAACACTGTTTTTAAAATAAAGTCGGCTTTACGTTACTGATTTTTGCATTCGATTATGTTTTATAAAAGGAAAGTGGTACCATCAGTCTTGTGCCTATAGTCTTCAGTTCTCCAAATTGGGCCCTGCTCCTGATAAAAAATTTGAGCCATTTAAAGAAATTACGTATTCTTTAATCATGTCAAGTTGCCATATTAGGGTTCCATGTAAAAATTCTCTACATAGCACTATGTAAATTTGTGTATGTGCATACATACAAAATGAAACATGTACATATATCTCTATATTTCTTAGACACGAAGATATTAAAAAAATAGACAACGTACTTGTCTATTAGAACTTCTTTAAATTTTCCGCATTTCTTCACAAATTCATAAGCATCCACCAACAGTAGGAGTTTTTGTACACTAAGCTAGTACAACCACAACAACAAAAGATTTGCTGGGAACCAGGAAAATAAGCCTAACCCTTTTCGACAACAATACTCAGCACCACCCCCTTCTAGGTCTTCTTTCATTCGAAGCAAGCCTGCTTTTCTGCCTTTTCAACCAGAGAAAGGTCACAATGCCGTCTCCCCTCGAATCAAGGAAATGCGATGGAATTCTCAGTATTTGTTGCAGCTTGGGAAAGCTGAGACGGGTCATTTTGAGAAGATAAAAGGTACTGAGCTCTATCCAAGGGCTACAGTAAAATAGCTATCTTTGTAATTTTTAAAATTTTAAATTATAGATGATATGAAATGATTTGAAAGGAATGTGAAATAAGGGACAGGAGTAGACAAAAGGAGTCGATTTATTCCAAAAAGCCCCCAATGTCCTTAACCCTTTGCCTTAAAACAACGTATGGGAGACGTGATCGTACTGCTGTGCCTAAAATGAGAACCTCGTATCACACACGTGATGATTCTGTCTGACCAAAAGTGGTTTGGTTTGGTTTGGTTTGGAGTGCTACGGTATACTTTTTGCAACACGAGGGGGCTAATATCTGACTAAAAGTGAAAAGCTCGTGTCAGACACGTGATGATTCTTTCTGACCAAAAGTGAAAAGCTCGTGTCTTACTGTTTTTAGGCGATAAAGGTTTTGTTTTTGCGTTATTGTTTGTTACAGTCGCAATATAAGAGTTGGTCATTTATTCTCAGGCGTAATTGCAACAGAGTATTATATTATATGCAATAAATAATTAATTGTTGGTGATTAAAAAATTCTTTAAAAAAATCTAAAAATTTAACCTAATGGCAAAAAGAAAAATTGATACTAACAACGGTGCTGGGACATGTCCTGATTACACCTTAGAAACTGAAACAGATACCGATTTGGATACATCTGAAGATAGCATTGTAGTTTGTCATAAAAAAAAATGTGCAAAATTTAGTTAGTGATGAAACTGTTTGTGGTCACGACGCATGAGAAAAGCTTTAATCGAAAGTGGCACACACAGCCGTCTCTCGATTCATAAGGCAAGAGGTTAAAAATATGAAAAAGCTAAGATTGGTTCAAGTTATAAAAAAAATAATTTTTTTGAGAAACGAAAGATAGACCAATAGAGGTAAAATGGAATGAGATGTGAGAGAGACAGAGAACTGCGGTTAGTGCTGAGGGAGGAAACTGACAGTACTGGCATAATCAAAGACTACAAGGAGTGACAGTGCACTGAAACTAAGAACAAAAAGCTAAACAATTAATACTAAACAATACAAAAAACTAAACAAAGCAAGAAGAAAACAAAAAAAAAATAAAATGCGAGACAAAGCAAAAAAAAAGGTAAAAAAATAAAACTTCAAAAAATAAAAATAGGAAACAAAAAAAAAAAAAAAAAAAAAGCGATAAAGTAAAAAAAAATAAAAAAAACAAAAAAAATACAGTTTGATTGGAAAACTGAAGATCAGTAACTGAAAAACTGTTAAAAAAATTTTTTAATTTTTATTTTAATATGTTAATCTTTTAAAGTTTAAAAATTTTAAATTTTATCATACAAGATGATTTTTCAAAAAAAGAAGGACATTTTTAAGTTTGAAACGCAAACGAGGAAAATAAATGGATTGTGTTGAACGATTTAAATACCATTCAGATAGAAACATCGCGTCATGTGCTGAATGGAAAATGAAAGAATTTCCAGTATGTATTTTGAAGAAGATCAGTAACTGAGCTAGAACAATTAAATCGGTACGTAGCATATATCAACTACATATTTTCACAGAAACTAAACATCTGATTCGAGTGAAACAGTGAAGTTAAACAATCCTTATGAGCCAACTAGAATTAAATGCATGGTATATTTTCAAGACAAAGAAATATTTATCTGGTACCAGTGACGTAACTGGATTTTTTTCCCCCGGTAACTGTTCAAATTGTAGTCAAAATTACAGTGAACTTTCAGGCTTACAAAAATACTTATTACACATACAATGTACATCTATACGTAAAAAAAGTAAAATCAATTTGGTAAATGCATAAAGCTGTTCAGCATACTTGGAATACCAATTACAGAGATTTTAAGCTAGGATAACTCTTTGAAAGCGGCATACCTATAATTCAAAAAAAATTTTTTTTACTTTATGACACATTTTTATCGCTTTTCTCGTTAACACTAGATTTACGGATGTTGATCATATACCTATTTTTACTGAGTAAGCCAATTTGACTCATACAAGAAATTAAACTTTTTCACAAAGAAAATAGTTCGAAATTAATTTAAATAAAATGTTTATTATCAAAAAATTCATGGAAAAAATTTTTTTACATACAAAATCTGTTTTTGAAACGTATTTTCCGCAAACATTTCTATTACATTTAGTACATATCTATATGTTTCTTTTGCATGATTATTGAACTTGACAATTTATCCGTGCGTCAGTAGCATGAATTCGTCATGGAAGAAGTGTACATTTTTATTTATTTCTTAGCTCAACTGGAAAATATCCCAGCCTGATAGAAAATAAATTTCATGTTTATGCGATTAAATGTTACCATACTTATAATTGGCTCACAAGTGAAAATATTATATACATATAATGCTTATATAAATATATATATTAATAACACAGATCTTTTAATAAGAAAGAAATTTTACATATATTTTATTACTTAATTAAAAAAACATAGTTTTTAAAA